>JAJOZX010003605.1:322500-503571 GCA_023014485.1 Bathynomus jamesi | reverse complement strand
ATATATATTATATATATATATATATATATATATATATATAATTGATAATTAATAATCTGCTTATCACACGTTCCTTTGAGTGAGTGCGGTTTTCATAACTATTAATAATTTTCAACTTTCCAAATTCCAATTCTATGAATTTTCTTTCTCAATCTATCCTCTTCTCCATATATTTTCAGCAGAAAGGTCTCTCAATCATTCGAGTGGTAAACGAATCTATTTCGCAATGAGTACAGCGGCAAAGTTTTTTGATGGTAGGGTGTAACTCCATTCCAAGAAGTTACTGTGAAGGAATAGAACCTCGCGATTCAACACCTGAACCCCTTTGCAGCAAAATCATCCACAACGAATTTGATGTTATTCGAACCAAGAGAAAAACTCGTGATTATACACTATATCGATGCGAATATTTCATATATATTAAAATACTTAATCTTTAAACCGTCCAACTTAAATACAAACACACAGTGTTCAAATCGTTCAAAATAAAGTTTAAAATTATCACTAGTAAAAAATACTGAATTTTATTTCAAATCAATCATTTGTTCTTTTATTTATACTGACTAAACTGCTGCGGTTGCGGTCCAAACAAGTTTGTGCTGTGTTTACTCGCAGCTCTGGATGGGGCAAATCCAAGCAGTTTTTGAATGTTCTGCGTAAAAGAAAAAAAGAAATTACAGTACAAAATAAGTGACAAAATTCTACTTTAAGATCTCTTCATTGGTTATAAATTCCAAATGATTTATAATCGGAATATCAGTTGATCTCCTCTATAAGCCTAAAATTTAATAAGGACTTAATTGTTAAATCATGCTAGGAAACGCCTAGAAATTGACAACTACACTAGGCTACGTCGTGGCCAGTGTCGCAACACCGCTTCCCGTCTCTCAGCGAAGTTAAGCGACACTGAGTCTGGGTAGTAGTTGGATGGGAGACAGTCCTTCCTCAGAGTCCAAATTACGAGGTCCCCTCCGTTATACTATAACTTTAGATGTTGCAAAGGCGGTTAAACATAATTATTACAATTTTTCCAGGAAAATAAAAACAGCCAAACTTCCACGACTCCTATAAGAAATCTGATCTGAGGTTATTAACAGGCATATGCACAAAATTATTACTCTTTAAAAAAAGGGTTTACTCCCCTCAACGTTATTCCCATTCTCATCCACGGCTTTCCCACTTTAGTTCAGGTTGTTAACTTAGGTTAGGCTAATGTTAGGTTAAATTAAGTTAGGTTAGCAAATATTAGCCATTGCCATTTGGCGCCTTTGACGCAAATGACCGAGTAGGCAATAATCTTAAAAAAGTAATATCTGAAATACACTGAGCGGCTGGAAAATCGGCCCTCTTGGAATATCACGAAAAGCAAAAAAGTGGCCAAGCTTCTGTTTATAAAAGTTTTAAAATTCGTAAATATAGTCTATGAGGTAACCAAATTAACGAGACAAAACGTCAGCTGCGAACACAACTGTAACAAATTTTCGACTTCTCTTAAGAATTTGAGTCTGACATTCAGTTGCTCTAAGACTGCTAGTGCCACTTTTTTCTTCCACTAGTGAAAGTAGCCATTTGCGTTTAGTAACAGATAGACTTCTAATTCTTTTGGGTTTCAGAATTGGACATTTACAATGGATTTTTGTGCCGTGAACATCGCAAGAGTCGTCGCCCTAATTGAAGATGGTCAGAGCCAGCGTTACACGTCACCGATGCGCCAGGAATTACAACGTTATGTGGAGACAGGAGAGTACACCCGAAGACCAGGATCTGCAAGATCGCGCTGCACATCTGCCCGTGACGATCGTTTCATCGTCTTGAGTGTTTTGAGAGATCGTCGCTTGACTGCCGCAAACGTCCGCAATGAGCTGGAAAGGTCTCGAGACGTCAATGTGTCGGAGCGAACTGTTAGAAGGAGACTTGTGGAAAGTGGCTTACATGCTAGACGTCCAGCAATGGGCCCGGAATTGCTCCCACACCACCACTGGCTCCGACCATCTTCAATTAGGGCGACGACTCTTGCAACGTTCACGGCACTCAAATCCATTGTAAATGTCCAATTCTGACACCCAAAAGAATTAGAAGTCTATCTGTTACTAAACGCAAATGTCTACTCCCACTAGTGGAAGAAAAAAGTTGCACTAGCAGTCTACGAGCAACTGAATGGCAGACTGTCGAATTCTTAAAAGAAGTCGAAAATTCGTTACAGCTAGTGTGTTCGCAGCTGACGTTGTTTTGTCTCGTTAATTTGGTTACCTCAGACTATATTTTCGAATTTTAAACTTTTATAAAGAGAAACTTGCCCACGTTTTTACTTTTCGCAATATTCCAAGTGGGCCGATTTTTCTGCCGCTCAGTGTAGTTAGTATTAAGATTCAATACTAACTCGTTGAAATATCTTTAAATAAATTTTATGATCAAACTGGACAGAAATGTCTGTACAAATTCCTAGTTACACCTTCATTGATATATAAAATTAATTAATAAGCACACCACTGGTCACTAATGGAAAATTATCATGAAGGTCATCTACGAAGGTAAACACAATAAAGTAAATCTTTTCAGGAAAATGTAACTACTTTCCCGATAAGAATTACTCGCGATTTAAATTACTGAAAAGGGTCTTTATATCATAAATGGGTCATTATTACAAAAAATAAACATGGCCACCACCCATCCTTCCATTACAGTATTACGCCAAAACCTGGAAAAACGTAGGTACCCATCCGCACAGAGAAAGAAGGCATAGTACATATTAGTAACACTCGCTTATACTTATACACCTTCCTAAGGAAAAACCTATTTAGCTGCGGGTATCCTACCTGTCTGATACTCATAGTACACAGAATATAAAGGAAGATAAAAGAACAATCGGTGAAATCTTGCCCGAGAAGGTTTCGATGACTCAATCCTTGCAGCCACGATATTGGAGTAAAAGGAAGTTTCGCAACCACTCTTCCATCGAATCTACAAAAAGAAAAGTTACATTATATAGCCTGTTCAACCACTGCAAAACATTCAAAAACTCAACTATTATGACTGCCCACCCACCATTTATCATGGAATTGATTTATTACTCAAAGGAAGTATCATATGCTGCAATATGACGCCTACATACAGAGTGGAATCTTCTGCTGCACTCGTTGGGTGAAATTTCCTATAGGGGTGGGTTGGCCCGCCGCTTTATCGTGATGCAAGATACGGAAAAGACACCCGCCCAGCTCTAGGCAGTACTGGGGATTCGAACGCGCGATTCAACGGAGTCTCAGGACTCCCAAGCGGCGCCGTAACCGATCGAGCCACAAGACGCCCCAGGTGAGATTCCCGGTGGTGGCAAGTGGCGCGCAGCAAACCCAGCTGTTTATCATTCCATACAATAAAAATGGTTGGTACCATAGATAAACGAGTACTCTGGTTAGAAAGTGATTAAGAAGCTGGCCTTCTGATCGGGAGGTCGCGAGATGGAGTCTGGGCGGGAACTTTGTAATTTCTGACCACCTGTGGTAGGTCGTAGTTCGGATTCCACGTTAAGCTGTAGGTCTAAGGTGGAGCAACAAGCTTGACTTTAGTCAGAAAAAATATATATATAATTCTTTTAACGGTCGTCCAAGATAAGTATTCTAAATTAACCCTTTGGGTCTACCCTGCTGCCCATTCAAATTATAGCCATAAGTAGACCCAACCCTATAATAGTGATACAATATATATTATTATTGCCACAAACTCCACTAACAGATTTCTCTTAACCTTAGAATAAAACAAAACCCCTATAATAATAGGGTCTTCACACCCAAAAGAAATGACTCACATGGAATTAAACATGGAGAGTAATGCTGTGAAAGCAAACCCAATGGCAAACATGCTTTTCATTTTAACCATGGACAGGTCTCTGTTGCTGTTTTTGAGTCGTTCTTCCTCTCTCTCAATCTTTTCTTCTGCTGTCTATCAATTACCTCCCCATGAGCTTCTTTCTTCTTCTCCACTAAGATACAAGTAGGTACCAATAGGGTTATTTCAACTTGCTACAGAAAATCTAAGAGTACCAAACATTGTTTTTTAAGGTTTCACAGATGTATTTTCTACAAATTATCTAAAGCTTCTGTGAGCAAGTTTGGCCTTCTTTGCTTCACACCTAGTCATCAAATTAAAAAATATGAACAATCTATATTGCATTTCTGATAAGACCAGATCTGATTTAAAAATTAACGTCTTAATGCACATACAGTCATACATAGCCCAACCAGGTAGGCCTGGATGCTGGTAGTATTTAAGGCATTTTTTGTTTAGTGAACAAAGATGATTTATGATTGAAATGAAGCAAGTGTGTTGCAGCCATCAAGAATGAGTGTGATTCAATTATATTTTGCACTAAAAACAATTAATGAAATGATTAAAGATCACACTAAATGCGTATGGATTACTCAATTTGTAAGGAAGTAATCAGCTATCAGCCACATTTCTAGAAAGACTAAACCACATTAATTGGACTCTAAATATTGCCAGCTGATGGGTCAGTCTGAAGACAAATGTTATTGTAATCTATTCTTTGAATGCCCAACAAATTCTCTTAGAGTAAAATACTTGAAATAAAAGTTAATTTAGGGACAAGTAACAATGGACTACAACAGTTGTAGAAATGTCCATATCTGTGTCCAAAATTATTTGTTGAAAATTAATCCCTTGTTATATCAGGTTTTAAATTATTGGTAACATCACTATTGTACAGTATAGAAAAAAATGTTACCACACTGCTCTTAAAGTTTTCAGTTATAAACCAGGCCACATATGAATGTTGTTTGTATTTTTTTTCTTTTTAATAGTTATAACTGCTTCTGTCAATGTGCAGGTTTCATTTGTAGGGAGTAACTTTAGTATGAATGGCAGTAAAGATTCGGTAGAACACATCCACCCAAACTAGTGATGAAAATAGGTTTTTCTGGTGTATTTCATGCTGTTTCAATTGAATCGAACCTTCATTTTTGGTGCAAATGCACCATTATGGAGACCTGCATGGGAGTATCATGTGACAATGGGGCAACCGCTGATTGGCTCATGATAATATGACTACATACATCACAGGATGAGATGGTTTGACTAGTGAATAATGGCACCAAATTTTAATAATTTCAAAAATAAATATCTTGATAAATAGGAATATCCACCAAAATTAGTATAGAATAAAGTATTCTTATTTTTTTTGGCTCTATCTCACTGTATAAATATCAATATCAAGTTTGGTGGATGTGTTCTACCGAATCTTAACTGAATGGCTAACTCATCATACCATGAAATTAAAAACAAATTCATACTGCTCCACTTATTGGTATTGTTATACTAAATTTTATGGACCCATTCTGAAGAGGATTGCAGTGGACTACATTACTGAGCCTAAAGTGCAAGTAAAGCAAACATTTGGAGTTTACCTTTTTTTTTTTTATCTAAAAAGGTCCAGGCATAAATTTCACTTACATTTTTTACATTGTCGCTCCACATCAGCTTTAAGTTTTTGATACTTTTCTGTTCTGTATACCAGCAACCAAGTCAATCCTGAAAGAAGTTAAGATTATCTGATATCTAGAATTTACTTATCTTGACTATAATTTACCAATATAAGATTCAGCAAGCAAGATATATTTCCATTTCATGCCACTCTAAAAATAGTTAGTTCAACCTTTTACTGCTTGAGAACAGTATTATAAGCGAGAACTAGCATAACAATTCTAACACAAGAATTATATAATCTACAGATGGCATCCTAACTTGTGCACTGTAACTAACATTCCTCTTAATAATACCTAGCATTTTATTTGCCTTATTTCTAACCTCTAAACACTTAGATAATTTTAGATCACTACTAACTATAATGCCAAACTTTTTCCTAACCTCTAACCAGTTTCCCTGCATCTCCTAACTAAAGCTTTCATTATTTCTGCCAAAATTGATTACTTTGCATTTTTGAGCATTGAATTCCATCTGCCATTTACTAGCTAGCTGAGGCCACTAATCTATCAAGATTCTTTTGTAGTTTATAAAGATTTTCTATACCTATCTGTAACTGGAGCAACTACTACTGTATTATCTGCAAATTTAGATATTTTACTTCCTTCTCTAAATCATTTAGATATAAAATAAAGAGTAATAAACCAAACACTGATCGCTGTGGTACCCCGTTTTCACTTTTGCCACCCATATTTATGACCATTTAAAATTAGTTTTGTCTTCTAACCAGTTTTATACCCAATTTATCACTGACCCCGATATTGCACAAGCTTTTTTAATTTATTATAGGAGTCTCCTATGTGGAACCTTGTGAAATGCCTTACTAAAGTTCAAACAAATAACATCTAACTACATCATGTTTATCATCTACCTGATCAGTTACAAACTCTAAAAAAAGATTAGACCTGGTAGTTCAGTTTCATTGTAAAATTCCAGTTAATCAAAATAATAATCAATAGCTACTAGCAGTTAATTCACAATACTTGTAGGATTATTCTTTCTATACCCCCCTCCCCCAACCCTGAGAACCAATCTGAATCCTACTCTCAAATATGGATATACCAGTATAAAAAATCCTCAGTCAGTTATAAGTATTCCTGGTAAAAAATAAGGTACAATAAGACTGATGACTTCACAATAAATAAAATTATCTTCTATTCTGGCTTATTTGTACCCGCAAATACTGCACCCTTGGTTTGACAGTGTACAGTAGTAGTCTATAATACTTATCATAACCACCAGTTTTACTTGGTTTCAATAAAAGGCTAATGAATATCTACTAAGTCCAAAATTTTTCATTATATACCAGTGCTTGTACTGTATTATAGGGATGTACCGTACTGATATATCAGTATCAGTATCAGCCAATATTTCAAAAGTACAATTTTTCCAAAATTATGAATAAAAGACTATTTAGAGGATGAAATTTCCAATATTTTATCATTTTATCACTTCACATAACTATTTTTTCACAAGGGTTAAGTTCTTGTGAAAAATAGCAGCTGCTCTGTATGTTCAGGAGAGCCAATTTCTAGCAGCACTGACAATGTTTCCTCCAATACTGAACATGCGTTCACTTGCAACTGTTGTTGATGGTGCTTCCAAATATCACTGAGCTAAGTTCCCCAAAGTTGGCAAAGTGCTGCTGTGCAACTTCCACCAACTGAGAGGGTCCTCAAGTCTACCAAAAAATTTCATACTTGAATATATGGAATATGTATAGTAGGCTGGTCAAATTTTGAAAAAGTTTACAAACTGTTCCAAAAATTTGTTTCAAACCTTGCCCAAGGAAATTTCCTTAAAATCATAACTCATAGATTATATTACCTACTAAAACTATTAGCTATAAGTAAAAAGCTTTATTTATTAAAACTGTACTCAGGAAGACTTGCCTGTCATTAATATAAGTTGCAATCTGAGGGAGTGCTAGATATCAGTATCAGTTATCGGCTGATACTGTTTTTAATTATTATCAGTATCAGTTAAAAAGCAATATCAGTACATCCCTACTGTATTACATATTACCTTCACTGGTAGATGGTTAAGCTATGATTAAAGTGAACTACCCAATCATAAAGAAAATACAGGATCTAACTTACCTTCACCAAAGAATGCAGTACAAACAGATATTATAACAATGAAGATTGTATCTGCCCACATTTATATTTACAGGTGAACTTAAATGGAATGAAATTTATTAAACAGCTACTGGGATATTCTATTCTTTTCCGACAGCTATAATATATTTTTTAAAAATTGCAAGAGCCTTCAAAGATGACTAGGTTATTGTATATTATTAACATCAATGGTTTAAAAATAATTTTAATGAGTCTTTGTTTAATTCTGTCTAAAAAAATTTTGGGAGACTAGCCACCAACATAGAGTAACTAGTGGGGTGCCTTAGGGGTCAGTCCTGGGGTTGCTGCTGTTTCTCATTTATATAATTCATATCATATCTTACTTTAAATGTAAAGTAAAAATCTTTGCAGATGACCTGAAATTGTATATTGGGCATTCCTCAATTTCTTTAGTATCAATACTTTCAGGTGTAAACCAATGCCACAATGATATCAACACACTTTATGCCACAGCTGGCTCCTGGGGGCACTCTCTGAATGTGTCAAGTGCTGTGTGCTTCAATTTCAAAGATCAGGTGCAGCGTGGCAGTACTTGGGCCTTTACTCTGAATATCATATTGATAGCCAACCAATTAAACTTGTCCAGTCTGCTACTGATCTGGGGGGTGATGGTAGACAATAAATTAAAATTCCATCTGCATGTTTGCTCAGTTGTCAATAAGGCTAATGGCTTGGCATCCAACCTGCTAAAACCTACAAATTGCAGAGATCCAGAGTTTATGAAGTCACTTTTTATCAGTCATTAAGACCTATTCTGGAATTTTCTTCACTGGTATGGAACTTGGGTTATCTTGGTGACTTGGCTATGCCTGAGAGAGTACAGTATAGGTGGACTAAACACATTACTGGGTTTGAAAACCTCTCCTATTCTGAGACTTAATAAGATTACAGCTTTTCTCTATCCAGGGCAGGTTTCTCAGAGCTGACATGATACAGTGTTGGAAGATATTTCATAGCCATTCACCTATTAATCCTTCCAACTTGCTTCAACTTGCTCCTTCCATGAGTGATCACTTTCAGCTTACAACACACTTTCCAGCTATAGCTTCACTCTCTCATTTCTTCCTTTGTTAAATGATCACAATGAACTGGCATGTTGGCAGTTTTGGGGTTATCTGGCTAGGCTTGGGAACCCAACCAGGTAAGAACCAGGTCAAATATAATTATCAAGCTACCATACAAGGTTATGTCCTCAATGTGAGCACCAGCACAGTTTTGAACTCAACTTTGACTAGTGATAATTCAGAGCTGGAGAGAAGGCTGAATAAGCCTCTTCCAGATCTTCTGCGAGTATCTGTGAGTAATGCATAACCAAATGTAGGTTTAAAGCAATCACAGACAAGCAGCCAAGTTCTACAATTAGGCAACCAAACTTTGGTAGACATCAGAAAACACACACCATTTTTAAAAAAATAAATAAATAAGTAAAAAAAAAAAAATAGACATACAGTTGACCTAACCAGGCCTTCAATGTTATTCCAATGTCCGCCATTGAAGGCCCAGTTAGGTCAACTGTATGCCCTTGAAAATTGGTTAGGTTAAGATGTTTCAAATGACATGGGCTAGACCTGTAAGTCAAAATAACTTTTTATGAGGTAGTTTTAGTCGCTTTATTCAAATTTGGCATTCATTTTTTGTGCAAATACATATTAATGGTGAAAATTATGATACTAATAACATATATATAAATACACTCATTTTTGGTCTGACAAGTACAATTTTGGGCTATTTTTTCGCTACTCTGCGACTTAATTAGTTTGTGGTTTCTGTTCTAACTTTTTTTTTTTTCTAATTCGATCAGTTTGGTGGTGTTTATGATAGAATTATGACATGCCATTCACGTGGTTCAACTTTGAGAACTTGATTCATCATGTGCCCTAGATGAAGACAAAGCATTGGAGGTTTTTATCAATTATGGCTTTATTCTCTCATCCTTAACTTGCCCAAAATGTGACACTGAGTGCCTAATACGAAAAGATCAGAAGATATTTAGGTGAAATAACAATATTAACCTGTTAGGTAATTGAATGCCAGTTAGGTCAACTGAATACCTGGTTAGGTTAATTGAATGCCCAGTTAGGTCAACTGTACGCCCTTGGTGATTGGTTAGGTTGTCATGATATTTTCGTTAGTTTAAACAAAAATGACAAGAGCAAACTTTTCTGGTTAATTTTGAGGTGTTTTGCACATTTCCTGTGGTAATGCGTCATTTACGAGATCTTGTAACAGAGGGGTTCCAGCACAGGTGAATCAGTGCTTAACACCTGACCATCTCAGATCTTGCTTATTTTTGGTGTATAAGGTAAGTTTGTGCAAGAAAGCCAGCTGTGAAAGTTTCAGCTTTCTACGACCATTACTTCACGAGTTATGAAGGTCAGAAAAATCAAGGTTAAGGTCAAAATAGCTCAAGGTTGGCATCTTTGGATGCACCTCACACATTCACTAATTATCGTAACCATATGAAACTACAGTAGTCCCTCGCCATATCGCGGTTCACATTTCGTGGACTCGGTACATCGCGGTGTGGAGGGTGAACCCTTTCCCCTTTTAGTTCTCAGCCCTTTCCCCCTGGCCTCGATTATTATTATTTATATTAAATTTCTTTGATTTTTGAATGAAATATTTGTTATAGAAAGGATTTTAATGGTTCTCTCTCTCTTTCCAGCAAACAAACAATGAATAAGAATAACTGTTATAAGAAATTAGAAAGATAGTAGTAAACTATTAAGTATTAAGATAATAAATAATAAACATTAAGTACTAAAGTATTAAATATTAGCAAACAAATAAATAAAGAAATAGTTATAAGATATGTTAATGTTAATATTTTAATGAATGAAAAGACTAAACAATAAGTTATATAAAGAAATGTTAAACTTGTAAACAAGGAATGAGGAATAAAACAGTTTTATTAAATTAGTATGGGAAAAAGAGTGAGAGTTGGACAGTCGCTTGTAAAACCCTGTTAGTAAATGAATAATAAAGTACTGAGTTGTTAAGTATTAACAAACAAACAAACAAATGAAAAGAAGAATAAACAAATTTAGTAAAAGAGACGCTTCTGAGGTTTAAAAGTGTCGGTGTGTGTGTCAAAACTAGAGTTTTGAGAAGTGGGCGGAACCAATTGGCGCATGTGTGGAAATATAAATAATAAAAAATATAGTTTAAGAGGGTAATTTGACAAGAGAAAATAAAGAACATAACAGAGGAAACTAAAGTCAGGCTGGATTTGTCTGAGGCTGAAGACCGTTATTGGACCAAGGGAACTTTAAGTTCTGTTAGGAAGGGGATGCCGAGATAGGGAACCACTAATAGAAGGAAGCTATTCTGGCAAGTAAGAGACTGTTGGTGGCAGGAGCCAGCAGTCGTGGAATCGGGGGTCTGGGCAGCGAGCCTGGATCCAACAACCCTTCAAGGTAAGCAGCCTGGTTTCGTGGGGGTCTTAAACAAAAGAAAAATTCTTATTTGTGGTGCCGTTAGGTTAATCCGAATCCCACCACATAAAATAAGTGGCGCCCGAACAGGGACTTCCACTCAGAAAAGTGGGTTGTTTCCTGGTTGGGTTGTATAGAAGAAGAGTGAAAGAGTAGTTGTAGGTTGGGTGTAGTAGTAAGAGAGTAGAAGTGAAGTAGGGTAGCATCTTTAGAGATGCCTACCAAGGAGGAGTTAGAAAGGAGGTTGAGGGAGATAGAGGAGGCATTAGAGGTAGAAAAGGCTAGGAACCATCAGTTAGAGTTACAGAAGGCAGAATTAGAGAATGTTTTGGGGAAATTACAAAGTAGATTAGAGGAACAGAGTAAAGAATTAGTAGTTTGTCGTCAAGAGATGGAAGAAAGGATGACTGAGAGTAAGAAAGAGATGGATGATGGGTTAAAGGCAATGGTTAAGAGAATGATAAAAGAAGAGAGCTCAGGCCTGCGGAAGATTCATTACTTTACTAATGGTTGCGGAGGGCAGTATAAGAATAAATATAACCACCAATTTGTGTCACCACAAAGAGGACTTTGGACTGGATGCTGAATGGCACTTTTTTGCAACTTCATGTGGCAAAAGTGCTTGTGATGGAGTCGGAGGCACAGCAAAAAGAATGACGGCTCGTGCCAGTCTTCAATGTACATTTAAAGACCAAATTCTGACACCACTTGACATGATGAAATTTCTGGATGAGAAAGATACCAGCACAAAATTTGTATTCTTATCGAAACAAAATGTCCAGCAGACAACTGAATTCCTGGAAAATAGATATAAAAATTCTGTAACCATCCCAGGTACTCGTAGATTTCATAGATTTGTGCCTATTAGTCATACCCAGTTGGAGGTTGGTGAGATTTCCTCAGGTCCTACAAAAATTATGACAGTTGTGCATCCATCGTTTAAAGATAATTTACATGAGCAAAAGCACATTTCAACTGAAGATATACAAGTTGGGGTATATGTAGCTTGTAACTATGATAATAAAATTTGGTTTGGATTAGTGGTTGAAGTATCAGAAGAATTTAGTGATTATAAGGTCAATTTTATATCTCCACATGGAAGACGTTCTAAACATAGTTTCCCTTCTCGTCCTGACTCATGTTGGATATTATCATCTGATATTATCATCTGATATTATCCAGACAATGACTGCTCCATCATTGACAGCAGGTTCAAGAATAATTCAGTATGCCTTTGATGATCATGAGATGCTAACAGCTGAGGGTAATCATGCAGACCTGTTTGCCACAGTTTCCTGTTCTTGAGTCGAAAGTGTACAGAGCTCTAGTTTAATATGTATCTATAGAATACAGGTCTACATAATATGATACTCCTTTTTTACTCCTATTTTATATGATACTCCTATATATATATATATATATATGTTTGTATTAATGTATTATAATAAAGTAATTATAAAAAAAAGTAAAATATTTCTAAGGGTGGAAAGGTGTGGTTGTAGGGGTGGAGACCACAATAAAATAGAGATCTATATCATAGTTATACCTATGGTACCTAGCTTATATCTAAGTGATTTTGTATCACGTTTCTAATAATATTTATTTTTGCTTAAGTAGTTTAAATAATTAATATCTCTAGATTTTAACAGTACATATATGCATATACGGTACATATGGTGATTTTGCCAGAAATTTGAAAAATAGCCAATTTGAAAAATTCTTTAAGACAGTATAGTTGGTGAATAAGATACATTTTTATTGTTTATATTAAAAGTGCAATGATGGAACTTCATTTGTGTAAAGAAATGTTTCCCCAAAATGTGTGAACTTCAAGGTCAAAAGGTCAATTTGTTCCTTGAAAAAGGTGAACATTTTTATTTGTTCTCCTATTGCTGATTTCGTTGCGTTTTTGGATTCTACATCTCATTCTGAGTCCAAAAACATATAGTTTCATATGGTTACGATAATTAGTGAATGTGTGAGGTGCATCCAAAGATGCCGACCTTGAGCTATTTTGACCTTAACCTTGATTTTTCTGACCTTCATAACTCGTGAAGTAATGGTCGTAGAAAGCTGAAACTTTCACAGCTGGCTTTCTTGCACAAACTTACCTTATACACCAAAAATAAGCAAGATCTGAGATGGTCGGGTGTCAAAATAAAATTTTTGCTTCACCTGTGCTGGAACCCTCCAACATGAACATATTAGTTTTGCTTTATTGTATAAAATATAGTCAAAAATACATTTTTCAAGTGTATTTTTGTGCTTTGTTCGAATATGACCTTCATTTCTTGTGCAAATGAACAGAAATACAGTTGTCATTGCATGGCCCAAACACATATTTCTGTTGATTTGCACAAGAAATGAAGGTAATTATTCATTTTTTGACCCAGTCTCTTTTTATAATGAGAGCAAACTTTTCTGGTCAATTCTGAGGTGTTCTGCACGAATCTACCATCCATTTCCTGTGCAAATGCATAGTTTTCGAGATATCATCATCTTGAAAACTACGCATTTGCACAGGAAATGGATGGCAGTTTCGTACAAAACACCTCAAAATTAACCAGAAAAGTTTGCACTCGTCATTTTCGTTTAAACTAACAAATTTAAACAAAAATATCATGACTTAACCTAACCAATCATCAAGGGCGTACAGTTGACCTAACCGGTGTCACTTACTGAACTGTCCACAAAACATTAGGACCAATCAATTTGTGATGAGTGATCTTTACGGGAGCAGAGCCCCCGTACCCCCGAGACCTAAATTATACAAATGATAATGTAATAACACGTGCCAACCTTGCATGGGTAGTCTGCTAATTTTCACCTGCCCTTAAAATGAAACAACACGTCATACTTCATCACAAAAAAACCAAACTGAATAGACAAACAATTACTAAAAATGATTTATTTGTAAACCAGGACAAATTGAATTACACAGAAGTACCAGAATCACAAAAATAAGAAATATTCACCAAATAGTTGATATATATATATATTGAAAAAACACCAAAAATAGGAAATATATTTTAATAAAAACATTTTATACAAATTTACACAAGATAATACATTTTCTTATTCAGTTTTGATTGGTTATTCAATATATATTGCTGTTATAGCTGGGTGTGACTGGGTCAAAAACTAATAATAACCGAAATGAAGGTTATATTTGAACAGAGCATACCAAAATACGGTTAATATGAGTTTTATCATACTCAGAATATCAAAAGCAAATATAATTATAAAATATTAAAGCATAATTTTCTCATTATTTTCATATAAGTCACTATGCTCGCAAATGCGTCCTTACCAAATTATGTAGATTTGAATATTATGACATTTTTGCATTTTTTTTCCCGCCCTTCCAATATTCGATTGGTGATGTCATGAGAACATGATATATGAGCTAGACTTTTTAAGTTCTTAGACCTTTTAAGTTGCTAGTCTACTTCTGTTAGTTTTTGATAGATGTTTGTGGCGATGACGTGTGAATGGTACGAATATTATTTTGAGGATTTAATATACGAAGTGCATTCTAATGACTTCCGAGCAATAGAAATATTGAATATGTTATTACATTATCATTTGTATAATTTAGGTCTCGGGGGTACGGGGGCAGAGCCCCCATAAAGATCACGGATCACAAATTGATCGGTATAGGGTCTTATATTTTTGAATTTCCAATGCTAAAATGTCATTCAATATCGATCAATTACGGGAGCTCCACCCCCGTACCCCAGAGACCTAAATTATACAAATGATAATGTAATAACATATTCATGTTAGGTAAGGTTAGGTTAATTAATACCAAAATACATTTTCCTAGTAATATTTGAGGTGTTTTGCTTAGATTTTGACCTCCATTTCCCTTGAAGATGGGCCAAACTTCAAAGTACTATAGCTTTGTTGGATCTCATTTCTGACGGAAATGGAGGTCAGATTTGAACAAATCACATCAAATACTACTAGAAAAATATATTTGGTATGTAAAATGACTGAGTTACTCAATACACATAATTACCCAAAATACACTAGAAAAATGTATTTTTTTATTTCAACTTCAGGCCGTCATTTGCGACATAATTACAGTACTGTATTATTTTCGTTAGTTAACAAAAATAACACAACTTAACCTAACCAATTGTTAAGGGCATACAGTTGACTTAACCAGGCCTTCAATGGCGGACATCAGAATAACAATGAAGGCCCAGTTAGGTCAACTGTATGCCCTAACCAGGGTGAAACCTATAAATCCAAGAAGTTATGGAAAAATAAGGTTAATATGAGTTTTATCGCACTCAGAATATCAAAAGCAAATATAATTATAAAATATTAAAGCATAATTTTCTCATCATTTTCATATAAGTCACTATGCTCGCAGATGCGTACTTAACAAATTATGTACATTTGAATATTATGACATTTTTGCATTTTTTTTCCCGCCCTTCCAATATTTTGATTGGTGACATCATGAGAACATGATATGAGCTAGATTTTTTAAGTTCTTAGGCCTTTTAAGTTGCTAGTCTACTTCTGTTAGTTTTTGATAGATGTTTGTGGCGATGACATGTGAACAGTACGAATATTATTTTGAGGATTTAATATACTCTAGGCTAGGTTAGCCAGGGTTAGGCTAGGTTAGCCAGGGTTAGGCTAGTTTAGCCAGGGTTAGGTTAGATTAGCCAGGGTTAGAATGTATTTTGGTGCTAACCTAACCTAACCTAACCTAACCCTGGCTAACCTAGCCTAGAGTATATTAAATCCTCAAAATAATATTCGCACCATTCACATGTCATCGCCACAAACATCTATCAAAAACTAACAGAAGTAGACTAGCAACTTAAAAGGCCTAAGAACTTAAAAAATCTAGCTCATATATCATGTTCTCATGATGTCACCAATCAAAATATTGGAAGGGCGGGAAAAAAAATGCAAAAATATCATAATATTCAAATGTACATAATTTGTTAAGTACGCATCTGCGAGCATAGTGACACATATGAAAATGATGAGAAAATTATGCTTTAATATTTTATAATTATATTTGCTTTTGATATTCTGAGTGCGATAAAACTCATATTAACCAAAAAGAATGTTTTTGGAGATGGTGTGCGTTATTCCAATGACCGCCCAAACTTTCTATCCTAGGACCTTAAATCAAATTGCGCTGAACATGTCCAGACCTAACTTAGGCTACAATTTGCACAATCAGAACTTTGCCGAAAGGTGGTCACTCACTCAATCTTACTTTAGAAATCCGATTACGAAGGATTATGTTATTTTTTCTCTTATTAGGTTCGGAATCCCAGCTGAGCCTTGAACGGCCAAGGTCTGAAGGGCTACCTTGACTTATAGCCTAAGTTAAGCTAGACTAAAACTATATGGACTTGGCGGTCCTATTTGGTGCTACCTCAGGGTTGTCAACTCGACGCGGACCAACTTTCGGCCCAAGTTAGCATAAATAAAAAAAAAGTGGGTCAGGTGGGGGGAGGGGATACGATACGATGAAATGTCGGAGGCCTAAGCCTTTTCAACGGCGCCTCCTGATGTTTCATCCTCTGTGCTGTGCTCTAACCATTTGATATCGTATTTTCCAGAATTTATATATTATCTGTTTTTTGTGGTCTATATTTTCCTTCCCAAAGATAAACCCCCAATAATCTCCTCTTTGTCTGTCTTAAACGGCTGTTGTAATTCGATGACTTTTACTCTCTCCTCCCTGTATGCACTACAGTCCAACAAGAAATGCTCCAGGTCTTCTTTTTAGTATGTACACATGGGGCATTTGGTGTCCCCTCCCATATATCTATTTCTGTCATTAAGTTCCAAGTTATTTGCCCTACATCTGTACAATATGGTTGAGGCTGGGGTGTTATCATATATATCCTCCGTGCCTCCAATGCTTCTTTTCCATTTCCTATATAATTTTAAACTTTCCTTTACATCCATATCTTTCCTCCATTGATCTTCCTCCATTGATCTTTCCTCCATATCTTAATAGATATATCGAGCTTAGACGTCAGGTTAAAAGATCAGTTAGGAATGCCAAGCGTAATTTAGAGATAGTTATAGCTGCGGATAGTAAACATAATCCAAAAAAGTTTTTTGAATACGTAAATAATCGTAAGCCGGTAAAGGATAACATAGGCCCTCTATTGGATGTAAATGGCGCTTTGGCTTCTGACGCTCAGGCGATGGCGGGTATTTTCAATAACTTTTTGCGACAGTTTTTACCGTAGAGGACGTAAATAATGTCCCCGACGTTGACGATATCGTTCCATTTAGTAGCGAGACTATTTAGATGAAATAACTGTTTACGAGGCTGAGATTGCGCATTATATCGATAGGCTAAAAGTTAGCAAGGCTCCAGGCCCTGACGCTTTTTATCCTAGACATTTGAAAGATTTGAAAGACGTTATCGTAGGCCCCTTAGCGAAGATTTTTAATCAGTCACTCGAAACGGGGATTTCCTGAAGACTTCAAATTAGCTAACGTCACGCCTATTTTTAAAAAAGGCGACCGCGCGGTAGCTAGCAATTATAGGCCCATTAGCTTAACGTCAATTGTCGGTAAACTTTGGAATCCGTAGTTAGGGATCGTATTATCGATCACTTAGAAAGTAGGGGTTTGATTAATAGTAGTCAGCACGGGTTTCGACGCCATAGGTCTTGTTTAACAAATTTGTTAGAATTTTATAACGAAATAGTGCGCGAATACGATAGGCATAGGGCAGCTGACGTTATTTATTTAGATTTTAAAAAGGCGTTCGATACAGTTCCGCATAGGAGACTAATTGCGAAGGTTAAAGCGCACGGTATCCGCGGTCAGGTAGCTAACTGGTTAGAAGAATGGCTTCGTGCTAGGAGGCAGAGGGTCGTAGTTAATGGTAGTGAATCGGGGTGGTTAGAGGTAGGTAGTGGTGTCCCACAGGGTTCAGTGTTAGGCCCATTGTTATTCGTAATTTACATTAACGACATAGATGTAGGATTGATTAGTAACGTGTCAAAATTCGCGGACGATACTAAAATAGGCGGTAAGGTTGTTAACGAGGACGATAGAAATAGGATCCAAGACGATGTAGATAGGATTATGGAGTGGACGGATAAGTGGCAGATGCAATTTAACGTAGATAAATGTAAAGTTTTGCATATAGGTTCTCGCAACAATAATTACGTGTACACGATGGATGATAGGGATTTAGCGAGCGTTGACGAGGAAGTAGATTTAGGCGTACGCGTAACTAAAGATTTAAAGGTTAGGAACCAGTGCCTGGAGTCTTGCGCAAAAGCTAATAGGATGTTAGGCTTCATAGCGCGTAATTTCGAATTTAAATCGAAGGATATTATATTGCCCCTTTACAAGTCCCTAGTCAGGCCTCATTTGGAATATGCCGTTCAGTTTTGGTGCCCGTACTTGCGTGAGGATATTGATAGGTTAGAAAGGGTTCAGCGTCGTGCCACGAAACTTATTCCGGCATTGCGCAATAAGCCTTATGAAGATAGGATTAAAGTGTTAGACTTGTATTCACTCGAAACTAGGAGATTAAGGGGGGAGCTTATTGAAGTTTTCAAAATCGTTAATAACATCGATAACGTAAATTTTGACAAATTGTTCACTTTCGATAATAGTAATACTCGCAATAACGGATTCAAGTTGCGTGGCAGACGTTTCATTACTAATATCGCTAAAAACTTCTTTACGTTTAAAGTAATTGATAAATGGAATAATCTTCCCGCGTCAGTCGTTCATTCTACCAGCGTTAATGTGTTTAAGAACCGTCTTGACAGACATTTTAAAAATATTAACGTTGTTTAAAATTAAAAAAGAAAGTTAACAACAGGAGCTCTGGTGGTGGTGCTCGAGGATGAGTCTGTTGACGATGAATGCCAGCTTGTGACATGCCAGCGTGATGCCAGCAATAAAAAAAAAAAAAAAAAAAAAAAAATTAGACTAACACGAATGTAGATGTAGCTCATAGCGTAAACTAACCCACTTTTTGTTTAACTTTACCTACTTTTTTTTTTTTCTTATCCTCCTTACTTTGCATGTCTCTAACTCTTTTCTTGCATGTTTGTAGTTTGCATGGTATGACAGTGAGTTAAGACTGTGTTTGCATGGTTTGTAAGCGTTCTTATTTTACTTCTTTTCATCTTTCACCCCTCTCCTATATTCTCCGACTATTTTTCTGACTTGTCGGCAGTGGCCGGCGGATGATGATGGTGAGACTTTTTCCCTCTTTTTCTGAATGAATGTTAACCCACGAATGATGTGTTGCTTCTTACTTAACCCCTTATTCTCCTCTCTTCTCTTAACCCCCTACTCTCTCCTTTCTCTCGGGCTAGCCTTAGAGTGGATCTTAGGGTCTTTGTTAGCCTTAGCTTCTGTAGATCTGTAGATCTTCATCCCAGGTACGTATTTTGTTTGCCAGTTCCTGTTTTTTGCAATCTTTTAGGTATTTTATATTTATTCTCAAGTCAATCATATATCCCTCAACCTCCTTCATCCACTTCCCTCTTGTTTCTTCTTTTACTTTACTAAATATTTCACCTACCAACAGTGGTGTAGTGCTGTGGGAACGGCGTTCCCTTACTTTTTTGATAGACGGAACGGCGTTCCCTCACTATTTCAAATAAATCCGAACTTACAAATCTCTAACGTCATGAAATTTTAATTCCCACCCCTAGAAGAAATATGAGAAAGAATCATTAACTGCTTCATTTCTTTTAGCTTCGACTGAGGCAATGCTAGCCTATAAAGATCTGGTGAAACAGTCACCACGGCGTACCAGTTGTTAACTTTTTTTTAGTTAATCATTCCAGTTGTTAGCTATTTTTATTGATCGTACTGGATGTCGTATATCTAATGACACTGGAAATACTGCATCTTCAACCTTGGAATATATCCTAATATCCAGTGCATATGACCTCAAAATATCCCTGAAATTGGTCAGATTTCAAAAGATTTCCCGGGGGCTTACAGTGCCCCCGGACCCCCAGCTGTATGGGCTCGCCGCGCTCGCCATTGTCCCCCGCATCTGAGTAACACTTTCAAAATGCGTTCCCTCACTTCTTTATTTAGCACTACACCACTGCCTACCAACCTTCCTGTGCCATTTTTCAAGATACTTTTTACATAGTTGAGCTTTCCTTTCATTATTCTTGTTCTCATCATTGCCCCTATTTCCCCTCAAACCACTCACAGCCACGCTTCTTCCTGCTGATAGTATTGTTCTGTATACTCCATTCTCATATTTCTGTAGCTGTTGAATTTCTGTTTTGTTTAGTTCTATAATATTTGTTCCATATAGTATTGATGGCAGCGCCAAGCCTTTCCAGAATGCCTTACCTACAACCATTTGTTACAACTCTTTTCTATTACTGAGTAGGTCATATTTGCCATTTTCTGTGCCTTTTGGAACATCAGTTCTTTTTGCTTTTGGGAACAATTCCTTGTATTATTAATTGTTATGCCCAGATATTTTATTGAATCTACCATTTAATTCCCTCTATCTGCTCTGGTGCTTCTTTTTTGTTCTATATCATAAAATTACTCTTATTTTTGTTAATCTCCAGGCCATATGTCCTCCCTATTTGTATTACTTTCTTGATATTGTCACTTGCCTCATCTATTGACAGTGATAGCTGTAATCCATCATCCGTAAAAAATAATGTATGTATTTTAAATTTCTCATCTTTATATCCTATGACCTATATCTTCTTTATACAACTTCTCCAGGATCTGGTATGTCACCAATTTGAATAGAGTTGCTGATAGGGTACATCCTCGTCTTATTCCACTGCTCATCATTTAGCCTCACTGTGGTACTGTCTCCCATATAGATTTTTGCTATGACTTCTATTATGTTTGGGTGAATCTTATATCTCATGAGAGCTTCCACTAGTTTTTCTCTTTTTACCGAATCAAAAGCTTTTGCGAAATCAATTGCTGCCACTATCAAGGGTTTTCTATTTCTATAGCTATTTTCTATACAATATTTCAAGATATAGATATTATCCTCTATTCTTCTTCTTGGTGAAAATCCAGCTTGCGTAGTCAAAAATACACTTTTCAAGTGTATTTTGGTGTGCTTTGTTCGAATATGACCTTCATTTCTTGTGCAAATGAACAGAAATACAGTTGTCATGGCATGGCCCAAACATGTATTTCTGTTCATTTGCACAAGAAATGAAGGTCATATTTGAACAGAGCACACTAAAATACACTTGAAAAAATTTATTTTTTATTTCAACTTCAGGCGGTCATTTTCGACATAATTACCAGTTAATGATTGAATGTTAAATGACAAGGTTGGAGTACCGATTTATAGTGGCCTAGAACAGGGCTTCTCAAACTTTTTTCACTTGCGACCCCTTTGGATCAAACAAATTTTTCGCGACCCTTCACTCAATGTCATAAAAGCAATAGGTACTAACACTGTATATTTATGAAAAAAATAATATTTTCAAATGTTTCTGCGACCCCCAATAATATTTACGCGACCCCTAGTTTGAGAAGCGTGGGCCTAGAATCACCAATTTATAATGGTCTACGAATCACCGATTTGCTGTGGCTAAGGAAGTAGGCTTACTATAATTTATGAATGAAGATATTGGAATGAATGATTAAGGGTCACCAGCTCGGTTTACTCACCAAGGAAACAATATTAATAAGGTTAAAGAAATTACCTTGTTGTTTTGTGTTTAATTACGAAAATAATTCAGTTATTTGTTCACAGTGAATAACAATGCAATAACGGTATTTATAGTGATTAACAATGATATAACGGCATTTGTACTATACTAAATATGACTGAGTATTAGCAATAAGAAAAATAGTTAAACAGACTAATTGTTAAGTAATTACAATGATGATAACACTAATTTAGATAGGCTAATGAGATATGCGACGTGGACGCAGAATAAATAAATCTAGCCTATGGACAACTGAAATAATGCACATACGGTAGGTACAGTAAATGGATTACGTAATACACTGATTTTGATAGGCTAATGAATTACAAATGATGTAAGCCTATTGATAATTGAAATAATGCACGTACGTTATGTACAGTAAATGGCTTACGTAATACACTGATTATATAGGGTAATACGATATACAAAAGTGAACACAGAATAAATGATGTAGCCTATGGATAGCTGCAATAATGCACGTACGGTAGGTACAGTAAATGGCTTACATAATACACTGATTAGATAGGCTAATACGATATGCAAAATTAAACAGAATAAATGATGTAGCCTATTGATAGCTGAAATAATGCCCGTACGTTTGACACAGTAAGTGGATTAGGCCGTCAAGAATGAAAGGCATAAAAGAACATATGAACAGTAGGATGCACGATAAGTAAATTATACCAGTGATCACAACTACAGGGTGAACAAAATTACGATATTGGTACGACACTTGAAATAGGCCTACTGCAGGCTTAACGGGAAAGTTAGTTTGAAACGGTATTGATAAACACTTTTCGGGCCTACGCGATTAGGCAGAGCTTGTGGAAGCAAGACGTACAAGGCAGCGGTAGGCCTAGTGAGAACCGACAAGAAGCTTATCGCAAATGATGTAACTCTGGAGCTTGAAGACCTACTTGTTGGGTTGACCGATATCCGGGCAGTAATGACTTCGTAGACTGAATGCCTAGATGAGGTTGACTGTATGCATTTTTCCCGTCGAGGATGACCTTGAAGACGGTAGCGGGCCTATTGAGAACTTGTTGAACGGGCGCCGATCGTAAAGTGGTGGAGGATGAGCGAAACGAAATGGTTTGAGGCTTGTAGCTTATAGGAGGTTCACGGACCTATTCCTCTAAAGATGCTTCTGTAGCGTGGTGAACCTTGCCGGCGTCCTTGAGGATGAAAGCTGAAAGCCGGTGAGAACTGGTAAGAAATCAATGGGACGCCTACAGCAGTGATGTTCCTTCTTGCAGGAAGGAATTGTAGCGTACTTCAAGTCATGGCCGTAACTACCTATGAGGTACCGAGGTCCGGACCTCGGTAATTATTTCCTAAAAAAAGAAAAAGAGACTGAACCGTTCTCCGTGTATGAAACGCATATTACCGCTTTTCTTTTGAAAAGAGGGAGCGTCGAGCGTTTTGTGTTTTGTGTTTAGTGTAAAGCTTGGGTTGTGTTTGTAGATGTCATTTTGGTCTGAATTTTGCTCGTCCCGCCGCGCTCGAAAAAATCTGGACCTCACTAATTTCTAAACCCTAGTTACGGCCTGCTTCAAGTGTTGCTTCGTTCTGGTATAACGGTTGACGTGTGACTTGGAATGCAGCCGGCTAAAGTCGATGATGGCGTTGCATAGAGAGAGTAGAGTCACGAGCAGTGGTGTAGTGCTAAATAAAGAAGTGAGGGAACGCATTTTGAAAGTGTTACTCAGATGCGGGGGGGACAATGGCGAGCGCGGCGAGCCCATACAGCTGGGGGTCCGGGGGCACTGTAAGCCCCCGGGAAATCTTTTGAAATCTGACCAATTTCAGGGATATTTGAGGTCATATGCACTGGATATTAGGATATATTCCAAGGTTGAAGATGCAGTATTTCCAGTGTCATTAGATATACGACATCCAGTACGATCAATAAAAATAGCTAACAACTGGAATGATTAACTAAAAAAAAGTTAACAACTGGTACGCCGTGGTGACTGTTTCACCAGATCTTTATAGGCTAGCATTGCCTCAGTCGAAGCTAAAAGAAATGAAGCAGTTAATGATTCTTTCTCATATTTCTTCTAGGGGTGGGAATTAAAATTTCATGACGTTAGAGATTTGTAAGTTCGGATTTATTTGAAATAGTGAGGGAACGCCGTTCCGTCTACCAAAAAAAGTAAGGGAACGCCGTTCCCACGCGTTCTCACAGCACTACACCACTGGTCACGAGGGGACGTAGCTAGCGGAGTGAGAGTTGGTAGAGAGCCTTACTTGATGATAGACTTCGTGTCGGTCCGACTCAAGCCTTGAAGGAACAGCAGGCCGCTCTCCGGCGAAGGCTGGAGAGCGGGTGGCTTGACGATGGGTGCTACTGACGAAGATGCTGAGAGTGAGGCGTGCCGACCAAAATGAGCCAATGGCAAGCGAGGAGGAGTGAGGTGTGAGCTGACTTGTAGCTGAGGTGTGAGAGGGAGTTTCATTGAACTCTACCTTTTATAAGCTCGTACGACACTAACTTTCACGGGCCGTTGAGACGCTTAAACAAGCGTCCTGTTGTTTCTCTCTCTTTGACAAAACCACGTGTGTTTTTCGATTCCTGATGATTCCAAGATGTTTGAGAATGGCGGGGAAAGTAATTCCTCTCTCTCTCTCTCTCTCTCTCTCTCTCTCTCTCTATATCTATATATCTATCTCTCTCTCTCTCTCTCTCTCTCTATATATATATATATATATATATATATATAATATATATATATATGGCCTATCAGAGGGGGGGACTAGGAGGGCCATTTGGCCTAGGCCTTAAGCTTAAGGGGGGCCTCAAATTTAGAACCTTTCAGGTTTGAATATAATGTTTTGCAGTGAAAGTAATAATTGGGTTTAGCTATGGGCCTCAAAAGCTGGAAGTGGCCTGGGCCTCTCTGGACCTCTGAGAGGGCCTGTATATATATATATATATATATATATATATATATATATATATATATATATATATATATATATATATATATATATACACACCTTCACTTAACATATACAAGCAATGCTGCATTAATCAGCCTACAGTAGTCATCGTATCGCTTTGGGATAAGAATGGCGTTCTTGATAAGATTTATATAAGGAAGGATGTGTTAGGCAAGTGATTCGTGATTCATACGATGAAGTTAAATAAAGCTGCCGGACCTAATACTGTAATATATATGCTAGGATTTTCAGAGAAGGGGAGGACAGCATATCTGAAGCACTAACTATTTTCTTTGCTGGGTCTATTAATTATGCAGAGGTACCAAATGAATGGAAAAAAGCAAATGTAGTGCCCATTTACAAAAAGGAGGTAAGAAATTATAGGCCTGTTAGTTTAATATCTTTGGTAGGAAAGATACTGTAAAGAATTATAAAGAATAATATTCAAGATCATTGTGAAAATTTTAATCTTATTTCATGTTCCCAACATGGATTTAGACAGGGGCGTCATTTTAAATTGGCTTTGGGCGGGTGAAGAAGGCAGTGAGAGGACCCTCACATGTCAAAATTTATTAAGTGCTCCTCACAATCAGAGCTGGGCAATAAATACATTGAATGTATTTAAATACTAAATACTAAATACATGGGAGAAATGTATTTAAATACTAAATACTAAATACATTTTATGAATGTATTTAGATACTAAATACAAAATACATCAATTGTATTTAAATACATTTGTAAACACATTTTAAATTGTTATCTGCAGATACATCACTGTTTGATTCACCGGATTTGCTTGTTGAAGCCATGACAAGCACACGATAAAGAAATCAACCGCTTTCTACTAAGAGTGGCACACAACTGATTGAACTGACACGTTGAAACATGAACCATGCTGTACTACACTGTCGACGCGTCGTACTGTGCTAGTACAGAACGTGTATTAAACCAGTAAAAGTATTTACATTTTATATTTTGAGTATTTAAATACATTGTATTTAAATACTCATTAAAGTATTTAAATACTATATTTAAATACATGAAAAACAATGTATTTATAAATACAGTTCTAAATACACAAATGTATTTAAATACATATTTAAATACAAATGTATTTAAATACAAATGTATTTAAATACTGCCCAGCTCTGCTCACAATGTACTTTATAATCAAATTAATATAAACAAGACTGATTAAATGATATCAGCTAGACTGGTTATTTACAGTTAACTATCAAATTATTAAGTTAAGCAATAAATCATGAAATTTATATCATCTAATGTAGTACAGGATATCTTCTAGACTTCATTTTTGCAAAATCATCAACCAAAACATCAAAATTAACGTTTTTGACCACTTCTTTTTTAGAGGTCATCAGAAGTAAGTCATTCAGTCGATCATCTCTCATCGTAGTTCGTAAATAGTGTTACACCAAACTCAACAGAAAACAATCACTCATTACTAACAGTGGTTACTGGAAGAGTGATGATTATTTTCAAAATTTTCAAAATTTCAGAATAAGCTGAGTGCAAAGGTCTTAGCTCTTCATATAACTGAATCAGATTCTTTGACTTTTCACTTTTGTTAGAAAAGTGTCTTTTGGCAACAGAAATTTGAGATTGCAAAAGGATTTCATCCACATCAATGCTCTGATACGAGTGTGCAAAAGAACTAAGTTTCTCTAATTCTAAAAAGTCTCCTGAGTTACAGTCAAAGGAAGAAATAGCTGTTAAAAGGGGCATGTTTTCTTAGAAGAGCCTATCAAGTTCTGAAATAAACCTATCTAAATGGAAAAATAATCTATTTTGACTTTCATTGCAAGAGAGAAAGATGTGCTGCCAGAAACCTCAACATTACTTTTCCCAATGGTTGTGGTCTACGAGAAAATGTTTGAGGTGAGAGGAGACTTTCTGAATTCGTTGTGATCTTCCCTCGCTTTTAGCCACAGTTACTAAATCTGTGTTACTCAGTGTGAATATTAAATGACTCAGCAAAAGTCATGGCTGTATCAAACAAACTAGAGAAAGCATATCATTTCTCATGATCAAACCACCTGCACTTACAGCCTGAAGCACTTCCCTCCACAACTGCCACAGGTCTACTAACCAAATCGTCTTCTATTACGTCACATGAGACAGAGCATTTTTTAACCTAGTGAGTGGGCGACATGAATGTCACCCAGTGAAGAAAATTTGTCGCCCAGTAAATGAAATTTTAGGGTACTGAGCGACAAGAAATTTTCAAAATTTGTAAAAATAGAATTGTCTTGGGAGTTATCTCGGGAGCATTGTCTTGGAAGCCATATAAATACATGTAATACATGCACATATGCCACAATTAGAACTGTTTATCCTAAATGTAAATATGAAATTTACATATAGATAATGCTAGTGTTATTTCAGACCACACGGGGATGGTGGCTTAATTAGGGAACATCCGAATCCATTTTATCCTAATTCAGGGATGTGCTGGGACCGGTTCGGTCTGGTTCGCCCGAACCGGTTGTTAAATTCTGATTGGATCACCGAACAGTTTGTGTTTTTAACAAATATTTAAGTCAGTAGAAATTTATTTATATCTAAATTTTTTTTCATTTTTTCAGAACTTTATAGAAAAATATAAGTAGTATCACAAGCAGTGGTCGTTTCAATATTTATTTATTTTTTGATGAAAAATTAGTTTATTTTTCGATAATTATGTCATTCATTAGTGAGTATAAAGAATATGTTAAATAATTTCTGCCAAAATGTTACAAAATGCTGTTTGGAAAAGTTAAAATACGTTGGCTTCCGGGGCTCTGCCCCGGACCCCGCTGGGGTAGCTACCGCTCACCCCAGACCCCCTAGCTTAATGACTCGCGCCATTGGCGCTCGCCGATTTACATCCCTATCTGTATCAGAACCGGTTGTTAAGAAATTGCCAGCACACCCCTACCTTAATCCCCCCCCCACTTCCCGATCTGCCTTGGTCGCACAGTGGGAAAAGCTTAAAAAATGCTCTGACATGAGATACGATTTTCCTTCACGACGGAGGCAGTTTAAATGTCAACCGTCTCTGCCCCAACCCCCTTGTCGGGTCCCTGTCCCTACCCTCTCGCTTGGAGACTGGTGGACGGACACCAGCCCATCACATGCTCCGATGCTCCCGTGCTCATTTGTTTTTTGTTTACTGTGACGTCAGACGTTACTCACAGAGAGTTTTCAATTTTTTTGTTATAATTCTAAATTCATTATCATTATTTTATTCAAATTATTCTAAAAAGTTTTTAAACTGTAAGTAGTTCATTATATTGGTAATCCAAAAAATATTACGTGCCTTTTTTTCAAGAAACTATCATTTGGAGGGCCTTGGAAGCCCCTCCTAGTCTTGTTTATCTAATCTCTTAGACTTTTAAAATTTTGGAACTGAACAGGTACATAATGCAAATGATGTAGATGTTGTTTATTTGGATTTTAGTAAGGCATTTCACAAGGTTCCACATAGGAGACTTCTACATAAATCAAAAGCTCATGGGATATCGGGGTCAGTTATAAATTGGGTAGAAAAATGGTTAAAAGACAGAACAGAGAATAATTCTAAGTGGTTATGAATCTGGGTAGCAGAAAGTGAAAAGTAGGGTACCACAAGGATCAGTGTTAGGTCCATTACTCTTTTTTTATATATCTACGTCATTTAGAGAAGGGAATGGGTGCATTGGCGGATCTAGCCCCAAGTTTGGGGGAGCCAAATCTAACGCACCCCAAATTAACCTTATATACCTTTCAGATGTTCTGCGCGATGATTCCTCATCTCACGAAGGTCAAGCTTGTCGCCTCTCCTCTCGAGTTGGCCTGGTGAAATAGTGAGTTGGTTTCTTGTACTCTCTACCTCACATAGCCAGATACGCCTGGCTCACCGGGGATTGTTCTGAGCCAGGCGTCTAATCATGTTTTGGAGATGTCCACCGCAACACCACTCATGTTCCTTAGTTCTTTGGGCAGCTGATTAAACAGCCTTGGTCCTCTTACAACAAACTATTTTCTTTCAGGGTTAAGGATGTTCCCTGTCTAGCCTTTAACTTGGGAACACGACACAGTCTTCCTTTTCTACTTTCCACTGTTGTTTGTGGAGTTATAAAGTTCAGAGTAAGATTAGGGGCTAGTTTTTCCATTATTTTCCAAGTGTAAATAATGGTGTATCTCTTTCTTCTCCTTTCCAGTTAATATAGGTTTAATTCGCGCAACCTTTCCCAGTAATTTAGTTCTTTGCACCCATTGATCTTGGCTGTGAAGCTTCTCTGAATCCCTTCTAGCTGTCTAATGTCTTCTTTTTTTTATGTGGGCATGTTAGGACCGAGCAGTATTCCAATTTGGGTATGATCACTGTTTTCAGTAAAAGAATCATTATATTCCTATCCCTTCGTTTAAAGGTTCTCAGTATCTGCCCAGTTATTCTCTTTGCTCTGTTTACTGCTATCTTATTTTGTGTTTCAAATTTCGCATCATCGGTCATTACAATCCCTGTATGGAAAAACTATACACGCTTACAACATGGTATCGTATGTGGTACCTTTATTTCATAATTAAGTATAAATTATTAATTAATTGAATTAAATATCTACAAAATTGCCTCGGGATTAGCGACATAGCCTATTGGGAATGAAAATAATTGCCATACATACATAGAACCTATATGCAGGCATCGGGCCTGCTTGACAACAAGTAAACCAAATTTATTATTTCGTGTTCAATATTTTCTATTGCTGACTCGTGAAAATTGCTTCGAGAAAAGAGTCAACGAACTTTGCAAAATCAGCAAATAATAAAAATACGAAGATATATATTATATTATACTGGCGGCACTCTGAGCTGCTTATGTTACAGCGATGCTTTAAGCAAGGAAGATGTACTTTATCTTCCTATAAGTTCTGAGTGAAATCCTCATAATATAAAACGTAATAACTATAAAAAGGATAGGCCTATTCCTTCAGGTATTTAAATACAGTGATTGCCTATATTAGTTACATCAAATCAACTCATTGTGTAACTCCATCGTACCGCGGCCCTAGATCGAAAAACATCGTCGCGCCCTACAACATCGAAACAGAAGCGAGGCCCAACGAAATACTAAGGTAAGGCAATTCCTTTCTTTACCATTAGGCAGCGCAAATACCGAAGGCAAATAAACACAGAGGTCCTTTAAAAACCTAAATATACATAACTCTCAGAGCTGGGCAATAAATACATTGAATGTATTTAAATACTAAATACTAAATACATGGGAGAAATGTATTTAAATACTAAATACATTTTACGAATGTATTTAGATACTAAATACAAAATACATCAATTGTATTTAAATACATTTGTAAATACATTTTAAATACATATAATTTTAACATATGCATTCACTAATTCATGAGTAACAACAATATAAAATGCTTGATAAAGGATAAAGAAATAGTACAATCTAATTTCCGATTATATATTTCCCTTTTTAGAACAAAACAAAAACAAAAGAACTTAGAACTTACGATGTTCAACCAGTGACATATTATACTCATTATATCATTGCAAAATGAGTAACAATTAATGAGTAGATGAGACATAAACGTAAACATAAGACGTAAACATAAACATAAGGCACCTTACGAATTCTCTTTTATTTCACGGTTGCTGCGGATCAAAACCAATCTTTCAAAAGTTTTGTGCTAGTACAGAACGTGTATTAAACCAACCAGTAAAAGTATTTACATTTTTATATTTTGAGTATTTAAATACATTGTATTTAAATACTCATTAAAGTATTTAAATACTATATTTAAATACATGAAAAACAATGTATTTATAAATACAGTTCTAAATACACAAATGTATTTACTGTAAATACAAATGTATTTAAATACTGCCCAGCTCTGATAACTCTCTAACGAAAAAACGTAGGGCTTTTGTCGTTTGTCGTTTGTCTGCTGGAAATTTCCAACGGATGAAGGTATCAGGCAATCAACCCATAGCTCTATAGTTTTTTCACACCCTGAATCTTTTGCTCTAGAATTTCTCTGAATTTTCTGTCTATTTGGGGTATAGTATTCCATGGATTTTAGGTCCTCCCCTTTTCTATACCGTAAGAGTTGAAATTTCTCGGTGTTAAACTTCATATTGTTGTCTTCCGTCCACTTGTAGATACTGTTCATGTCTGTTTGTAGAGATCCTATATCTACAGATCTACAGATCTACAGAAGCTAAGGCTAACAAAGACCCTAAGATCTACTCTAAGGTTAGCCCGAGAGAAAGGAAAGAGTAGAGGGTTAAGAGAAGAGAAGAGAAGAGAATAAGGGGTTAAGTAAGTTTATCCTCTGGGTTTCTTAATTTTTTTTGAATTCTTATTTATTTTATTTCTCATTTTTATTTTCTTATTTTTTTATTCTTATTATAAGTATGGAGACATTCTGTCCAGCAATAATTACAGGCCACTTGCTGTCGCTTCCTGCTTCTCGAAACTACTAGAAAAAATCTTATTATTCCGATTAAATGATTACCTATGGACATCTCCTAATCAGTTTGGTTTTAAAAGGTCTCACTCAACTGACCTGTGTATCTATGTATGTTACTTAAAGAAACAATACCTAAATACACTGAGAGTAATTCAGCTATTTATAGCTGTTTCCTAGATATAAGTAAGGCATATGATAGAGTGAACCACAATATTTTATTTAAAAAACTAGAAGACAGGAAGGTTCCCATGTCCCACCAATCTTTTACCATTAGGTGGGGCAATGTACTATCCGAATGTTTTGGCTCCTCTTGCGGGTTGAGACAAGGCTCTTTGCTCTCTCCTATGCTGTTTAATGTGTATATTGACGGATTAATTGCTTCACTTAATGAGGCAATAGTGGGATGTTGTATAGATAACATAAAGATAAATAACTTAGTTTATGCCGATGTATGGTGTTAATAAGTCCCTCTGTTAAAGGTTTGGATCGGTTACTAAAAGTCTGCGAAATGTATTCGCAGAAACATGATATTCTTTTCAATGTTACAAAAACTAAGGTTATGCAATTTCATCCTAAAAGCTGTAACCATCCAGCTGATATTACGTTTAAAATGAAAGGTGAAGTAATTGAGGAAGTACAAGAGTTTAAGTATCTGGGTCAAACTATCATCAGCTCCTTGAGTGATGACTCAAATATAAGAAAACAATCTCGGAGCCTTTGTGCTAAAGTGAATATGACCATAAGGAACTTTCGGTTCTGTACAAGTGAAGCTAAAGACACTCTCTTTCGTACTTTCTGCAGTAATATATACGGACAGCAACTCTGGGTGAATTATAAAAAAAGGTTCTGGCAGGACCCTAAATTTGCTGTACAGAAGTCTTTTAGACTCTTACATAAATTACGCCAGAGATGCCCAGTTTCGCAAATGTTTGCTACCCGCAATGTTTCGAGCTTCCCAGAGGTAACAAGATGTGCTCAATACAGTCTAATGCAAAGAATTAAAAAATCAACCAACCCGATTATCCAAGCGATCAATGAGTCCTGCCGTTTATCCTCTAAGCTATGGAATTCTTGGTACGAAAACGTCTGTCTGTAGCTGCACTTAACTTTGACATTACTGTATTATTTCCAACCAACTGTATATATTTCTGTCCTTAGAATATGAACCGTCATTGTATTAATATTTGTCATATGGACTATAGTCTGCCAATAAACTTTTTCATTTTCATATATATACACAGTGCTGTGCCCGCTAACTCTTAAAGTTAGTGCCGCTAACGCGAACTACCATAAAATTTAGCGCCGCTAACCCTTTCCAACCTATCAATATCCTCACGCAAATACGGGCACCAAAACTGAACGGCATATTCTAAGTGAGGCCTGACTAGGGACTTGTAAAGGGGAAATATAAGGTTGTAACATATTCTGCTCGATTTTTTGGTTCATTCAGAACAAAAATTAGATGACTTATAAAGACAAATTTGCTCGAATTTTTAGTTTATTCACAACAAAAATTAAATGACATAATGACAAATTAATCATCACTATAATTCCCTTCTTTTTCTATAACCTCCTCCCACTTGTAGAAAAGTTTTTTATGCCACATTCGAAGAAATCCCTTGGTTTCGAGTTAAAAAAAGCGATCACTTTGTTTTCAATAGCTTCCCTGGATTGCAACTTTTGTCCATCTAGGTGGTGTTGCAGATCTGAATAAATGGTAGTCTGAAAGTGCGATGTCCGGAGAATAAGGTGGATGAGGCATTTTTTCCCAACCAAATGCCTCCAATTGGGCAGTGGTGATTCGAGCAGTGTGAGGGCGCGCGTTATCCTGGTGGAATAGAACACCTCTGCGATTAATTAATGCAGGACGTTTTTCTTGTAATGCCATCTTCAATCGTTGGAGTTGTTATCAGTAGACTTCAGCTGTGATTGTTTGGTTATCTGACAGAAGCTCAAAATGAATAATTCCTTGCATATCCCACCAAACGCATAGCAAAATTTTCTTTAGATGGGGTCCATTCCTTGGCTGAGGTTCAGGCTTTGTTTCACGGCTAAGCCCCTGATGTCGACGCTTAATATTGTTATAGAGGACCCATTTTTCATCCCCAGTGACGATCCGATTCATAAACGGTGCCTGCAGTTGCCGAGAATGCAGTGATGTGCAAATATCGATTCGATGTTGAAGATTCGCTTGTGACAAATCACGCGGAACTCATTTTCCAACCTTCACTACTTTTCCTAACAGCTTCAAATGACGATGAATGGTTATATGGCTAACGCCGAGTTGCAGGCCAAATTCTCTTACAGTTACTGTTGGGATTTCCTCCACTGTTGCTTTCAGCAACTCTTCATCTAACTCATTTTGTCGTCCTATTCGTTGATAATTTTTCAGACTGAAGTCTCCATTTCTGAACTTCTCAAACCATCTCCTACGCATCCATTCGCTCACAACATCATTTCCATAAACCCTTTGACTGTTTCTTGCGGATTCACTAGCGTTAGATCCTTTATAGAACTCATACAGCATCACATGTCGAATATGCTCTTTCATGGGCTCCATGTTTTTTCAATTACTGTAATATCGTAGGGGTGGCGTTGTAACTGTATAAAAAACACCAGAGAAAATATTCATTAGCCTAAGCCTACACGAGCCTAAGTCATTCTGTATCATTGTGTATCGTGATAAAACCTGTGCGAACCTGTCGCCGCGCGTATTTTTCAACATTTCTAAAACTGTTTCACATTATCTTGAGGTTATTCTATTATCTATCGTCCGTTTTCTAATCGAGCATAATTTATGTTACAACCTGATATAATATCCTTAGATTTAAATTCGAAATTACGCGCGAACATCCTATTAGCTTTTATTTGTAAAGTGTAATGCTCACACGTACAAATAATGTAGATACATGGTTATAAAATGAAAATAGATTAAGAGTAAGACATCCTGTGCAGAGTTAAAGGGGTGGCTAGGCACTGAATGTCAGTGACTTCTTGGTTATGACTACATTATTATTATTATTATTTTTAACTGTGGTCCATGTATATATATATATATATAATATATATATATATATATGGGCTTTGTGAAGTGCTTGAGTTTACTTTTTGCAACTAGTTGATCACTAGCTGATTTACGAGGGGGGGGGGGGGCTTTAGCCAACTTGGCGCCCTTTTTTGTCAATTTGGCGCCCCTTTTGGTCAAACTTGGCGCCCCTTCCAAATGCTTTAGTTTTTATAATAATTTTTTAATTTCTAAAAGCAAAGAAGTACATACTTTTTTAAATTATAAAAATCTCAACACTACCCTTATAAATACCTAGCAACTTACATTTCAATTTTATTTTTAGAAACTGTGTATAAAAATAATATTTCCCTTCGTATACTCAATTAAATTTGCTTTCCAGCTCTACATATTCATTTATTAATGGTTGTTAGCGTTTGTAGACACAAGGTTAATGTGCTTGTAAGCCCTTTGCGTCGTATTCACATTCACGATCTTCCTCTCTCTCTAAATGACTGATTCAGGTAATACTTTGAACAGATGGATTAGATAACGTCAATCAAATTAGTTCCAATATTTACTGCCAGAAACCTGTCTTTAACTATATTTTAGCAAACGCTAAAAATTTGCCTGCTGGTGCTTAAAGGGTTAACATATGTATTTTTAATTCCAGTGTATGTAATTATATTTATATATAATTAAACATTATTTGGCCGCAATTTTTACGTATGTAAAGGTCCGCCCCCCCTCCCCCCATTTCGAAAATCCTAGATCCGCTACTGCAGTTGATTGATTCAGTTTTATCATTGTTTTTTTAATGTGCGCTGGATCTGCCCCTGATTTAGATGTAAGTAACTTTTTCTTGCTAGAGGCCAGGTATGGGGACGAGGCCTGGCCTCAGGCCTCGAGGCCGAGACCTTTTTTAGGAGAGGCCTCACGAGGCCTTAAGATTGTTAAACTGAATGTATTTGCACCCAGAGGTGTGATATTCGGATGCAAATAACGAATGTGTATTTGATTTGTACCTCTGGGTACAGATACTCATTTCGAAATCTTTTACGAATAAGCTCCTCCATGCTTTGGGAAGACTCAACGATCTAGCCTAGCCTAGGCCTAAAGCTCTTTCAAGGGTAACCTATCGTAGCCTCACATTAGCCTGTATCTCTTTTTTTTTTTAATCCATAAGGAAAAGCAAGATTCTACTCAAAATTAATAAACAGACATAGCTCACTTCACTTACCTAATAAAAGAGAATTATTAAGCACTAATCACGTTCATCTATCACACGCGGCCACACCACAACACTGACACGCTGTGTGTTTACACTTGCCGGGTCACACAGTCAGACACAGTTGCCAGAACAAGATTTCCTGGGCACCATACATTAGCCCAATAACTTTTTATTTCTCATTTCATGCAGTTCTCATTTTAATATACCAGCAATATTTCAAGTATTTATGATAATATGGAAAGTTATGATGTGAAGATGATCTAGCAAAATATTTCAAGATTGTACTAACTCACTGAGTGTTGATCGTATAATTTCTGAATGGCTACAATTATTAGCGACTCTAGCGAGCATTACAAACAGAGCTACATTTGGAGATGCCTTATTTTTTTAAGTTTTGCATTTTTATGTATCTTGATGATAAGAAATTCGAGTCTTAAAGTCTACCAAAGATCATTAATGTAATTGTAGCTTGTATTGTATGTGAAAGATGCTTCTGATGTACATTACTATGTAATTATATATACAATAATAATATAATAACGATAATATTAAGAATATATTTCACCTATATTTCAACATGTTATATATGTAATTTGATTCAAGAGTATATTTGCACATGATATTATCCATTATCAGACATTTTTAAAGTTATATGTATAATACTTTATATCATTAAAGTAAATGAAAAAGACCGAAAAAATTATTTGCAAACAATATAACAATTTACATCTCATTTTAATGCCGATATTAGCAAAATTATTGGTCGTATCCGATATTATACAGGGTGTACACAAATTATTTTTACAACTTCTCTCTCAATTAAAAATATTAGGAAACGAGTTACACATACCGTTATGTGCCATCAGTGACAGAAGGTAATAAAGTTTCACATAACCTCAAATACATTCAACATGGGCACCACTTGTCACACGTCCAAACGGTATTCTGTCTCCATCCATGTACACTGCAACATTTCAAAGTCAACTCTTGTAACAGCAGCAGCAATTCTGGTCTTTAAAGTGTCGATGTTGGCCACTGGAGTTGTGTACACGCACTCTTTTACATAACCCCATATAAAAAAGTCAGGGTGTTTGTTATTTCTGGTGATTTGGCCGGCTAAGAGATGGGGCCCTACCCCACGGCCAATCCACCGATTTGGGAAATGCATGTTAAAGGAATTTCGTACCAATTTCGTAATTTCTGTACACCTTATACATTGATCTGACATCTGACAAATATCACGTGAAGCTTTATTACTTTTTCTCACAGATGGTGCAAACACGGTATGTGTACCTCGTTTCTTAATATTTTTAATTGAGAGAGAAGTTGTAAAGATAATTTGTGTACACCCTGTATATTCATTTCAAATCATATTATTTAGAAGTTTATGTTACAATTTACGACGGGCGAAAAACAAACTTATCGACGCTAGTAGTTAGCTATCAGTATACCAGATCGTATGCTTCTCTACAGGGTATTCGAAAAGTCCCGTCACCCTCTACAAAATATACATATTGTAATACCAATTTTATTTTTGTGTGATTAAATGTATTTATATGTGGTAGGTGTAATTTAAGAAACAAGTCACTAGTAACAATTACTTTAATTACAGTAATTACAGTTACTAATTACATGTTTGTATCGCTTAATTCATTAACAAATGACGGGTGGTATGGTTTCATGCCGAGATATTTTGTCATGTGATCTCTCATTGTAAACATGGGAACTGCAAGTGCTTGTGATCGTTTCCGAAGTGATTTTTTCAGTGAACGAGCCACCGATGCAAGCACACTTTCACAGTCATAGAGTAGTAGATTTTTGGAATGACATGCCATAAATTGCCATATGATGTGGAAAAGAGTAGGTCCTTAGTTAGTTTTAAGACAAATTTGGCAAGTCTTTCCAAAAATCTACTAATCTATGACTGAAAAAGTATTTTCTTAGATCAGGTCTACAAGGCCGTTTTCTAATTTTCTTATTATGTCCACGAATTATCCCATCCGTCTCTAGTGAGAAAAAGTTACGTACATCCAAATTGTCCAAACCTGAAAACATTTTCAACATCTGTATTATATCTTCCCTCAAACAACGTCTCTCAAAACTAAACATACCTAGTTCCTCCAATCTATCCCTGTATTCCAGTCTTCTTAGGTTAGGGATAAGCTTGGTTGCCCTACGTTGCACGCTTTCAAGCATATCAATATCATGTCTAAGGTGAGGGGACCAAGCTTGAATGCAGTATTCTAAGTGAGGCCTAACATAAGAATTTGTGGGGCCGCGCAGTTAATTTTCCGCATTTATATTATTTTTATATTAGTTACCGACAAACCAATTTTGCGCGTACCAAATTGTATATATTTTATCACTGTGTAATTTTAAGAATCATATATAATCTTTATAAATAAGTATTGTACATAAATTTATATATATATATTTAATTAATTCAGCTGTATATAAAATAACAAAATCTTCTGTAAAATAACCTCAGCCAACCAAGAACTCAATAAACTCTGAAAACGACCGGCTTTTCCTTCAAGACGTCAACCCCCCAAACGACAGGGAGAGAAAAGGACACGAGAGGCCCCTAAAGGAAATACCCAACAAAGCGATAGCTTGCCTCTCGTATCCTTCATTCTTCCCGGCAACTACAAGTAGCACCAAGAAGGAAGCAGCTACAATTGGTGACCCCGGAGTGACCCGAAGCAGCCAGTGGAAGCAGCATCCTTCAGTCGCCGGGCGGAACAAACCGAAGCCACGCCTCTTCGCCGCCCACCCGTAGTAGCCGGTCGGAACCAAAGCAGCAGCAGACCCGAATTACATTCCCGCAAGATCTCCATCATGGAGGCACAATTCCACATTTCCAGAATAACATCCGAAGAGACCAAATTTTTCCATGTTCTAGCCTCGTTACCCCCCGAAGTCGTCTCACGAATTTCAGCAGCAACTCTCTCCAACAAGTCGTACACCGATTTAAAAGAAGAAATCGTGAGTCATTACGAAAAGACGAAGCCAGAACTCTTCGAACGACTCATCTCCAACACTCCTCTCACTGGAAAGCCCTCCCAATTCCTTCAAGATATCCACCAAACGGCACTGAAGGTGGGCGTCAGCGATGATTTGGTGAAGCATAAATTCATCCAGGCGCTCCCATCCTCAATAGCGCCCGTCGTAGCAGCACAAAAGGAGCTGACGCTAACTCAACTCGGCAAACTAGCCGATGAGTTAATACCGTTCGCTCAACAAAGCTGCTACGCGGCGCCAACGTCAACTCGAGCCAATACAAGCCCAAGAATGAATATCCTCATCGGCCTAAAACCCTTCAGCGAGAATCAGCGGCCGGTGGTGTGCCGCGCGCACCTTTATTATGGCCCCCAAGCAAGGACCTGCAGGCCATGGTGCAAGTGGCCAAATAAAGATGACGCCAAGCTGCTCCCCTCGTCACGCCCAAATTCAAGATCTTCCTCACCATCAAGAGAAACGTCGGAAAACTAGATAAGCAGGCTGTGATTAACGCGACGTCCGGCCTGCCGCTGATCTCAGTCGCAGCTCGCATCGCCAGTCTGAAGGTCAATTTTATCATTGACACAGGAGCGAGCATCTCAATTTTACCACCAACTTGTGTCAATGATTGTCAACTCCACCCAACCGCAGTAAAGATTTCCACCGCAAACGGTCAGCCGCTCGAAATATTCGGAGAAGTAACACTGGACATATCAATTCCTAAATTACGAAGAATATTCAGGTAGCCATTCGTCGTCGCCCAAGTCTCCAGTCCACTTCTCGGCGCCGATTTTCTATCCCATTATGACATCCTTCTGGACTGCAAGCATGGCATTTTGAAGGATAGAGCAACAACTCTTCAAGCCACTACTAAACCTGTGCAATCGAAAGACCTTCACCTCATCAATATTAACCCTACCGACAAATTACCTCAAGAAATCAGGAACCTGTTTGACAAGTACTCCTCACTACTGAAACCAGCTCAACCGCAGAAAGTTTCCACCAACACTGTCAAGTATACCATCGACACTGGCAGCGCACCACCAGTGTTTGCAAGCCCTCGACGTCTTCCACCCGATAAATTATCCTCAGCTAAGGTACTTTCAACAACTTACTTCAAGATGGAATTATAGAACCCTCAAAATCACCATGGGCCTCACCGTTACACCTCGTTCCGAGAAGATACCAGGCGAATGGCGGGCGTGTGGTGATTATAGAAGCCTAACGCTGTCACGAAACCGGACAGATATCCACTTCCTCATATAAGAAGTCTGTCAACATCTCTGCACGGAAAATCATGCTTTAGCAAAATCGATCTAGTCAGAGCATATCACCAAATTCCAGTCCACCCAGAAGATATCGAGAAAACGGCTATAACAACTCCATTTGGTTTATTTCAGTATTTATACATGCCATTTGGTTTAAGAAACGCCCCTGCAACATTTCAACGCTTCATGGATACAATTTTCAGAGGAGTTGACTGCGTATTTGTGTATCTCGACGATATTTTAGTCCATTCAAATAACGCAGTTGACCATTTGAAAGACTAGAACGCGTATTCAAGATCCTTCAAGAACACAATTTAAGAATTTCCTTAGAAAAATGCATATTTCAGCAATCCAAAATTGAATTCTGGGTCATGAAGTTTCCCCAGCAGGCATTCGTCCTCTGTAAACAAAGTCCGAAATTCAAGATATTCCCAACCGCAAGATTACCAAAGCCTCAGAAGATTCCTAGGAATGACGGGATTCTATCGCATATGATACCCCGTTACGCCGATTTAGTCTCACCTTTAAGTGAAATCGTCAGAACTCAAGTCAAAAGCAAAAGTCTACAGTGGAACGACGAAGCAATTCAAGCCTTTCAAGATGTCAAGGATGCACTACGGAACGCCGTTACGCTTTGTCATCCTCTTCCATCAAGCTCAATCCTTCATTTAGTTACGGACTGCTCACAAATAGCAGCTGGAGCAGTTCTTCATCAAATGTTATTTTATTTATTTGTTGGGTTCAAATCCCAGCTGAGCCGTGAACGGCCAAATTCTAAAGGGCCAGTGCTACCTACAGCCCAAGTTAAGCTAAAATTAAAACTACGGATTTGAGATCCTATTAGGTCCTACCTCAGGGTTGCTGACTCGATGCGGGCCTACCTTAGACCTTTGTTACATGAATTTAATATAAACAAACGGGGTACTATTTATGGTCTTCTTTCTCAACCTTGCAACAACAACGCAACCTGGACTATTGCACGATGCAACAATCTTGTATCTAAACAACCAAACTGAATTGCAAGAGAGCTCTCTAACAGACCACACCCTGTACGTACGACACCCACAAAACGAGTAGAAAGAACGCGCAGCGCCCCAAAATGATGCCAACAGTGTGACCAAACAATGATGCCACAAGAGCTCAAAAATGCTAGCTCTAAATTAAGTTAATTTTTCACTAACCTTACAATTATGAGATGGATATATATATGTTATTTTATTTATTTGTCGGGTTCGAAATCCCAGCTGAGCCGTGAACGGCCAAATTCTAAAGGGCAAGTTCTACCTAAAGCCCAAGTTAAGCTAAATTAAACTTTACGGATTTGAGATCCTATTAGGTCCTACCTCAGGGTAACCTCAGGGTTGCTGACTCGATGCGGGCCTACCTTAGACCTTAAATTACATGAACTTAAAAGATAAACAAAAGGGTACTATTTGTGGTCTTCTTTCTGAACCTTGCAACAACAACGCAACCTGGACTATTGCACGATGCAACAATCATGTATCTAAACAACCAAACTGAATTGCAAGAGAGCTCTCTATCAAACCACACCTTTACGTACGACCTTCCACAAACGAGTAGAAAGACGCGCAGCGTCTCAAAATGATGCCAACAGTGTGACCAAACAATGATGCCACAAGAGCTCAAAAATGCTAGCTCTAAATTAATTTAATTTTTCACTAACCTTACAATTATGAGATGGATATATATACACACCTTAACTTAATATATATACAAGCAATGCTGCATCAATCAGCTTAGTCATCGTATCGCCTTGGGACAACAATGGTTCTTCCTCTTCTAGATTTTCTAACACTCCCCACCGAAGAGGCATTGTTGTCATTACCTTCTGCAAGGTTAGCCAAGCTTCTTCATGAGGCTGTAACTCAAATGTTTCATCTTGACTATCTGTGTTTTTGCTGATTCTAAAGCATAGAGTTTTTGTATAGGTCTCTTTAACTTTCCTCCTGAAGTCTTTACCAGTGCAGACCTAACTAAATTGTCTTTGCCAACAAACAACTCTTCAATTATGCCAAGCTTCCAGCATTGCCTTGGTCTTTCATCCCCAATCATTACCACTTCTCCCACCTTGATACAATTTGCATTGGAGCCCTTTACCTTGCCTGATGGGTAATAATTGAGTTCTGGCAAGTATTCCATCTGCCACCTCTTCCATAACTGATCTTGTAGCTCTTCAAGGTACCTGAACCGTCTGGTTAACTCTCCTTGAGTGCTCTGGATGGGCTGCAAGTCTTCTGGCACACTGGGGTTTGATGTTAATCGTTTACCACAAAGAAAATGATTTGGTGTCAATGGCTCTGCATCCTGCCTACTGTTGTAAACAAAAGTGATAGGCCTACTGTTCACCATTGCTTCTACTTCACATAAAACAGTAGAGAATTCTTCTTTGCTCAAATGAGCATTAGCTAAAAGTTTCTTTAATGGACACTTTACACTTCTCACTAGCCTTTCCCAAAATCCTCCCCACCATGGTGCTCTCTCAACAATAAACTCCCACTGTACCCCTTGGTGTGAAAAGTAGGATTGGAATCCTTCCTCTTTTAGCAAGGACAGAATTTCTTGGAGTTCCTTTGCAGCCTTTTTGAAGGTTTTTGCATTATCCGATATGATTTTATTTGGGAAACCCCTTCTGTCACAAACCTTTTAAAGGCCAAAGAAATACATCACTACTTAAGTTGCTTACCAACTCCAAATGGATTGCTCTGGTGGTAGCACAGGTGAAAAGACATATATAACCTTTGTTAGACTCCCCTCGCTCATACACATAGACTGGCCCTGCAAAGTCTACTCCCACTACATCAAATGGGGCAGTATAGACACACCGTTCTCTTGGAAGTGGAGCCACCTTTTCATAATAAGGCTTTGCACTCCAACGCTTGCAAACCACACATTTATGCAAGACCTTTTTCACTACTTGTCTAATTTTGAGAATCCAAAATTGTTGTCTAATCTCTATTATCACTTCTCTAACTCCAGCATGTAACAGCTTATGATGAGTATCCAGGATCAAAAGGTCCACAAAGTGCCCCCAGAAGGTAGCAAAATTGGATGTCTTTTCTCCTCTGGAAGCCCAGAAAACTGTAGTCTACTCCTACTCTCAATAAATCCTGATCCAAAAACACATCCAAACCCTTGAGCGCAGAATGTGTTGGTAGAACCTGTAATGGATGGCTGGTGAGCAATTCTCTCTCTTCACCAAATTTTTCTTCTGCATATATACCACCCAGTATTTCCTGGCTTGCTGAATCTCATTACTGTTCAGAATTCCTTCCCTGCTTGTTTCTCCCTTAATGTTGTTGGTAAATCTATATATCCATGCTGTCACTCTTAACAATCTTTTCAGACTGCTAATGTCCTCAAGCCTCAATATGGGGTCCTGCTGCATAACTTGACAACTGTTCACAGCGCATTTTCTCACCTCACTCACCCATGCTTCTTCAGCCTGGCATTCTCCTACAATAGGCTGATTAGAAGGCCAGTTTTCACTTCCAAGTTTTAGCCACTCTGGCCCATTCCACCACAAACTTGATTGTGAAAGATCTTTCACCGAAATTCCTCGTGTTGGTAAATCAGCGGGGTTTGGATGCCTGGACAATGCTTCCATTGCTTGGGATCTGTGTGCGCTTGAATTTCCTCGACCCTATTGGCAACAAATGGTTTCCATTTCCTTGCCTGACTTCTTAACCAGTGCCAAACTATAGTGGAGTCTGTCCAATAATAGCTTGGAATTTCATAGAGGGCCAAAGACTTTCGCACTGTAATTGCAAGCCGACTAGCAATAACGGCACCCATCAATTCCAACCTTGGAACAGAAAGCCTTTTCAAAGGTGCTACTCTACTCTTTGCAGCAACCAACCTGCAACTTATCCTCTTGCAATGCGCCTCTTATATAAATACAAGTTGCATAGGCTTCCTCACTTGCATCACAAAGATGTGCAGCTCCAAATTGTCTGGACTATTGTTCAACTCTCCAAAGTACCATCTTGGGATTTCAATGTCTCCAAGATGTGCCAATTCTTTGAACCAATATTTCCACCTTACCACCATATGATCAGGTAACTCTTGGTCCCAACCAAGTCCAATTCCCAGAGGCTCTGAAACCAAATTTTTGACTTTATCACAAATGGAGCCAGGAATCCAAGAGGATCAAAGACCTTCGAAGCCAAACTAAGAGCTGTACGTTTTGTCCACCTTGTCTCATTCTCGGCCAGCTCTACTAAAGATTTCCCATTGAAGGTAAACAAATCATCATCTTGCTGCCAAACGATGCCTAGCACCTTTGCGTCTATTGCCCACAACTCCTTAATACCAGAATCCTCAATACTTTCTGCTGCATCAGGTACTACAGAGGAATGACTCATAAACTCTTGTAATTGCGAATGATTGGTCTGCCATTTTCTGAGCTCCATGCCAGCCTCCCTCATTATAGCTCTAGCCTCCATGAATATCTGTTTAGCCATTTCTGTATTATCCACGGAACATAGCAAATCATCAACATAAAAATTTTCCTTATGTGTTCAATAGTGTTAGGATAGACTTCAGAATATTTCTTAAAATGGTACTGCATAGTAGCTGCCAACAGAAATGGACTAGAGCTGAGGCCAAACAACACTGACTTCATTCTATATGCTTGAACCTTAGGTTCATTTTCCAACAAGTCTTTCGTATCCACCCACAGATACCTTACTGCATCTCTGTCCTCTGGTTTTAACTTTATCCGCAAAAAAGCTTGCTTCACATCTGCAGTCAATGCTACTCTACCAAACCTGAATCTCAGTAACAAGGAAAATAAATCTGCATTTAAATTTGGCCCAGCATCCAAACAGTCATTCAAGGACACACCACCTTTGTCCTTGGCTGAGCCATCAAAAACTACCCTCAGTTTGGTGGTAGTTTGTCTCGCCGTACCACTGCATGGTGTGGCAGATAATGTGCCTCCTGGCTCACCAGCTCACCTTGCACCCTTTCAGCATAGCCCTCCCTTACATAACTTAGGATGGCCTCATCGTATTCAATTAACAACTCCTCATTTTTTCTTAGCCTGTACAATGAAGTCTCCAACCTCCGATTAGCTAGCTGAAGGTTTGAACCGGGTTTGCAAGAATCCTTCCATGGTAGGCCAACTTCATAGCAACCATCTCTAAACCCAATCCCTTTTTCAAAGTGCTCTAAAACATCATTGTTCACTGTACTTGCCTGGTTGTCCTTTATACCAATAGATTCAAGTTCCCAAAATGCTTTCAAATGCCTTTCCAGACCATGGCTGTTCTCCTCAATCTTAACAAAGAGAGCCTTAACTTCCATTTCATTGCAATAACTACCATGTAGCATCCAGCCTAGCTTACTTTCAATAGCTACTGGGCCTTGAGATGTACGGACAATATTACCAGTGATGAAGTCCCAATAATAGTCAGCTCCAATCAAAAGACTAATATCTTCTGTCCCTCAAACTTATTATTGCCCAAATTAATTCCTTTAACTTGCAATTCTTGGACACATGCCATATCTAAACAAGTAGTGACTGGAGCACAAAGTTCCTCAATCTCTACAGCTTGGACCTTGATAGTGGGACTTTGCGGTAACAACCCTTTAACCAGAACTTCTACCTTCTTAAATTTGGTTCGGTTTTGAACGGAACCCCCAAACCCAGAAATTCTTAAATTTTCCCTCTTAAGTTCTTTAAACTTCAATTTTCTGGAAATTCTGGTCTTAATAAAACTACACTGGCTACCACTATCAAACAACACTCTTACAGTAGCTTCTCCCTCATTCCCAATTAATAAGGCTGCAGTTGTTTGCAATAATCCCCTTTACTTTTACTCCCTTGCATAGCAGTGGCATGTGCCACTGATGTCTCTACTTCTGGGGTAGGCCTACTAAGAGTGTTTTCACACAATAATGGCTGATGCCTACCATGACATTTTTGCACAAAATTTTAAACTTACAAAACCTTGCTCTATGACCTTTCAAAAAACATTTAAAACATGCTGTGGACTTAGTTACCCTGTCCTTTCTCTCCTCAAAGGGTAAGGCCTCAGCCACCTCACATTTATATGACTTGTGGTTGCCTTCGCAAAATATACATTCCTTGATTCCCTTTAATTTATTCTCAGAGGAGGCATGTAGAGCTGACACTGTACCTGGGCTATTCCTTTTTGTGGAAACTTTGGTGCTGTGCCTGCATTTGTCCTTTGTTTACCATCCCACTGTGCAAACTCAACTCCCTCTCGTCTTGCTAATTCTGTGCCTAAAAGACTTAACATCTGCTGAAGGGGGATGTACACATGTTCTGCAGAGTGTCCCCTACTTAATTCAAGCAAAATTGAGCTAGGCAATTTAGACTCCAGTGTAGGAACCAACATTATACCATACTTTTCCATTCCTACACCCAAGTTGTCCAGAGACCTAGTTCTAATTTCAAATTCATCATATAACTGCCGTAACTCCTTGACACTATTAGGATTATTAACAGGAGGTATAGTTAAAAGTGCCCGGAGGTGGCTTTTAATTAAGATCTCTGGCTTACCAAACCGTTTCTTTAATATATCCCAAGCCACATTATAATTAGCCTCTGTTAATGCTAATCCTGCTATAGTCTTTGCTGCCCCCCTTCCAAGAGGGACCGCAATAATTAAACTTCTCCACGGCACTTAACACTTGACTAGAATGAACTGCTGATTGAAAACTGTCTGCCCATCCTTGCCATTCCTGAATACTCCCAGAAAATGTTTTGAGTACAAGCCTCGGTAATTGAACTACAGATCTGTTAACCTTAACTTCACAAGCATCATTTGTTGAGTGTTGTGTTTCATTATTAGACCTGGTCTCTAACTGTACTGAGCTGCTAAACTCTTTTGCTCGGAGGCCTACGTTAGTCATATCATCAATAATCTCTTCAAAGTAAATTATGTTATTTTCTATTTCATCCTCTTCTATAAGAGCCTCAATTTTAACATTTACCTCACTTAGAGCAACCTTTTTAGTTTCTAATATGGCAAGCTTCGCAGTCACTAAGCGTAAATCCTCTTGCTCTATGGCAGAATCTATAGTGGCAATGACCTTTGTAATTAGACCTTTGTAGGCACTTCTCCTTTTTATAAATTTGTTCAATTCAGATGCACTCATCTTCAATGTAAACAACCCTTGGGCTCAATACCAAATGAGCTGAATTGGCAGAAATACTTAACCAAACTGATCAAACGCAAATTTTACTTTCAAATAAACTGAATTGCTGAGTGGGGTACTAACCAAACACCAGTATGGAATACCAAATTTTCCACCCCAGGACCTAATTCAATAATGACCCAAAATTAACCAAACCAGAAAAAATATAGGCCAAAAAACGACCGACGACTGGCCAAGTTTCGCAATTGGGCGACCAAACTTTACCCTGGGACCTTAATTCAATAATAACCCAAAATTAACCAAACCGGAAAAAAAGTAGGCCAAAAACGACAGACGACTGGCCAAGTTCGCAATTGGGCGACCAAACTTTTTACCCTGGGACCTTAACTCAATAATAACCCAAAATTAACCAAACCGGAAAAAAAGTAGGCCAAAAAACGACAGACGACTGGCCAAGTTTCGCAATTGGGCGACCAAACTTTTTACCCTGGGACCTTAACTCAATAATACTCAACCCGTCTAGGCCTAACTTGGGATACAATTTGCACAATCAGAACTTTGCCGAAAAATGGTCACTGACTCAGTCTTGGGGTAGAAATCCGGTTCTGAAGGACCATGTTATTTTATTTATTTGTCGGGTTCGAAATCCCAGCTGAGCCGTGAACGGCCAAATTCTAAAGGGCAAGTTCTACCTAAAGCCCAAGTTAAGCTAAATTAAACTTTACGGATTTGAGATCCTATTAGGTCCTACCTCAGGGTAACCTCAGGGTTGCTGACTCGATGCGGGCCTACCTTAGACCTTAAATTACATGAACTTAAAAGATAAACAAAAGGGTACTATTTGTGGTCTTCTTTCTGAACCTTGCAACAACAACGCAACCTGGACTATTGCACGATGCAACAATCATGTATCTAAACAACCAAACTGAATTGCAAGAGAGCTCTCTATCAAACCACACCTTTACGTACGACCTTCCACAAACGAGTAGAAAGACGCGCAGCGTCTCAAATGATGCCAACAGTGTGACCAAACAATGATGCCACAAGAGCTCAAAAATGCTAGCTCTAAATTAATTTAATTTTTCACTAACCTTACAATTATGAGATGGATATATATACACACCTTAACTTAATATATATACAAGCAATGCTGCATCAATCAGCTTAGTCATCGTATCGCCTTGGGACAACAATGGTTCTTCCTCTTCTAGATTTTCTAACAATATACACCTTAACTTAATATATACAAGCAATGCTGCATCAGTCAGCTTAGTCATCATATCGCCTTGGGACAACAATGGTTCTTCCTCTTCTAGATTTTCTAACATCAAATAATCGACAGCACACCAGTTCCCATCGCCTTCTTTTCCAAGAAATTAACTACAACTCAGCAAGCGTACGCCGCATACGATAGAGAATTACTCGCAGCATACCTAGCCGTCCTGCATTTCCGTCAATTTTTAGAAGGTCGTCAAGTAATACTCTTCACGGATCACAAACCGATGGTTTCTGCCTACAAGAGTCCCTTACGAGCCAAAACAGACCGACAACAACGTCATTGGTCTGCCATCACGGAATACGTATGCGATGTAATATATATCTGTGGATCCGAAAACGTCGTAGCGGACTGCCTTTCACGCAACGTAAACGCAGTACATATCGACGCTTTCGATTTATCAGCAATCGCGGAATCTCAACAAAAAGATCAAGAAACGCAAGAATTTTTCCCACGTCTCAAGCCGTTCCCGTTTCCAGAAAATACAACTTTATATTGCGATACATCCACGCCATATCACCGTCCTTTTGTTCCCAAGCAGCATCGATCTTCCATCTTCAATCAATTTCATAATATTTCTCATCCAGGCATCAAGCAATCACTTCGTATCATTAAATCAAGATACTTTTGACCCTCAATGAATAAGGATATTCGAACTTGGTCCCGAAATTGTGAATCATGTCAATCCTCAAACATTTCTCGCCATACAAAATCAGAAATAACCCCCTTCGATTTACCAAGTTCAAGATTTGAAACGGTACATATCGACATCGTCGGTCCCTTACCGCCAACCACTTTGCCCGGTCAAACATATCCTTCCCCATATAGATATCTCCTAACCTGCATCGATCGTGCCACAAGATGGATAGAAGCATATCCTCTGATTGATACTACAGCCACATCAATAGCACACGCATTTCTCGATGTATGGATTTCAAGATTTGGTGTACCACTGCAAGTCATAACGGACCGCGGATCCCAATTCGAATCCGAACTCTTTAGGGAACTCTCAGCTCTCATCGGATTTCACCGACTAAGAACTTTGTCGTATCGCTCTCAGACCAACGGAATAATTGAAAGATCTCATCGCACCATCAAGACAGCAATCATCGCTCGAAAACAAGATTGGCTCCCCGCTTTACCCATAGTTCTCCTTGGTTTACGCAGTCTCCCCAACGAATCGGGTTATTCACCGTTCACCACCGTCACCGGAACCACCCTATTATGCCCGAGGCCAATGATCGCCAATTCGTCGTCAAAATCCAATTCAAAATTCATCTCCGAATTAGCCAAGAAAATGACGCAAATCGATTTCGCCCAACTCTCTCAAGGAAACATTCACTCAGCCCCCAAATCATTCATTCCATCGGAACTCCACAAATCAAGCCACGTATGGGTACGCATCGACCGCGTTCGAAAACCATTCGAGGCACCATATCAAGGACCTTTCCGTGTTCTCGAACGCCATGATAAGTACTTCGTAATAGAAAAAACTAACGGATCATCAGAAGCCATTTCAATTAATCGTTTAAAACCGGCGTATATAGTTTCAGGTCCCACACAGGTACCGGGCGCACAATCGGACGACATCGGATCGGAGAAAAAGCACGCAAGGAAAAAGGACGATGGAGGACGCACCTCGGAGGTAGCAAATACAGACCTCAGGACGGGCGCGCAGGACAACGCAACAACCGGAAACGAGGCCGACCGAGGATCAACGCGAGCTGGACGAAGGATCCGATTCAAATCAAGACCCGAATATTTCTACTTTTGATATACGTGCTCCGCTTCTCGGGGTGGGCAGTAGTGTGGGGCCGCGCAGTTAATTTTCCGCATTTATATTATTTTTATATTAGTTACCGACAAACCAATTTTGCGCGTACCAAATTGTATATATTTTATCACTGTGTAATTTTAAGAATCATATATAATCTTTATAAATAAGTATTGTACATAAATTTATATATATATTTAATTAATTCAGCTGTATATAAAATAACAAAATCTTCTGTAAAATAACCTCAGCCAACCAAGAACTCAATAAACTCTGAAAACGACCGGCTTTTCCTTCAAGACGCCAACCCCCAAACGACAGGGAGAGAAGAGGACACGAGAGGCCCCTAAAGGAGATACCCAACAAAGCGATAGCTTGCCTCTCGTATCCTTCATTCTTCCCGGCAACTACAAGTAGCACCAAGAAGGAAGCAGCTACAAATTATATAATTTGCAGATGACTTCCTTACTCTTGTAACAAACATTCCTTTTAATAATACCTAACATTTTATTTGCCTTATTTCTAGCCTCTAAGCACTGCTTAGAAAATTTTAGATCACTACCAACTATAATGCCAAGATCCCTTTCCTGTCTGTCTAACATCCTCCAACCAGTTCCCTTGCATCTCATAACTAAAGTTTTCATTATTCCTACCAAAATGCATGATTTTGTTTGCATTTTTAACACTGAGTTCCATCTGCCATTTACTAGCCCAAGCAACTAATCTATCAAGATCCTTTAGTAGTTTATAAGAATTTTCTATATATGTAACTGGGGCAACTACTTTTGTATCATCTGAAAATTTAGAAATTTTACAACCTACTCCTTTCTCAAACTCATTTAGATATAAAATAAGAACATAAGAAAGCCTTCTTTATAGTTCATGTTTAAGGCATAGCCATTAGTCTGGACACTCAGTAGGCAATTCTTTTCAAGGATTATAAACGCATAAATTTAATCTAGCATAGCCTTCTAACATCAATAATAATATATATATATATATATATAATATATATATATATAATATATATATATATATCGGGTGGCCACAAAAAAACTTTACTTAATTCAAAGTTTAATAACTGCAACAATTCAAAACTTATGCGATTGAGCTTTGGCACACATTAACAGATGGTTATAATCTATAATTGCTGGAATTTTCAAATATGTAGGTTCTATAGTTTTGTTACAGTGAACAATTTAAAAGCATATGTCTAAAAATAGCATGCCGAAGAAAATGAATTTGAACTTAACAAAATTTACTTAAACAAATGGTCAATGTGACCACCTCCCTGTTGGTAAACTGCCCTCAATCGCTTCTTCCACGAGGAGATGCACTTTCGAACCTCATCTAAGGTGATATCCTCCCATGCTCTACTGATTTTCTCCTTAAGTTCATCTTCGGTGAATTTGTCTTTCTGGCTGCCGTAAACCTTCACCATGAGGGAATCCCATACTGAATAGTCCATCGGATTACAGTCGGGAGACTGAGGCGGCCATTCATCCTTTTTGATGAAATTAGGGGTCTCTTGCTCTAGATGATTTTGGGTCGCTCGGCTTGTATGGGCGGGTGCCCCATCTTGCTGGAAAATGTAGGCCTCATCAGGATACAGCTGACGACAATCAGGAAGTAACCCATTATCTAACAGGTTGATTTAGCGCTCAGAGTTAACTTTAGTTTCGTTTGTGGCAATAAAATGAATTCGTGTTTTCCCCTTCCATGAAATTCCCGCCGATACCATTACTTTTCTGCTGAATCGTGAGGTTTCATGATAAAGCCTGGAGGGAGGAATGTCCTTTTACCTTGAACCATAAACCCTGTCATTTTGCCTGTTTTTGGCCACCTCCAACGTGAAATCCTTTTCGTCTGTAAACACAACTTTTTGCACGTCTTCAGCTGAGTAGCGTTCATATAGGGATTTGCAGCGGGTCTTTCTACGCTGTCTTACATTCTAATCACGCCGAGAAACTCGAATTCTCTTGTAGGCCTTCAATTTCAAACGTTTTACAATCCCTTGTACAGAGGAGCGAGAAATCCCAAGGTCGTACGCAATCTGTCTCTGGGAGCGATGAGTTCCTGGTGTCAGAGCTGGGCAATAAATATGCGAAAAATGCTCTGTATGAATTGGTCCACAATTAACCCACCCCTTATATCTCCAGTCTAACTATAGAGTAGATCAAGTCTAGCCTAGAGGGGTCAGCCTAGAGATTCCGGAAATGGTCCAGAGCGGGCAGATAAATTGAGGTCCACAGTAGGATTCCTCACAAGAATTAGGTTAGGGCAATCTACCTTCACCTTTGTTAAGCTATGAGTTGATGCTGGGTCTTAGGCCACAATGTAGGCCTAACTTGTCTGACCCAGCTTAATTTAATGAGATTAACTTTGGTGTAAAAACTCAATTAGTCACTTACTTTTTGTTATCGGAGTGTCTCCCTTCTCCGGTTATGTTTTCGAGAGCGCACTTTGCTGGTACGTCCTCTCGCCCCGTTCGTCGTTTTCGTTCTCTCTTTGTTCTCCTCTTCGCGGGGCTTCTCGTACCAGCGTTGTCTTGGTTTATTCCTCGGTTGGTTGAGCGGTAATGTATCCTTATTACCGAGCACGCTCCTCCCACACAGTATATAAATACTAGTGTGGAGAATAACTCTGGTGAGCAACCAATTGGTTTCATCCACCCAGTTATTGACATAAAAGGAATTTAATGATTGTTAGATTAACTACCTACCTACTCAGTGAACCATTTTCGTTACCTCCCAACTACCCACTCATCAGTTTTCCATATACTGGGGGCCCCGGGAGATAAAAATTTTGGTGTCAATGTCACCAATTTTTGTCTGAGTGTAGACTAGCTAACTATTTAACTGTAAATGCCTGTTAATCTGATTAACAGTGCCTATCCTCACCTTCTCATGGAGAAGGTGTAGCATTTAATTAGAAGAGAAAATATACATCCATAGGATGAAACTGTCTATGGTCTTTACCATAAGAAAAGAAAAAATGAAAGTTAGAAGATAAAATTACAATTCCCCAGCATCTATTTTTTGTTGTAAAAATAGTCGCGCTTTTAATGCTGTTTGTCGCTGAGGTCTTGTGTCTGTCAATGTTGTAGTAGGATGCGTTACCACTCCTACTGTCAAAGGAATAGTTACTGGAAGTTCAGTGTCTCCAGTTGTTACTGTCAGTGGAGAAGGTTCTCCAAAGTCCATTGTTTTGGGTCCAGACTCTAAAGGGTACAAAAGAGAAATGTCTCTTGTTGTGTCACCCGTTGAAGTCCTTAATTTGACCACTCTTGTTACCCCGTCTGCCCCTGGTCTGAGTTCTGAAACTCTAGCCAGAGGCCAGTATTGTCTTGGAGTACTGTCATGTATGAGAACAAGGTCCCCTACCTTAATTGTGTCAGACCAATCCTTCTTAGTCATTTGTTTATGTCTCCCTTAGACCCATCAAGTACTCATTTTTCCACTGTTTAATGAAATGAGCTTTAACTCTAGTTAAATGTTGTAACTTAGTCTGGAGCTCATCATGTCGTTGAGTCCAGTTTGGGTCTTCTGAAGAGTCTATATTGTAGTCCGGCAGGAGACTAACTTGTTCTCCCGAATCAAATGATTTGGAGTTAATGGTTCTGGGTCATTAATGTTGTCACTCACATAAGTGAGTGGCCTATTGTTAATGATGTTCTCAATCTCAGCCAGGAGAGTGAGTAACCCAAATAAGTGTATCTGTTTTTGCCAATTGCTTTCTTCAAGCAATTCTTTACTGTTTGTATATTCCTCTCCCAGATAGAACCATACCAAGGAGAGGCAACTGGAATATACTTCCACTTTATGTTTTGATTTTGTATATATAATTGTGTGATTTCATTGCTTAACAAGTCGTGGATGACTTGTTCACCAGCTTTGAAATATGTAGCATTGTCAGTCCAAACTGTCTTGGGTACTGAATGTCGTGCACAGAATCTCTTAAAGACAGCAACAAAAGATTCTGCTGTTAGGTCCTCCACAACATCCAAATAAACAGCTCGTGAGGCTGCACATGTAAACAGTACAATGTACATTTTTTGTTCAGTGTCACCCACCCCTACAGTCAATGCTCCTGTATAGTCAATGCCTACAGTCTCAAAGGGTCTGTTGAGAGTAACTCTCTCCTCTGGCAAAGCAGGAGGATTTGGTTTCCTATAGGGCCTAGCATGAATACGCCTACATGTAACACACTCACTCAGGACTGTTTTAACAGTGATCCTTCCCTTGGGTATCCAATAAGTTTTTCTTAATGTAGTTAGTGTCTGTGGTACCCCCATATGATATACATCATTGTGTATTTTTCTGATGATTAATGTTGTCAAATAGCTAAATCTAGGTAAAAGGATTGGATTTTTGCTTTTGTATGACAGTTTTGATTTGTCTAATCTCCCTTTACACCTTAGAAGGCCTTCCTCATCTCTGAACAAGTTTAGATCCACAACTACTGATGGTACAGGTTCTTTTGTTTGTTTCCCATTTGTTAAGAATTCTAACTCTTTATTGTACTCTTTTGTTGGGCCTGGCCTATCCAATATTGGGTTGCAACTTCTGTATAATTATGATTGTTTTTATTTAGCTGTTGTTAATTGTAGCTAAACAGTTGTGAGCAAACCTCAAACAGTAGGCTGTCACCCTGACAAGTTTGTTGAAATCAGAATACTTTTCATAATTAGTGATTGGTTCAACCTTTTCATTTGAAAAGATTAAATTTAATGTCAAATTAACTTGTTCCACAGGCCATTGGTCTGTATTACAGAGCCACTTAGGTCCCATAAACCAAGTTTTGTTTGACTTCAACAACTTGTAGGATAAACCTCTGGTCAGAAAGTCTGCTGGATTCTGTTTAGTTGGAACATAGTGAAAGTTTACTTGTAGGCTTTCATTAGCGTCAGCTATTTCTTTTAGCCTATTTCTTACAAAGATATTCTTACTATTAATGCTATCATTCCGTATCCAGGCAAGACAAATCTGACTGTCAAGCCAGACGTGGATATTAGTTATGAACACATCATAGTAAGCATCCTTAAGCAATGAAATGGTTTTAATGGCTAATGTAGCAGCCAATAGTTCCAATTGAGGTATGGTTCGGGTAGGTTGAGAGGTGCAACTTTCCCTTTTGCATAAATTAGATGACTTTCTGTAGGGCTTACAAGATACGCACAGCACCGATAAGCTTGTGTGCTTGCATCAGCAAACACATGAAGCCTCTGGGGCTTATCCCTAAACCCACAGCACCTTTGAATTTTAATGTTCTGCACTTTTGTTAAATCAGTAGCTAACTTCTTCCAAGATTTTGATTTTCATTTGTTATTGGATCATCCCACCCAACATTTGTCCTCCAAATTTCTTGGAGGAGAATCTTTGATTTTATTGTTGAAGGCAGGAATAGACCCATAGGATCAAAAATTTTGGAAGCCTCTGATAATATTTGTCTTTTAGTATTTGCTTCCTCATCAAGTTTAAAACCTTTAGTACAGATTGAATCATGACTGTTAGAAGTTGCATCCAAATACCAGTTCATACCTAAAGTTTTAACTCTGTCTGATGGCTCAGTAAGACCATTATTATCTTTTAAAATCTTTTTGTTTAAATCCTCATTATTTGAAATCCACTCTCTAAGTTCAAAGTTACCTTGTTGCATAATGTTTTGAGAGTGTTCATAGACTTCAGATAATTCAGATTTTGTTGTCGTTGAGCCTATTAGATTGTCTACGTAAAATGTTCCTTAAGGAAGTTCAATGTTAGAGAGTTATTAAACTGGTTTAAATGATGTTTAATTGTCAATGCTAATAGGCTAGGTGAGCAATTGGCTCCAAACAACACAACATTAAATCTATAGGTTATGAACCCTTTATTCAAATCAAATGGATCCTTGAACCATAAGAACCTAAGTTGGTTCTTATCATATTCATTTTAAGATTTATTCTCAAAATGCCTTCGAAATGTCACTTTGTACAGCATATTTGTCTAACCTGAACCTCAGTAAGATCTTCACAAGATCAGAAATGAGATTAGGACCCTCAATCAAGCAATCATTCAAACTGTGTTTATCACTGTCTTTGAGGCTACAATTATATACTACTCTTAGTTTTGTTGTTGGGGCATCTTGTCGATAAACCCCCCTGTGGGGGGTGTTATGTAGGACTGTTATGTAGGACTGAGTTGAGGCACATAGTATTTGTTGGTCATGCACTGTTTTGGTTTAGGTCTAGGTTGTAGTCTGATAGGTCACCCAAAGGGGCTATCCCTGATGGAGTCTGAATAGCTATACCATACCTATCTCTACTATGCCCTTATGAATAAGATTAATATAATCTGCCCCTATTAGCATTTCAATGTTAGCTATTGTGTTGTTAGTGATATGTCTATCAGCTATTTTGTAGTTTTTTCAAATGATTTATGGTTTGTTCTAGTTTGGGTATAACCAGTTTGTTTTGTCCTACTTTAGAAATAATAACTGCTTCAATTTCTTGAATTTACTTTCTAAATGTAGTTCCAGGTCAATTGTCTTATAGCTATTTTTGTCCGAGTTATCCTTAACAAAGGACGCAATATTGAAGTTTTGTTCATTCGGGTTTGGTGTCAAACCCAATTTATTAACTAAATTTTTGAAACAAATGTTTGTGAGAACAACAGTCTATAAGACATCTCACTGGAGTGGTACTACCCTCACTATTCACTAAGTCCAAAGTAATAGTTGGTAAAAGAATCTCAGTGTTTCTTGTTACATTGTTTGAACAAGCAGAATGTCCCATGAAAGTGGCATTTTCTTGATTACCTTTGTTTGGGGGAGGTATCTTTTGAGTTTGAGTACTATTATTTGGACACTTTGGTGAATCACACATTGATGAGACATGTCGTAAACTTTTACAAAACTTACACTTGAATCTTAACCTAGATTTACAGTCTTTCTTATAATGTCCCTGGCCAGTACATTTTACACAGGTTCAACTGTTCACATCTTTTAACCCTTTGGTTAAAATCTGAATATTTGTCACACCCAGTACTACTGTGTTCATTACTTGCACAAAATTTGCAATATGGTGTGTAAGTTGAGGCAGCAGTTACATTAAAGTTCTGTAATGTAGGTGTTCGTGTTTGTAGTTGGTCACATTTGATTCTACAGTATCAAGTTTTGTCTGTTTGGCTGTAGCTAGTTGGTCTCTGGGAACAGTCTTTGGTTTATCCATAGTCTGGGTCTTATGTGTTGGAAAATCTCTCAAGTTGTAATTAGTTAGGATATTGGGGAAGTGTTGTCTTATTGTGTTAAATTAGGATAATTTTCTCCCGTCTTTAGAATTAAATTATCTTTAACCCTCGAAGGAAGGCACCTAAGTACTATGCTTTGTATAAGCCAAGATGAAGTTTTAATATCTATCTCATTGCTAACCAGTTGTCCTATAATAGCTTTTAATTTTGTATAAAAATTTTCCATATCACTATGGTTATCTTTTATGGGTGCAAATTCAAAAATTTGTTGAGATAATTCATATATAATCACATCTTTATTAACGTAATTACGTTTTAAAAGATCAATAGTGCGAAAAATGCTCTGTATGAATTGGTCCACAATTAACCCACCCCTTATATCTCCAGTCTATACTATAGAGTAGATCAAGTCTAGCCTAGAGGGGTCAGCCTAGAGATTCCGGAAATGGTCCAGAGCGGGCAGATAAATTGAGGTCCACAGTAGGATTCCTCACAAGAATTAGGTTAGGGCAATCTACCTTCACCTTTGTTAAGCTATGAGTTGATGCTGGGTCTTAGGCCACAATGTAGGCCTAACTTGTCTGACCCAGCTTAATTTAATGAGATTAACTTTGGTGTAAAAACTCAATTAGTCACTTACTTTTTGTTATCGGAGTGTCTCCCTTCTCCGGTTATGTTTTCGAGAGCGCACTTTGCTGGTACGTCCTCTCGCCCCGTTCTTCGTTTTCGTTCCTTTGTCTCCTTTTGTTCTCCTCTTCGCGGGGCTTCTTGTACCAGCGTTGTCTTGGTTTATTCCTCGGTTGGTTGAGCGGTAATGTATCCTTATTACCGAGCACGCTCCTCCCACACAGTATATAAATACTAGTGTGGAGAATAACTCTGGTGAGCAACCAATTGGTTTCATCCACCCAGTTATTGACATAAAAGGAATTTAATGATTGTTAGATTAACTACCTACCTACTCAGTGAACCATTTTCGTTACCTCCCAACTACCCACTCATCAGTTTTCCATATACTGGGGGCCCCGGGAGATAAAAATTTTGGTGTCAATGTCACCAATTTTTGTCTGAGTGTAGACTAGCTAACTATTTAACTGTAAATGCCTGTTAATCTGATTAACAGTGCCTATCCTCACCTTCTCATGGAGAAGGTGTAGCATTTAATTAGAAGAGAAAATATACATCCATAGGATGAAACTGTCTATGGTCTTTACCATAAGAAAGAAAAAATGAAAGTTAGAAGATAAAATTACAATTCCCCAGCATCTATTTTTTGTTGTAAAAATAGTCGCGCTTTTAATGCTGTTTGTCGCTGAGGTCTTGTGTCTGTCAATGTTGTAGTAGGATGCGTTACCACTCCTACTGTCAAAGGAATAGTTACTGGAAGTTCAGTGTCTCCAGTTGTTACTGTCAGTGGAGAAGGTTCTCCAAAGTCCATTGTTTTGGGTCCAGACTCTAAAGGGTACAAAAGAGAAATGTCTCTGTTGTGTCACCCGTTGAAGTCCTTAATTTGACCACTCTTGTTACCCGTCTGCCCCTGGTCTGAGTTCTGAAACTCTAGCCAGAGGCCAGTATTGTCTTGGAGTACTGTCATGTATGAGAACAAGGTCCCCTACCTTAATTGTGTCAGACCAATCCTTCTTAGTCATTTGTTTATGTCTCTCCCTTAGACCCATCAAGTACTCAGTTTTCCACTGTTTTATGAAATGAGCTTTAACTCTAGTTAAATGTTGTAACTTAGTCTGGAGCTCATCATGTCGTTGAGTCCAGTTTGGGTCTTCTGAAGAGTATATCTGTAGTCCGGCAGGAGACTAACTTGTTCTCCCCGAATCAAATGATTTGGAGTTAATGGTTCTGGGTCATTAATGTTGTCACTCACATAAGTGAGTGGCCTATTGTTAATGATGTTCTCAATCTCAGCCAGGAGAGTGAGTAACCCAAATAAGTGTATCTGTTTTTTGCCAATTGCTTTCTTCAAGCAATTCTTTACTGTTTGTATATTCCTCTCCCAGATAGAACCATACCAAGGAGAGGCAACTGGAATATACTTCCACTTTATGTTTTGATTTTGTATATATAATTGTGTGATTTCATTGCTTAACAAGTCGTGGATGACTTGTTCACCAGCTTTGAAATATGTAGCATTGTCAGTCCAAACTGTCTTGGGTACTGAATGTCGTGCACAGAATCTCTTAAAGACAGCAACAAAGATTCTGCTGTAAGGTCCTCCACAACATCCAAATAAACAGCTCGTGAGGCAGCACATGTAAACAGTACAATGTACATTTTTTGTTCAGTGTCACCCACCCTACAGTCAATGCTCCTGTATAGTCAATGCTACAGTCTCAAAGGGTCTGTTGAGAGTAACTCTCTCCTCTGGCAAAGCAGGAGGATTTGGTTTCCTATAGGGCCTAGCATGAATACGCCTACATGTGACACACTCACTCAGGACTGTTTTAACAGTGATCCTTCCCTTGGGTATCCAATAAGTTTTTCTTAATGTAGTTAGTGTCTGTGGTACCCCCATATGATATACATCATTGTGTATTTTTCTGATGATTAATGTTGTCAAATAGCTAAATCTAGGTAAAAGGATTGGATTTTGCTTTTGTATGACAGTTTTGATTTGTCTAATCTCCCTTTACACCTTAGAAGGCCTTCCTCATCTCTGAACAAGTTTAGATCCACAACTACTGATGGTACAGGTTCTTTTGTTTGTTTCCCATTTGTTAAGAATTCTAACTCTTTATTGTACTCTTTTTGTTGGGCCTGGCCTATCCAATATTGGGTTGCAACTTCTGCATAATTATGATTGTTTTTTATTTAGCTGTTTGTTAATTGTAGCTAAACAGTTGTGAGCAAACCTCAAACAGTAGGCTGTCACCCTGACAAGTTTGTTGAAATCAGAATACTTTTCATAATTAGTGATTGGTTCAACCTTTTCATTTGAAAAGATTAAATTTAATGTCAAATTAACTTGTTCCACAGGCCATTGGTCTGTATTACAGAGCCACTTAGGTCCCATAAACCAAGTTTTGTTTGACTTCAACAACTTGTAGGATAAACCTCTGGTCAGAAAGTCTGCTGGATTCTGTTTAGTTGGAACATAGTGAAAGTTTACTTGTAGGCTTTCATTAGCGTCAGCTATTTCTTTTAGCCTATTTCTTACAAAGATATTCTTACTATTAATGCTATCATTCCGTATCCAGGCAAGACAAATCTGACTGTCAAGCCAGACGTGGATATTAGTTATGAACACATCATAGTAAGCATCCTTAAGCAATGAAATGGTTTTAATGGCTAATGTAGCAGCCAATAGTTCCAACTGAGGTATGGTTCGGGTAGGTTTGAGAGGTGCAATCCCTTTTGCATAAATTAGATGACTTTCTGTAGGGCTTACAAGATACGCACAGCACCCATAAGCTTGTGTGCTTGCATCAGCAAACACATGAAGCCTCTGGGGCTTATCCCTAAACCCACAGCACCTTTGAATTTTAATGTTCTGCACTTTTGTTAAATCAGTAGCTAACTTCTTCCAAGATTTTTGATTTTCATTTGTTATTGGATCATCCCACCCAACATTTGTCCTCCAAATTTCTTGGAGGAGAATCTTTGATTTTATTGTTGAAGGCAGGAATAGACCCATAGGATCAAAAATTTTGGAAGCCTCTGATAATATTTGTCTTTTAGTATTTGCTTCCTCATCAAGTTTAAAACCTTTAGTACAGATTGAATCATGACTGTTAGAAGTTGCATCCAAATACCAGTTCATACCTAAAGTTTTAACTCTGTCTGATGGCTCAGTAAGACCATTATTATCTTTTAAAATCTTTTTGTTTAAATCCTCATTATTTGAAATCCACTCTCTAAGTTCAAAGTTACCTTGTTGCATAATGTTTTGAGAGTGTTCATAGACTTCAGATAATTCAGATTTTGTTGTCGTTGAGCCTATTAGATTGTCTACGTAAAAATGTTCCTTAAGGAAGTTCAATGTTAGAGAGTTATTAAACTGGTTTAAATGATGTTTAATTGTCAATGCTAATAGGCTAGGTGAGCAATTGGCTCCAAACAACACAACATTAAATCTATAGGTTATGAACCCTTTATTCAAATCAAATGGATCCTTGAACCATAAGAACCTAAGTTGGTTCTTATCATATTCATTTTTAAGATTTATTCTCAAAAATGCCTTCGAAATGTCACTTTGTACAGCATATTTGTCTAACCTGAACCTCAGTAAGATCTTCACAAGGTCAGAAATGAGATTAGGACCCTCAATCAAGCAATCATTCAAACTGTGTTTATCACTGTCTTTGAGGCTACAATTATATACTACTCTAAGTTTTGTTGTTGGGGCATCTTGTCGATAAACCCCCCTGTGGGTTAAATAATGACAACCATCTTTTTTAAAAGGGTTATCTGTTACTTCTTCAATGAAGCCTTTCTGTAGCTGTTCTTTGAAGACATTATTATATATTTTTACATTATTTTCTTGTTTGAGTTTTTTCATTACTTTATATAAATGTCCTTTAGCTACTTTGAGATTATCTCTTAAAGTTGGACAATTTATTTTCCAAGGTAACTCAATAAAATAACTATTGTCTTTACACTGAATGGTGTCTTTAAATCTTTCTACCATTAACTGATCTTCTGAAGTTTGATGTGTGTCATGTATACCCACAGATTCTAGTAACCATAAAGTTTGAATTGCCTCATCCAAAGTTTCATTTGATAATGATGAATTAATGTTCTCAGTTGAGATAATATTATTCAAAGTGTTGCTATTCTTACAGGTGTTATGTAGGACTGAGTTGAGGCACATAGTATTTGTTGGTCATGCACTGTTTTGGTTTAGGTCTAGGTTGTAGTCTGATAGGTCACCCAAAGGGGCTATCCCTGATGGAGTCTGAATAGCTATACCATTACCTATCTCTACTATGCCCTTATGAATAAGATTAATATAATCTGCCCTATTAGCATTTCAATGTTAGCTATTGTGTTGTTAGTGATATGTCTATCAGCTATTTTGTAGTGTTTTTTCAAATGATTTATGGTTTGTTCTAGTTTGGGTATAACCAGTTTGTTTTGTCCTACTTTAGAAATAATAACTGCTTCAATTTTCTTGAATTTACTTTCTAAATGTAGTTCCAGGTCAATTGTCTTATAGCTATTTTTGTCCGAGTTATCCTTAACAAAGGACGCAATATTGAAGTTTTGTTCATTCGGGTTTGGTGTCAAACCCAATTATTAACTAAATTTTTTGAAACAAATGTTTGTTGAGAACAACAGTCTATAAGACATCTCACTGGAGTGGTACTACCCTCACTATTCATAAGTCCAAAGTAATAGTTGGTAAAAGAATCTCAGTGTTTCTTGTTACATTGTTTGAACAAGCAGAATGTCCCATGAAAGTGGCATTTTCTTGATTACCTTTGTTTGGGGGAGGTATCTTTTGAGTTTGAGTACTATTATTTGGACACTTTGGTGAATCACACATTGATGAGACATGTCGTAAACTTTTACAAAACTTACACTTGAATCTTAACCTAGATTTACAGTCTTTCTTATAATGTCCCTGGCCAGTACACTTTTTACACAGGTTCAACTGTTCACATCTTTTAGCCCTTTGGTTAAAATCTGAATATTTGTCACACCCAGTACTACTGTGTTCATTACTTGCACAAAATTTGCAATATGGTGTGTAAGTTGAGGCAGCAGTTACATTAAAGTTCTGTAATGTAGGTGTTCGTGTTTTGTAGTTGGTCACATTTGATTCTACAGTATCAAGTTTTGTCTGTTTGGCTGTAGCTAGTTGGTCTCTGGGAACAGTCTTTGGTTTATCCATAGTCTGGGTCTTATGTGTTGGAAAATCTCTCAAGTTGTAATTAGTTAGGATATTGGGGAAGTGTTGTCTTATTTGTGTTAAATTAGGATAATTTTCTCCCGTCTTTAGAATTAAATTATCTTTAACCCTCGAAGGAAGGCACCTAAGTACTATGCTTTGTATAAGCCAAGATGAAGTTTTAATATCTATCTCATTGCTAACCAGTTGTCCTATAATAGCTTCTAATTTTGTATAAAAATTTTCCATATCACTATGGTTATCTTTTATGGGTGCAAATTCAAAAATTTGTTGAGATAATTCATATATAATCACATCTTTATTAACGTAATTACGTTTTTAAAAGATCAATAGCTACTTCATATGATCCCCTACGGCTGGTAAATAGGCTATCAGGTTATAGGCTGGGCCTTTAAGAGAACTAGTTAAGTAACTAAACTTTTCAACAGTTGAAATATAAGGTTTATTACCTATTAAATTCTCAAATTTGTCAATGAAAGATGGGAATTGTACCGTGTCCCCTTCAAATGTTGGTATTTGCAAAATGGGTAACTGAGCCCTCAATTCTTGTGACTCAGGATTTTGCATGCCACTTAAATTTTGTTGAAGGTTAGCCCTACTTTGATTAAAATCAGAATTAGGTTTTTTTGGTGTTAAGTCAGTCAACCGAGACCGTAGTTCCCTTATTTGCTGTTCAATTGAGCTTACCTGATCATCATCATCAGCGTAAAGGTCTATCAATTGTTCTTCAGCCATTTCGGATTCACTAACTCTGAAATACTCTCATTAATGGCTATTATTTCCTCCTTTTTTAATTTCTAATTTAATAATTACACTCTCTATATTTTTCTTACCTGGTTGTGTAATATTGTTAAAGTGTTCACAGCCTTTGTAACAGCTCCCAACTTTGCCCCCCTTTTCTTTTTTAACTTTTTCAATTCCGCACTGTCCATGTCTAAGTCAAAATTGTTTAACTGGGGATCGTAATAAAATATAGGACAAGAAGAAATTACCAGAGAAGAGAGAGCACAGACAAAACAGTCAAGTTCAAATTTGGTTTAATCCCCCCCAAGTACTTGTGTGTCACTCAGGTCTAAGCTTATAAGAGAATGAGACTCCTTTAATGTAAATGTTTCCTAGTTAGGCCCTAGGTTGTAGACCTAATTAGGCTTGCTCAGGTTAGGCTTAGGCTAGACTTAGGCTATTTAGCCTAATTCTGCAATTTTTTGTTAAGTAAGGTTAAGGTTTGTAAATTCCCCACACACGGACCACCAATGCGAAAATGCTCTGTATGAATTGGTCCACAATTAACCCACCCCTTATATCTCCAGTCTATACTATAGAGTAGATCAAGTCTAGCCTAGAGGGGTCAGCCTAGAGATTCCGGAAATGGTCCAGAGCGGGCAGATAAATTGAGGTCCACAGTAGGATTCCTCACAAGAATTAGGTTAGGGCAATCTACCTTCACCTTTGTTAAGCTATGAGTTGATGCTGGGTCTTAGGCCACAATGTAGGCCTAACTTGTCTGACCCAGCTTAATTTAATGAGATTAACTTTGGTGTAAAAACTCAATTAGTCACTTACTTTTGTTATCGGAGTGTCTCCCTTCTCCGGTTATGTTTTCGAGAGCGCACTTTGCTGGTACGTCTCTCTCGCCCCGTTCTTCGTTTTCGTTCTCCTTTGTTCTCCTTTTGTTCTCCTCTTCGCGGGGCTTCTTGTACCAGCGTTCTCTTGGTTTATTCCTCGGTTGGTTGAGCGGTAATGTATCCTTATTACCGAGCACGCTCCTCCCACACAGTATATAAATACTAGTGTGGAGAATAACTCTGGTGAGCAACCAATTGGTTTTCATCCACCCAGTTTATTGACATAAAAGGAATTTAATGATTGTTAGATTAACTACCTACCTACTCAGTGAACCATTTTCGTTACCTCCCAACTACCCACTCATCAGTTTTCCATAAATAGCTACTTCATATGAATCCCCTACGGCTGGTAAATAGGCTATCAGGTTATAGGCTGGGCCTTTAAGGGAACTAGTTAAGTAACTAACACTTTTCAACAGTTGAAATATAAGGTTTATTACCTATTAAATTCTCAAATTTGTCAATGAAAGATGGGAATTGTACCGTGTCCCCTTCAAATGTTGGTATTTGCAAAATGGGTAACTGAGCCCTCAATTCTTGTGACTCAGGATTTTGCATGCCACTTAAATTTTGTTGAAGGTTAGCCCTACTTTGATTAAAATCAGAATTAGGTTTTTTTGGTGTTAAGTCAGATAACCGAGACCGTAGTTCCCTTATTTGCTGTTCAATTGAGCTTACCTGATCATCATCATCAGCGTAAAGGTCTATCAATTGTTCTTCAGCCATTTCGGATTCAACTACCTCTGAAATACTCTCATTAATGGCTATTATTTCCTCCTTTTAATTTCTAATTTAATAATTACACTCTCTATATTTTTCTTACCTGGTTGTGTAATATTGTTAAAAGTGTTCACAGCCTTTGTAACAGCTCCCAACTTTGCCCCCTTTTCTTTTTTAACTTTTTCAATTCTGCACTGTCCATGTCTAAGTCAAAATTGTTTAACTGGGGATCGTAATGAAATAGAGGACAAGAAGAAATTACCAGAGAAGAGAGAGCACAGACAAAACAGTCAAGTTCAAATTTGGTTTAATCCCCCCCAAGTACTTATGTCACTCAGGTCTAAGCTTATAAGAGAATGAGACTCCTTTAATGTAAATGTTTCCTAGTTAGGCCCTAGGTTGTAGACCTAATTAGGCTTGATTAGCTTAGGCTTAGGCTAGACTTAGGCTATTTAGCCTAATTCTGCAATTTTTTGTTAAGTAAGGTTAAGGTTTGTAAATTCCCCACACACGGACCACCAATGCGAAAAATGCTCTGTATGAATTGGTCCACAATTAACCCACCCCTTATATCTCCAGTCTAACTATAGAGTAGATCAAGTCTAGCCTAGAGGGTCAGCCTAGAGATTCCGGAAATGGTCCAGAGCGGGCAGATAAATTGAGGTCCACAGTAGGATTCCTCACAAGAATTAGGTTAGGGCAATCTACCTTCACCTTTGTTAAGCTATGAGTTGATGCTGGGTCTTAGGCCACAATGTAGGCCTAACTTGTCTGACCCAGCTTAATTTAATGAGATTAACTTTGGTGTAAAAACTCAATTAGTCACTTACTTTTTGTTATCGGTGTCTCCCTTCTCCGGTTATGTTTTCGAGAGCGCACTTTGCTGGTACGTCCTCTCGCCCCGTTCGTCGTTTTCGTTCTCTCTTTGTTCTCCTCTTCGCGGGGCTTCTCGTACCAGCGTTGTCTTGGTTTATTCCTCGGTTGGTTGAGCGGTAATGTATCCTTATTACCGAGCACGCTCCTCCCACACAGTATATAAATACTAGTGTGGAGAATAACTCTGGTGAGCAACCAATTGGTTTCATCCACCCAGTTATTGACATAAAAGGAATTTAATGATTGTTAGATTAACTACCTACCTACTCAGTGAACCATTTTCGTTACCTCCCAACTACCCACTCATCAGTTTTCCATAAATACATTGAATGTATTTAAATACTAAATACTAAATACATGGGAGAAATGTATTTAAATACTAAATACTAAATACATTTTACGAATGTATTTAGATACTAAATACAAATACATCAATTGTATTTAAATACATTTGTAAATACATTTTAAATACATACAAATTTGCTTGTTGAAGCCATGACACGCACACGATAAAGAATCAACCGCTTTCGACTAAGAGTGGCACACAACTGATTGAACTGACACGTTGAAACATGAACCATGCTGTACTACACTGTCGACGCGTCGTACTGTGCTAGTACAGAACGTGTATTAAACCAGTAAAGTATTTACATTTTTATATTTTGAGTATTTAAATACATTGTATTTAAATACTCATTAAAGTATTTAAAATACTATATTTAAATACATGAAAAACAATGTATTTATAAATACAGTTCTAAATACACAAATGTATTTAAATACGTATTTAAATACAAATGTATTTAAATACTGCCCAGCTCTGCCTGGTGTATTCTCCTGGGATTGAATCAGTTCTTCCACGGCAGCCTTATTTTCTTCTGTTGAAACACTTTTGGGCCTGCCGTTGCCGGGTTTTCTAGCTGTTGATCCAGTATCCTTTATCTTTCTTATTAAGTTATAAACACTGACGAGTCCAGTTCTTTGCGGGGAATTCTCGGACAATCCTATTTCCATTCCAACCTTTTTCCTTGACACATGCTTCAATGATGGGTTTATCACTTTTACTTAACGTCATGCTGGCGGGGTTTTAGCGGAAAAATAAAAGAAAGCAAATTCACATTAGGTTCAGCCTACGCCAGCGCGCGTGTCATACTACGCTACATTAGGTTTAGCCTACGCTAGCGCACGTACGTGTCAGATGCACACCAGGCATGCTATTTTTAGACATATGCTTTTAAATTGTTCACTGTAACAAAACTATAGAACCTACATATTTGAAAATTTCAGCAATTATAGATTATATGCATCTGTTAATGTGTGCAAAATCTCAATCGCATAAGTTTTGAATTGTTGCAGTTATTAAACTTTCAATTAAGTAAAGTTTTTTTGTGGCCACCCGATATATATATAGGGTGTCCCATAAGTCCGGCATCATAGGAGAAATTCATATTTTTCTCTTTCTACAGGCCATAATGTCTATGCTCGGGATGCCAATTTCCCGTCCACCATTCTGTTCAGTGACGAGGCTGTTTTTTTGGAAATAGTGAGGTAAATCGACAGAACACCCGCTACTGGTCTCAAAACAACCCTCACTGGTATACCTCTTCAAAGGAACAAGGTGCATCTCGGGTGATGGTATGGTGTAGCATTTGGAAGGATCGCATCATAGGCCCCCTCTTTTTCGATGAACGTGTCACTGGAGGCACCTACCTACGTATGCTCAAGGAAGAAGCATTTCCCAGTGTCTTGAACGAAGAAGGAAATTTCCCAACATGGTTCCAGCAAGACGGCGCTCCTGCACATTACAGCACCCAAGTAAGGGAATACCTGTACCAACAATTCCCTGGTCATTGGATAGGACGTCGAGGGTCTGTAGAATGGTCAGCTAGAAGCCCGGATCTCACGCCACTAGATTTTTATCTCTGGGGCCACTTGAAAGCGCTGGTATACGCAGAGAAAATTAGGAGTGTTGAACATTTGCGGCAGCGCATTATTGGGGCATGTAACACCATTACTCCTGACATCATTCACCGTGTGCTTACTGACTGGGTATCACGTCTGAATTTGTACATTGAAAACAATGGTGGACATATTGAGCACGTTCTGTAAATAAACGCTTTTGTTTTGCCTTTTTTTATTATTTTTCCTATGATGCCGGACTTATGGGACACCCTGTATATATATACCGTCTGTCCAAAAAAAGGGTTCACTCTAAAAATAGCCATGAAATCAACATTTATTAACCAATCATAGTGAAACTCATACAGAGCAAAACTGTGTAAACAGTATATACGTACCCCAATTTTCAAATTATTATATTCAAACTTAATGATTTAATGAGGATTGTTTATGTTCAACAAATTTTGTTCGTGAACATCGCTCCAGTTTTGATTCTGGGAGTCCACAAAGGCGGTAAAACTTTGGTAATAAAATTTTTATTCTCATTTTAGTTCTAAAATACATCATAAGATTTATAAAATATAGGAAATGCCTCCATTAAAAAACTATGAAAATAAAAAAAGGATTTTGAATTTCGAAATAGAACTTAAATTCTAAGTTTACAAAAGAAATCAAATTAACATTTTACTTTTTTGGAATTCCTATTAAAAAAATTGTTCAATATGTTCCTTTCTGTTTCAACAATTTCTTCAATTTTGAACGAAATTCATCAATGGTTCGATCGATCTGCTCCTGTGGTATCTCTTTCCACTTCTCCACCACTAGCTGACGCAAGTGATCAACATTTCTCACCCTGCTCCTGTAAACTCTCTATGCCAAATTTTCCCAGATTCCATAGCCAACATGGTTCAAGTCAGGACTGTTAGGTGGCCAATTTTGGGGTTCAAGTAATTCTGGGACATTATTTTTTAAGTTTTCCACGGTTGTTATTGCTGTATGGGACGTTGCTCCGTCTTGCTGAAAAAGATAATAACCACCGTTGAGCCAGATTTTGCATTTCGGGAAGCATGTTTCGCAGCAGAATATTTCGATAGTACTCGGCATTGACTTTTACACCAGGCTCAATAAAATGAATGGATGTTTTTCCTAATTTTGATATGCCAACTGACACCATGATACGAGCTGAGAGATGACTTCTGGTTGCAAAAAGTCTGCTATCAGGTATTTCATTCTTACATTGGGCGTGCGAGTAAACTCTGTCATTTTGACTGTTCCGAGGTGGTTCCACAGTGAATCTCTTTTCAGCAGTAAAAAATGCCTTTGAAAGTTTATCACATGTTATTCGCCGTAAGATTTGTTTTGATCTTTGAACTCGTTTCTGCTCATCAGTTTGAGTAATCGTTTGCCCGTGCACTCTTTTGAAAGGTTTTAGTTGAAGATCTTGTTTAATTATGCGTCTCACACAAGTTTCTGATAATTGTAACTCTTTTGATATGCGAGCTGGTGTCATATGGGTTCCTGGCTGGTTTTCCTGACTTAATATATGTTCTTAGATGTCGTCAATATTGTCTTGTATGCGAACAGTTTTTGGTCGCCCACTTCCTTCTCTTCTTTTGATATCCCCATCTCGTCAATTTTCTTTAGAAGCTTTCCCAAACCACCAAGAGTCCATCCTTTGTCGGGGAATTCGGAGAGTAGTATCGTTTGTCCATATCCCTTTCCTAGTCTATAATGGTTAATTATAATCTTATCTTCCTCTGAAAATGGCATATTCACTATATTTTATAACCCTGCATAAAAAATTGTATATTAAAATTTACAAAAGTGAAAATGGAAATAAAGGATTATCGATCAGTTTCTCGAGCATCAGTTGTTGTATTATCAGATAAATATTTTATAAATCGCTATTTTAGATAGCTTCGAACTGAAATTTGGTTTACAGGTAGATGTTTTACGTATTTTGTAAAGTGTGTCAGTTTCATGCTGATTGTTTGAAAAATGTTGATTCCATGAATGTTTTAGAATGAACCCTTTTTTTTGGCAGACGGTATATATATATATATTATACAAAGGTGGGCAGGACCGAGTTACAAAAGGACCGAATTCCAGGAACTCGGTCCTTTTTAAGGACCGTGAGCGGGAAAGTCGGTCCTTTTCTCAGTGAGGACCGAAATGAGGAGCGACGGTCCATTTTTAAGCAATTCCGGACGGTCTTTTTTAGTGATTTTAGTGTGTTTAGTGATTGTTGGAAGTTCTAAAGAAGATGGAAACTCAAGCATTTAACTTAATAACTTTTTTTCATCATTTATGTATTGTATTAATTATAATTTACGTTAATAAAATTAAAGATTTCCGGTGTCTTTAATTTCATTTTAATCAAATTTTTCACTTATATTATATATAAGGACCGAGGACCGAGTCGTTCCTAGGTCCTATCTTCAGAAAGGACCGGGACCGGGACCGTCGGTCCTTTTTGAGGCCCGGGTGCCCACCTTTGTATATATATATATATATATATATATAATGCAATGAATTTTTGAAATGCCTTTGATTCTACAGACGACAAACTGTTTGCGGGGACAGATCCAGACCGATCTGACCGATGCACATGCATCTGTCAAAAAAATATGTGCTCCGTTTGCATCGGTCAAATAATTGACCTGTCGGTAACCTTACCTCAGTATCTGAGAGACACTGAGGTTAGGTTACTGACAGGTCAGTTATTTGACCGATGCAAACGGAGCACATATTTTTCTGACCGATGCATGTGCATCAGTGAGATCGGTCTGGATCCGTCCCTGCCTTGTCCACAAAGAAGTAATTGGTGTTTTCTCTGGCCACCTCCGGAGCCACCTTGGCAAAACTCAAGTTGGTACTTTCCTGTTATTCCGAACCCCAGACTTTTAGCCGAAAATATCACAACTTAACCTAGCCACTGTCAAGGGCATACAGTTGACCTAACCGATTTCTTGTATGTCCATAATGAGACTTTAAAAGATTATTAATCTATACTATAATAAGAGAGCTGTCCGTCTGTCCGTCCGTCCGTCACACTTTCAGAAATTGTGAGAAAAAAATTCAGAAATTGTATTACGGGCGGAAATGTGAAGCTCAAGATTTTCATGACTGTGTTCTTTTCTGTAGTTTAGCCTGTCTGTTTGTGAAATTTATCCCGGGCAGTAATAGGGGAAGGGTGGGGTGGGGGTAATGGGGATGGGTGGGGTAATGGGGGAGGGGGTTAGCCCCCAAGTTGCATGAATGGGGGTGAGGAGGTTTTGGGAGATACCAGATTCAGAAATGTTGACACAATGTGAAGCTCAAAATTTTCACGGCTGCGTTCTTTTCTGTAGTTTAGCCTGTCTAACCGTCAGCGAAGCGAGAGGGAACTGTACTAGTAATAATAATAACAGAAAAACCGGTGCTTTCTTGTTAGGTGAACTGTATGCCCTTGACAATTGGTTAGGTTAAGTTGTGATATTTTCGGCAAAAAGGTCTGAGTCCGGGATAACAGGAAAGTACCCTCAAGTTCATTTCATTGATCAAAAAATTGACTCACAGCTCCCTTTGAAACGAGCAATACAAATTACAAATTTCACTTATCAGTGTTATGAATGAGATCGAAGTAGACAGACGCGCGTTTAGAATGGATGATAATTTTGAATTGGGGCTAGGATTTGTTATATATTGTTCTTCTTCCGGTTGTAATAGCTCACAAATTAGAATTAAAAAGAACAATATAATTTTTCATTACTTTCCGGGAAATAAAAAGTTGCGAAGAGTATGATAATTGTGAATAGTAACAGTAAGTCATAGAGTATTATATGAGTTTATATTAGTTTCTATATTATATTAGTTTTTATACTAAAGTATATTTATTTTAGTATGACAGCTCATGAATGAGATGAGGAGACTTGGTAAATTATATTAGAATTAGACTATGGTCAAGTCTAGTTTGTTTTGAAGAAAAGAACGCGGCAACTTTTGAGTTCACTTGATCTGACTTCAAATCAGTTAGACAAAAAAAAAATGGCTTTAATAAAAACCCACTCTAATAGACAGAGTTTATTTCCACAACAGTTTCGATGCCCACTGGCATCCTCTTTAGGTGGATACAGAAAAACTTTTCTGTTTCCACCCGAAGAGGATGCCAGTGGGCATCGAAACTGTTGTGGAAATAAACTCTGTCTATTAGAGTGGGTTTTTATCATCATATTGTGACTTTCACGTAGAAAAAGTGAAATTTGTTTTGCATTTAAAATGGCTTTAACTTGCCTGCCTTCTATTCTTCTATTATATCAATGTTTACGGCCCATCGCCTTGTCTTCCAAATTTGTATTAACTTGATTGTTTGCCGAAATTTTGCATAAAATGTTTAAAAGAAGCTTGTTTGTTGTAAATAATTCATTAAAATTCAGGTGTGGTTATATGTCATACCATACAAATGACAGCAGAAATTATGTTGGTTCTACAGCTGAAAAAAATCCCCAATTTCAGGTAAACAAACTCTGAGATAAGTCTCAGGGCCCTAACTGTAAAGTTAGGTCCAAGCTCTTTTGCCGAGACATGAATATATTTTCCTCCATATTTATTTATTTTGTGGCAAAATTTCAGAGTTCAGACAGTTTGGAGGCAGTTTGTAATAGTTAGATTATAGAGTCTGCAAAATTCTCGCTTTCCAATTTGTGAAAGTTCCGTGCAATGTGAAAAATCTTCGCACAAAATGTTTCATAGTCTCGCGCTAATTACATTACATTACATTTGGAAAACATGAAGCCACTCGAGCCTATCGAGGTAATCCAAGTCATGAGCTACATTTTTTAATAATAAAATCTTGCAAGATGTCAAACTCAAGTTGGCTAATTAATATACAACTATTTACTACCACCATAGTAGCCTATATAACTGAAGCAAAGAATCCTATATACTATTGAGCTAAAATGTGTATGTGTCTGTCTGTCTGTCTGCTTTCTTCGGAACTGTGCACAGCCTAAATGGCACATTGGAAAATTCTGCAACCACCACCAACTGATAGCCCATGAGCTGCTGAAGTGCTCTGTCAAGTTTCCCAGTCCTAGGTCACACTGCAGCTGAGCACGAGCTATTTAATGTCTGGTAAATTTATAGTTTCAACCATAACTCATTTTGAAAAATAAAAATTAGGTTTTCCGATGGTTTCCGATGTGATTCATCCAAAATGACATTCATTTCCGTCGCAAATTACTCGTTTTTGATTCCCCCCTTTCATAATATGGGGGAATGTGTGAGAAATCAGGGTTTTTGGGTGGGGTAGGGAGGATCAAAAATGAGTGATTTGCGATGGAAATGAATGTCATTTTCAGATGAATCCCATCAGAAACTAACGGAAAACCTAGGAACTGAACCTGGTAAATATGCAGTTTTGGCCCCAATTTATTTTGAATATGAAACTTATGTTTTTCCTATGTTTTTTTATGCGATTCATTCAAATTTGGCATCCGTTTCCATCGTAAATCACTCGTTTTTGAGATCCCCCCCCCCCCTTTCTCCGCCATATCAAAAGCTAAAAATGAGTGATTTGTGGTGGAAATAGATGTCAAATTTGAGTGAATCATCTCAAAAAATATAAGTTTCATAACCTAACTCAATCCAATCCACTGGGTTGGGTTGGGTTGGGTTATGACAGAGTGATAAGATAAATGATTCCTTTGGAATCGGTTCCACAAAATGATTCCTTCAGAATCCAGCCGTAAATTAGTTTAAAAAATAAATTGTTAAACTAATAAAAATATTATGACTTAGGCTAACTGTACACCTTTGATGATTGGTTAGGTTAACTGGGCATTCAATTAACCTAACTGGGCATTCAGTTGACCTAACCAGGCATTCAATTAACTTAACGAGTCAATGTTATTCTTAAAAAATTTATGAATCACTTCAAACGGAGTAAGAGCACAACTTTCATACACTGTACCCATGGCTAGACTGAGACAATATGGCAAACCAAAAATTATTATATTATTATCTCCGTTATTATCTATTTGTGATGGAAGCGGTATTAGAAAAAGTTGTCCGAAATGAAGAGATACAGCTAAATAACACATCAAATATGCAGTAATCAAGTTGTGGTTGAAACTATAATAATACCTAATGTCTATTACAAGGTTAATAAAACTATAGAAAAGAACATAGCCATGAAAATCTTAAGCTTCACAAATCTTGATACTCAATCGGGTAATTGTATACAATATCCCCCCTCACCTCAGTTTCTAATAAAAATTATTGCAATGCGTAGAAAATAATAAATAAAATTTTCCTTCAAGTAAAATTTTTGCTAATGGTTCAGAATAGGGGTGCCACCTCAATTTTTGTGTTTTTTTCCACCAAAACATGCTAAAACCATTGGTTTCCTGTTGTTTAGGATGAATGTGACCATCGCCATTACAGTAAATTATTGCTTGAAGTGATTTCACCCCCCCCAACCCCTCCTACAATCTGGGGGGACCACCGTGGGAACTAGGGGTTTTGGGTGGGGGAACACAGTACAAGCAATAATTTACTGTAATAGCGATGGTCAGATTTATCCTAAACACCAGGAAACCAATGGTTTTAGCATGTTTTGGTGGAAAAAACCCTTATACCCGGAACTCTATACCAATCAATTTGTGATGCATGATCTTTACGGGGGCTCTGCCCCTGTACCCCCGAGACCTAAATTATACAAATGATAATGTAATAACATGTTAAGTTATGCACTTTTTTAGTCTTCATCTAGGGCAAATGACGAATCAAGTTCTCAACACAGTTGCGAGCTCTACTAGCGTCACCGCACATCCGTCACAGACTGAAGCCATTTTCAAACTGAAGTGAATGAATGATAGTAGGGTTGCCAACTCAAAATTTCCTAGATTCATAGCACTGAAGTAGCTATATATATATATATTTTTTCATAATTTTCTAACTTCGTTTTTTTGACTATGCAACATATGCAATCAACATATTTTAATGAGAGAAACAACTTTGTCTCTATAGTATTTTTCAAAATTTTGTTTAAGTGGCACCTGTATTCTGAACCATTACCAAATTTTTTTCGGTCAATCATATTTATGGAGATATTATTTAATTAATGATATCCACTTGATATGACGTTTTTCTGATTGGGCTATTTTTTTACTACTCTGTGACTTAATTAGTTGGTTGGTTTCTGTTCTGGCTATTTTTTTTTTTTTCTAATTGGATTCAGTTTGGTCATGTTTGTGATAGAATTATGACGTGCTGTTCGTGTGGTTTCGACTTTGAGAACTTGATTCGTCATGTGCCCTAGATGAAGACTAAAAAAGTGCATAACTTAACATGTTATTACATTATCATTTGTATAATTTAGGTCTTGGGGGTATGGGGGCAGAGCCCCTATAAAGATCATGCATCACAAATTGATCAGTATAGGGTTCACTTTGTGATGCGTGATCTTTATAGGGGCTCCACCCCCATACCCCTGAGACCTAAATTATACAAATGATAATGTAATAACATGTTAAGTTATGCACTTTTTTAGTCAAAAATACATTTTTCTAGGTAAGGTTAGGTTAGATTAGATTAGGTTAGGTTGGTTTCCAAAAATAAATAAAGTAATTACATGCTATGAATAAAGGTTTTACATCGATTGTGAAGTCAATTTCATAAAATTGAGGTGAGGGGGATGTTCTATACAATTACCCTCAATTGGATGTGAAGCAATTGGGGGAGAGTGGTGGGGGCACTTTTTACTTTTGTGTGTGGGGGTAATGGGGTAATTATTCGTTTTTACACCGTCTGTTTTTATGATAAACTTTTCTGGTCAATTTTTAGGTGTTTTGCAAGAATCTGTCCTCCGTTTCCTGTGCAAATGTGTAGTTTTCGAGATATCATCATCTAGAAGAATACGTATTTGCACAGGAAATGGATGGCAGTTTCATACAAAACACCTCAAAATTAACCAGAAAAGTTTGCTCTCATCATTTTCATTTAAACTAATGAAAATATCGCGACTTAACCTAGCCAATCATCAAGGGTGTACAATTGACCTAACCGGGCATTCAGTTAACCTAACAGGTTAATATTGGTTATTTCACTTAAATATCTTCTGATCTTTTCGTATTAGGCACACACTGTCACGTGAATAATGCCATAATTGATAAAAACATCCAATCCTTTGTCTTCATCTCGGGCACATGATGAATCAAGTTCTCAAAGTCAAAATCACACGAATGGCACATCATAATTCTATCACAAACACCACTAAACTGAATCCAATTAGGAAAAAAAATAGCCAGAACAAAACTCACCCAACTATTTAAGTCGCAGAGTAGCGAAAAATAGCCCAATCAAGAAAAATATTTTATGAAAAAAAGTATATTATAGCCAAAACAGGAAATATATTTTATTAAAAACAAAGTACATCTGAACAAATTTGCACAACATAAGATATATATTTTCTTAATCAGTTTTGAATGGCAATTCAATATATTGTAATGTTTTAACTGCATGTGAGTGGGTTAAAAGACGAATATTAACCGGTAATGGGGTAGAGGGGGTAATGGTGTTTTTTTTTACTTTTGTCACAGCCACTTCCTATGAAGGCCTCATATAATATAATTTTAAATCTACAACCAATAAAAAAAATACATGAAAAAGTGAAAAAAAAAATTCTTATCCATTCAATTTTAAACCATATCAGAATATACAGCTAGTTGTGACATATACTGCTACCTGCCCAGAGGGCGATAGCGAGCTACCATTTGTATACACTATATACAGTCTACAAACTTTCTCTTTCACTCATGAAAGTATTTAAATTTTTCTTAAAATTAACCACTGCTGAAGAAGTATTTCGAGCCACTAAACACCACTTAGAAAATTTTAAATCACTACAAACTTTAGGAAGAAAATTCTCTTATTAATTTCAGTCAAAACTTCAATCTAAGTGTAAATTTTCATCCTAAGTTACATGTAAGTTTACATATGTGAACTTGAGCAGTTTGAATTAAAACTCTTGTGGCAATCTTTTGTTTTAGGTACATAAAATTGAGGCTACAAATAAGTCAAATAAAATGCAAGGATGATCAGTCATTTTGGATCTTTTCGTTAATAGCACCATTAATGTCTTCTTTATAGTTAGTAACAATTGTGGGATCACCTGAAGATCCGTTATCCCAGCCTCTTTTAGTTAGCTTTAATAAGGCTAACTAATGAAAATATCATGACCTAACCTAACCAATCATCAAGGGCATACAGTTTGCCCAACAATTGGTTAGGTTAGGTTGTGATATTTTAATTAGTTAGCTTTATAAAGCTAACGAAAAAAGCCTGGGATGATGGATCTTCAGGTGATCCCAATTTTGGGCACACCTAAAGCAAAAGCATACCCTGTGTAATTTCTTTATTTATGGTCAGATTTTTATGAAATTTTCAATAGAGGTTTTCAAATACCATATTTTAATTCATAAAAACTTCCAAAAATTTTAAAATTTTTTTTTCAAAATTTTGACCTAAGATTCAGTTTCTCAGTATTTGAAAATGGTAGATATCGGAATAATGCACACAATCTCCAAAACCATTTTATTTTTCCATAACCTCTTGGATTTATAGGTTTCAGCCTATATGCCCTTGATAATTGGTTAGGTTAAGTCATGTTATTTTCATTAAAACTAACAAAAATAACACAACCTAACCAATTGTCAAGGGCACACAGTTGACCTAACTGGGCCTTCAATGGCAGACATTGGAATAACATTGAAGGCCTAGTTAGGTCAACTGTGTGCCTATTTTTTTTTTTTTTCTTTTAGAAATTTTTTTTTTTTAATTTTTCAAATATGGTGTGTGTTATTCTGATGTCTACCTTCAAAACCTCTATATTGAAAATTTCATAAAAACCTGACCATAAATAAAGAAATTACACAGTGGGTGATTTTGCTTTGGGTGCACCTAATTGGATGCCCAGTTAGGTAAACTGTATGCCCTTGATAATTGGTTAGGTTAAGTCGTGATGTTTTTGTTAGTTTTAACGAAAATATTGTCAAAATTGTTACTAATTGAAAAGAAATTGGGGGTGCTATAAAGGGAAAGATCCAAAACTCTACTCAGTTCAGAATGATAGTATTAAATTTGACAACAGGGTAAAAATCAATTTGGGTTGATATTTGTATATCAAGCAAAGAGTATATATATCCTATTTGGATAGGTGTATTTTACAGACCTCCAAACCAAACACAGGAAGTTGATGATAGTATGGTTCAGGAAATAAATAAAGGTTGTTGTGCTGGAGATTTCAACCTGTCTCATATAGACAAGCTCTTTGAAGGAAGGAAATAATAGGGAAGGTAACTTCTTCATTGAGTGCTGTAATGATCTCTTTCTAATGCAATTTATAGACACACCAACTAGAGATAAAGCAATCTTAGAGTTGGTTCTCTCCAATGAATATGAAGTTATTTGGGAACTTGTGGTAAAAGAGTTATTAGGGAATAGTGACCAACTGACCATTTTATGTATTTGAAGATAGAATTAAATAGGGGTAAATTCCTAGTTTAGAGACATCCTTCAAATTTTTATTGCACATGCATAAAAGGTACACCATTGGATTGGAAATAATTTAGTTATGAATATTGAGGTGGAAAAAGAACCTAATCTAACCCAGACATTAATAATATGCTTAATAAATATATTCTCTCATTTATAAAATACAGTGATCCTTTGTTTTACATGAGGGTTCCGTGCTTGCACATCTCATCTGGCGTATAACAAAAAAATTCATATATGAGACAATATATTTACATTCATTCAATTTACCCCAATACATCCATTTACAAGTTACATGGGCCTATATATAGTATGATTTAACCTTATTAACAAGTATTAAGCTATAAATACAGTTGGTAATTAATATATAATATAATAAGAAGTTATAGTCTGGGGATATAATTACATGTGCTTACACAATGAAGGCTGACACACAAACTAGCGACTGGCCATGGTGCATCACTAGTAACTACGCAGTGGCTGACTCACTAGGTATGCTCAAAGTATGTAATTGTACAACATGTGGAACTGGCACACAATATCTGTTCAAATTTAGCATTTTAGGTATGGTGTGGCTTACCTGCGTATATGCAAAACCTCATGAAAAAAAAAATTTCTGTACACAAAATTATAAAATTTCCACTCCATACTATTCCTAAATAAACTATTGCCTATCCAATATAATATTTATACATATGTGTTGCATATTAAGAGTGCCTCCAAACTAGGAATTAACCAAATAGGGATCTAATCAGCAATGACCAGCTAGTTCCCTGCTTATCAAGGGGATATAGTAAATTTAGGGAGTTGTTAGGCTTAATAATGTGGGATAATGAATTTGACAATAAAATGCTATTGAGATGTGGTCTACATTTAAAGAAATTTTACAGGATATACAATGTACATGTATTCCTTTCAGAATAGGGCATTCAGGGAATTTAAAAGCAGTAATAACCTTCTGGGCTTGGATAATTTTAGGCAATTAAGAAATAAGTTAAATAGTTTGAATAGGAAGAGCAGAAGGCATAGGCCTAACCTTTATTTCTTTGAAGAGTTTAGGTCATAGAAGTGATAGACCTATCAAACTATATATATGTGGAATTGGTAAAACATAAGGATTCCATATTTCTGGGTCAAGAAATGAAAATTTTACCTCTTGACCTAAGGGGCATTCCAGGAGAGATCACCCAATGCATGTCACCACTCTGACTCGGATTTTGATGAAAATTGACATATGGGATTCTTCCAGGTGCTGATTTCACTGGTCAAAATAAAAAAGTTCTATGACCCATAGCTTTTGAGATATGGGGGCCCCACTTTACCACCTAACTTAATGGGCAATAACTCCCAAACATCTTACTGTAAACCTATACATTTTTAGAATCAGCATGAAGAGATCTATTAAATGATACCACATTCAAATGTGGAGAACAATAATGAAAATTTTACCCCCCTTTTTTATTTTTATTTTTGACCCCCACCCCCCCCATAGGCAGTGAAATCCAAAAAAAAATTTTCACTTATTAAACTTCCATTAATTGTTAAAAGATACAAACAATAAAAAAATGGGTATCAAGTTGCAAGTTGATTCATAATTACATGAGTTTCTTGGGGACTTTCTTCAACTACCTAATTTTCTGGGAAAACATATTGAATACGCATTGCTCCTGGCTTTAAAGTTGGTGTGCTTAATAAACCTAAAATTTTATCTCTTGATATGTGGCATGTAGGCCCTATCTCTAATTTGTGGATTTGTAATAGTAAACACTATATCCTGATGGGTGCAAAAAGCTAACCTCAAAGTCATCAAATTCCTCATTATAGGAATGTACAAATCCCAACTATTTCTGATCATTGTAAGTACAAACTATGTACTCCTATTTTTTGGATTAACTTCAACATTATCTTCACCCAGAAAAGCTTTGCTTATAATCCTCACCTCACCAACTTCATCAGAAGATAATTCAAATGTTTTTGTTATTTGCATTAATAGGTAGGCCTACAAATCTGTGGAATTTTTGTGTTTCTGTTAGCCACATACTTTTTTCATGTCGCTTAAAAATTTTTCCATAGCTTCAATTTCTTCAGAATTTATTAAAAAAAAATTTATGCTGTCACTTATATTGTTTGAACAAAATTCAAACATGTCTTCTGGTGTTAATATTTGATTTGCGAATGTTCTCTGCATACTCACTCTGGCTACAGATCTTTTCACTGTACAGTGGACCCCCGGTTAACAATCATAATTGGTGCAAAATAAACCATCGTTAATTGAAAATATTGTTAAATGAACCCATTATAACATGTAAATGGGCTAATTGGTGCAAAACTTTTCAAAACTACACTGTTCCAAGACTTAAAAACAGTTATTTCCCATTGCTAAAAGTTTATTTTAACAATGTAATAACTTACTTTGCTGTAAATTAATAATAAAAACAATTAAATAAACATAATAAATAAATAAAGAAAAAATTAATTACCTTAGGTTGGGTGGAGTGCAGCATGGGTGAAAATTGATGGTGGGAGTAGGAGGAGAAAATTATTGCTTGGAAGGAGAATCGCGCTCAGGCGAGCATCATTAGGCCATCGTTAATCAGTGATTAATCATTAAATGAGCAATATATTCTCTATGAGGGCCCACTGTACCCACAATCCCATCACAAGCGCTCTTACCATGGCTTGTGGCAAAGAAATGCCACACATTCCAGCCCAAAATCTTCATGTTTACAAATGTTAACAAAGTTGAAACAATTTTTATATTGTCCTGCACATCCGTCAGTAAAATAATGTAATTTTTTTATATGAAGGTGGGATTTTCTAATAATAGGTATGAGTGTATTTAAAAAGTGTAAACCATTGTAGTGTTATGTTTTGTATTTGGAGATAAAAAAAAATAACTTGAATGTTTTGTTTCGTTACTTTCTGGTTCCTTATAATATAACACAAAGGGATGCACTGTGCATTGGGTATTTTCCCAATGAAAACCTTGGGCTGCATCCTGTACTACAAATGAGTAGTTTTCTGAAAAGTCACCAAGAACTACAGCTGTATGGCTATTTAAATTATTCTTCAAGTTTTTTAGAAATGCACTCTGATTCTTTGCTATAAAGTGATGATGTGTCAATTTGACAATTTTTGTGCTTAATGAATTTATAAAATCATCTACAGATTCCTTTTTTTTTCAACTATATTGCATCGATCTGTAGTAACCCATTGTTTATATTTTATTTCCTCACATTCAGGATCATTAACACTTTGAAAAGTGAGCAAAAAATTCTTAATGCCTTGTTCTTTTGGACAGAGATTACATATTTGCATCATGCAATTCCTGTTGTTGACATCACACACTGCTTTCTCCATAAGAGTTGTGTATTCCAACCCTTTGACACCCAAAGCTGAGAATTGTATTTTGGCATTCTGGTGGTATGTACATACACACAGAATGGGTACCAGCAGCTCCAGCTAAAATGCAATGTCTGGGACGAAGGCTGGCAAAACTAGAGAAGCCAATTTGGGGACTATCTGGATTATTTTTAGAGAGACTAAAAGCTTCTTTCAGATTCATTAACATCAGTCTTTTCTGCACAGATTCTTTATACCCACTTTCATTTCTGATACTCAGGCAGTCTTTTGTACCTGGGCACAAATGACTAATTTCATCTGATTTGAAAAATTTCTGAACAGAATCTTTAGTACCTTTAGTTATTACTTTTCCTTTTGACATGGGTTCAATTTCAGGAATAATTCCAAGTCTTGTTTTATATTTCTGCTTTTCTTAACTAAAAATTCAGTTGTCTGAAATAGATTTATAGTTTTTGATATGGTAAATGGAGATCATGTCAATATTTTGAGTTTCCTCTCATAACTGTCAGTAGAATGGAAAGCTTCAACCAGTTCATTCATGAGATGAATCATTGACCTGAAACAAATTCATGAATGTATGATAGCTATAAACAAAACATTACATGTGCATATTAAATTTTTTGGATTATAATATTGATTTCAAAGTGTAACAAAATGAGCATTCTTTGAGATAGTCAAATTAAGCCAAAAATTATTTTGTAACCAAATGAATTCCAAATGATTTAATGGGCCCATTGATCTCCAATCTTTAGGGAGTTGTGCTTCTAGTTTCTACTATCAAAGGTGAATACCTACATTGTTTTTATGCTTCAGTTTTAGTTTAGGTATATTCCTACTTAATAATAGCGTATCATTTTAAAATTCATACCTTTGTTTCATGATTGAACTTTTGTAGCTTTTGATGGGCTTGGGATCTCAATTTCTAAACTTGTTTCTAGCTTTTGTTTTAAAGAATGACATGCTTTTTCTATTGTTTGAATAGCTTATGCTTCTTTTCTTGCACCCAAACCATCTGAAATTTTTTAATTAATAAATATTTGACTCCATTTGATATATATGGACAATAATAATTAATGTTAGGGTTATGACTTTTTAATTTTTTGTCATAATATTGTTTCCTGTATCATCAATCGATGAACTTTTGCTTGAAAACAATAAAAAAGGGCCTAATTCTTCAGAATTAAAAAAAAATGTCACCCTGAAAGCAAATATAGTATATTAGTATATTCGAGATAGCTGCATTGCACCATTCTAGATTGGTTACCTGATGATTATCATAAATTGTCCAATATCTTGCAACAATACTGAAAAGCACTTAAATACTCTGGAAAATCACTGGAACAGAGACCCATCTGCAATAGCTATACCAAGGAGCAACCAATATTTATTATTTTATTAATTTTTTATTTTTTTATTTTGGGGTGAAGTTTTTTCAAAATATATCGAAAAAAACTGTTATTTTCATTGTCGGGGGGCAAAAGTTCATCGATTTATGATACAGGAACATGAGGTTATAAAAATGTCATAACCCTAGTCAACATATTAATTTCCTAAGTTTAATAAATTTAATATGTCAACATATTAATTTCATTAAGTTTTTCAGCAATTGCTGAAAAACTGTCTTGAAAGTAAATGCGTTATAAATAAATAGTACCGTATAAATAAAAAATTATAAATATAAAAAGTACCTATCATTAAATACTTACGCTTCTTCACTGGAGTCACAGCAAGACTTTCTAGAACTTGAGAAACCTCTTCTTTGGTATTACTTGATATACTTGATCATATTCATCACTTTCTGAAATAACATTCTCAGAAGATTGATTGTGATCAGACTCTTCACTTTGTGATGTTGATAGCAACTCTGGTCTCTGGGTCAATAATTTTCTACAGTTGCTACATAGTACAGTATTCCTTTGTAGTTTCCATTTACATCAATCATAAAGTGATTGGCTGATGGTTCTTATATCCTTGTGTATCTTTTTCTTGTGTTTTTGTAAAGGATCATCACAGTGTATCTAACCATTTTTCATTACTAAAAATACACAATTGTAAATCTCAAAAATAAGGTATGATTTGACTCAAAATAAGCACATCTGTAATAAAAATAAGCATAATTAACAAACATTTGAGAGAGAGAGAGTGTGAATATAAGTTATACATAGGATGTAAATATCATTTGTAGTTCCCTATTTTAGTGTGTAAAAATGTCAAAATTTCAGTGTACATATTTTTTCAATAATTTTTAAAATATCTTGCAACTTGATACCCACGTTTTTTATTGTTTATATCTTTTAACAATTAATGGAAGTTTAATAAATGAAAAATTTTTTTGCATTTCACTCTCTAGGGAGGGTGGGGGTCAAAAATAAAAAAGGGAGGGAAATTTTCATTATTGTTCTACACATTTGAATGTGGTATTTAATAGATCTCTTCATGCTGATTCTAAAAATGTATAGTTTTATAGGTCTACAACAAGATGTTTGGGAGTTATTGCCCATTAAAGTTAGGTGGTAAAGTGGGGCCCATATCTCAAAAACTATGGGTCATAGAACTTTTTAATTTGAACCAGTGAAATCAGCACCTGGAAGAACACCATATGTCAATTTTCATTAAAATCTAGGTTGGAGTGGTGACAAATTTTTTAATTTTTGGGTGATTTGTCCTTGAATGCCCCCTAATTTAGAGGTTATAAATTGGATAGAAAAATGGTGAAGACAGAGAACAGAGAGTAATTCTAAATGGTCATGAATATGGGTGGCAGAAAGTGAAAAGTAGGGTACCACAGGGATCAGTTTTAGATCCATTACTCATTATTTTATATCTAAATGATTTAGAGAAGGGAGTAGGTAGTAAATTTTCTAAATTTGCAGATGATACAAAAGTAGTTGCCCCAGTTACGAATATAGAAAATTCTTATAAACTGCAAAAAGATCTTGATAGATTAGTTGCTTGGGCTAGTAAATGGCAGGTGGAATTCACTGTTCAAAAATGCAAACTTTTTAAACACACACACACACACACATTTCTTACATGTATGAATTTCATCACAACAGTATGTGTTGCAAGCAAGTTTCAAGTCATTGCATCAAAAGTCAAGGTCACTAATAGAGGTCAAAGATCAAATGGAGGTCTGTGCCATAACTTCTGAAGTTCCAGTGTATGAAATACAGGGTGGGTGAAGGGGGTTTCATATAAATTAAGACTTGAAAGCTTTAGTTTACAGGGGTTTGTACAGGACTCACCCTGGGTACCCCTGGACAGCACATTTCCATGGGTCCCATGCATGTAGATTGAGGCAGGGGGGGAGTTTTGAACACTGTGAATCTGAACACACTACATAAATTGCTGAAACTTTATACCCATATGGATCATCACAAGATAATGTGTTGTGAGCAAGGATCAGGTTCTTGCATCAGAGGTGAAGGTCACAAATTGATGTTGTTCCAACCTAATTCTTGTTCATAACTTGCTGGCTTAATTTAAATATTCACGAATAGATGTAATATCTTTACAGAGCTTTTTGGAAAAAAACCTTTCCCCAGTAAGGATATTATAGTGTAGCCTGTACAAATATATACAAACAGAGCTTGTGCTGATAATTCTCCCATGATTTTATTTTAATAGTTTTAAAAGTTTTCCTATTCATACCCCATTTCCAACTGGCTGATTTAAACTGGCTGATTTAATATCAAAACCTATATTAGAATAAACCATTCAAGAGGAGAAAAAGTGCTTGGTTCCTTTTACTTAATTAAATAGTTAACACTTAATAATAAATGTTTCAGGAAAATCATGCCAGAATGATGTCTTTAGTATCAGAATTAAAAGGAAAGGTTAATCATATTGTTAGTGGAGGGGGTGAGAAAGCCATTGAAAGACATAAGAGTAAAGGTAAGTTTTTCTCTGTTTATTAGATATAGCTAATGTGTAAATGCTTAGTCCAATTGTGGAATTATTAATTCATAAGAATTTGGGTTACCAGGATAAAATATCATGACCATTTTTTAACATATATGTAACTAATAGGGACTGGGTAGCCTACTGAATGTAGCCAGATCCATAACTTGTTCAGTAGTGCATCAGCTGCAAATCAATTAGGGTATAATTTATTTATTTATCAAGTTCTTGGCCTAGTTGTCCATGAGATTTGAGAGTAATTTTTTGCATCAATCTAAAATTTACGTATATGTTAAGCTCTCAAAAATAGTCCTATTTTTCAAAGCCTTTGGGCCTATGAACTAAAATTTTTTCACTGTTAAGCTCTGAACATATTAAATTAATATTTTATCTAGTAAGAATTTGTATATTAATAAGTTGTTTTAATGTGGTGAATCTGTTATTTTTTTAAAAGGAAAATTGTTAGTAAGAGAGAGAATAAATATGATTCTAGACCAAGGAACACCTTTCTTGGAATTTTCTCAGCTTGCTGGATATAAACTCTATCCCAATGAGGAAGTACCAGCAGGAGGAATTGTAACTGGTATTGGAAAGATTTCTGGGTAAGTTTTTGTATTCATTTAAACTAAATTTAAACCTAGTGATGTAGGCCTGGTATAGCTAAATACCATACTACAATATAGGGATCCAAGTAAAAACAAAATAAAATTAAATTGGAATTGTCTAATGTAATAAAGTAATAGCTAATTCTAAGAGTAGGACAAACTGAGAGTACAGTAGTAATTCAATGATGATATTTCGGATGTAAATTATATGATTATTTGTAATTGACAGAGTTGAGTGTGTCATTGTCGGAAATGATGCAACAGTAAAAGGTGGCACTTACTACCCAGTCACCGTAAAAAAGCATTTGAGGGCGCAAGAAATTGCTGAGCAGAATAATTTACCTTGTATATACCTTGTTGATTCAGGTGGAGCAAATTTACCTCGACAAGCGGATGTTTTCCCCGACAGAGAACACTTCGGGAAAATTTTTATAATCAAGCTAATATGTCTTCCAAAAATATTTCTCAGGTAATTAATGCATTGTATCCCTTACCATTCCATTATGAAATTTTTTTGGTTTGTTTAATTTTTTTCCATGCCATTATTAATCCAAAGTTTGGAGAGTAGATGATAAATGCTCAACTTTATGCTGTTTTAAGCCTTAGTTCTGCATATTCAGTATTCAATAGGCATTATGACCTGTTTTACAGCATGTATAGGACTATAACTACGGTACTTGGTGTAATTTATATTATACTCTGTAAGAATGCCAGATTAATATATATATAATAATAATAATGATGATAAAAAAAATCAGAGAAATCAAATGAAACTTTCTGTATGTATCATTGAAGTATCTATAGTCACTTCAAGCAATTTACAGGCTACCAATTTGAATCAGAACAGTTTCATTCACTCGCTACTTACTAAAAACTTCAAACACTATAGCTTACTTGACTTTAACAGCAAAAAGCCAATGTATGAGTACTAAATAAAATGGTTTCACCATTGACTGATTTTCAATTTTATTAAATTGATTTCATCTTATATATGGGTCATTTCATGTCAGTTCAATGGAATTTTTGGTTGAAAAAAACGTGACCATCACCGATTTTTAAAAAATTGGCACACATATAGATCTCGGTGAGAAAAACAGAATGGCACTTGTTTCAACACTCTAGGTCATATGGTTCCGGAGATATGGCCATTCGAATTTTGTAAAAAAAGGTCAATTTCCAAGGTCATACCCTACTTCATGACTCCAGATTTGAAAAAATTTACTGGAGCACAGCTTTGAATTTACTTTTTTTCCACAACAGCTTGGTGAGTTTCTTTTGTTAGGCACAAAATTGCATTCAATGTCTTCTGGATTTGGGAATTTTCAAATTCCTCTAAAGCAGTTTTGTTAGTCTGATGTGCAGATTCCTCACTTACCTTTTGTTTCTTAGGTGGAGGAGAAGCACTTTCTTCAGTCTGTGAAACATCTAGTGAAAAAGTTTCATTTTCTAGATTAGCAGTTGATGAAGTTGGTTCATTTTTCTGAGGTCTAGCACTAGCACATTTTGTGAACAAACTAAATGACTGCTTTGCCATATCTCTTTGCTGCACTTCATCCTGGTATTTCTTTACTGCAATATCTAAGCTGTGGGCCCAAACTCTGGGACCTCTTGTATTGTAACAAATATTTTTTTGGAATTAAAATGTTCCTCCCAGTTTTGCTTCTTTGAATATTTGTTCTTGCATTGACCACAAAAAGTAACCCCTTTTAACACCCTCACTTTTCTCTCCAACTTCATCAATATTAGGATCCATTATTGATTATTGACTACCTGAAAAAATACAAAATAAGTAAAAGTTAGTAAATATAGTATGGTAAAAGTGAGTAAAAGTAAGTAAATATAGTACAATGAAAGTAAGTAAAGTAAGTAAAGAGTAAGTAAAAGTAGGTAAGTTAAAGTAAGTAAAAGTAAGTTTAAACTTAACTAAACTTTTCAATTCTAGTCATGGTGGATTACTTAAAACTGCACAAGTAATTATCTGGCCAATTTATCAAACCTGGCCGAGATCAATGGAACATAGTCCAATCCTGATAATTTTATATTAAAAAAATATACGTTTTAATAAAATTTTAATTATCAAAACATTGAAGCTTAACAAAAAATAAAAATAATTGTTAAATATGGAATTACCAACTAAACTTAAAATAACTAAATTTGTAATTTAAAAAAATTGGTTTGTACAAGAATGTATACGCAAAAAAATTGCATAACGTCTAGCGGATGAACAAAACCCAAACCCAAATTTACTTTTTCTCATGGTCAAATTTACTGGAGCATTGCTCCCAAGATCCCAGGAATCTGGAGTCATGCCCTACTTCAACATGAAATATCTAAGCTCCTATTGCACTTACAGAGACCATTTAAGCACTATTTTTAAAGCTTTTAAGCAGATCTACAACTTTGTTTCTATTCATATTTTACCTCAGTGGTCAAAAAAAGTTGATCTTATTTTTTACCTTTGACCTTGTGTAGGTCATTTGATGTCACAACTGATTTTTTTCTCTCTTCACCCAATTTTGGGTACACATGTCTACCTTAACCTAAAACAAGATTTTTAGTGTTGATTAAATTAGTATAGACACTACAGCCATTTCAGTGGACCATACCTACCTCTATTTTGACCAAGTATCTTTTTCCACCAAACTTTGGAGCGCCATTTCTTTGGAACTGTTTGAGCTAGATTGTTGAGAAAAGTACCATTAGATTTGTCTCACTGAGATCTATAATGTCTGCTATTTTTAAGACAATTTGCCTTTTAATATGTGTATTAAAATTACCTATTCCTTTATTTTTACCAATTGAGTTATAAGAACCAATTCTTGTCTAGCTGGGTGAAACCATGAAAAAAAGAGGCATCAACATAACTTTATATTTAAAAAAGGCAGTTATTAGGTATTTACAATATATTTTATTTTTGTTTTCTTTCCCGCCTACCATCAGCTCCTTTTACAGAAACATAGTCTTTCAACCCTGGCATTTTTCTACTCACATCTAGCGAATGATAGAAGTCAATTACTTTGGCAGCAGTTTCATTATTCAGGCGTTTCCCCCAGGGTTGTGGAGTCGGAGTCGTGGAGTCGCACGTTTCAGGGCGGAGTCGGAGTCGGAAAATTTTGGACCGACTCCACAACCCTGGTTTCCCCAAACATGGATTAGGAGTTGAAAGCACTCCCTTCTCCCTCACCAAACTCTCTGCTTGCTTAGCCATGTAATCTGAGCACTTAAATTCTTCTCTGATCTTTACTTGCGTCCATCTTTTTTGGTAGGATAGTAAGAATTGTCAGTTTTTCACTTCGACTTGTCACTTGATTAAACTTCTCTTTTAGTTGAAGAATCTCCAGTTCTGTATCATCTGAGTCACTGCATGAAATTGGTTGTTTAGTTGCAAGTTCTTTTCACAACTACTACTACTTTCCTCAACTTTCTCTTCGCGTAACCAGCGCTGTCAGAGAGTTTACATGGTTTTATTGGGGTCTCATCAAGTGTGGCCAATGAAGCATTGAATTTACTAAGCTCATACTGCATTTCAACTACATCTCCAATGGTTTCTAGCTCAGATGGGGCACTTGATGAGGTGGATGGTGATTTTTCAAGTGGTTCACATTCAGGCATTGGGGATGGACGATTTGCTAGTATATTTTGACAGGTTGCACATGCTTTATGATTATTTGTTAGTTTCAATTCAGGATTTTGATCAATCAAATTTTTAGTCAATGCACGAATGCCTTTTTTCACTTCCTTTGTGTTTTTTAAATGGGTCACAACAGAACATGCCCATATTCAAACTGCTGAAATCCATGTTTATCTAAAAAAAAAAAAAAAACATATGTAGCTTAAAAGCCAGGGTTGGGTTCAATTACACAAAATGGAAACAATTACAATTTTTTTTATTTTTCTTCAAATTAATTAGTTAGTATTGTACTTCACAATTTCAAGATCAATTGCAATTACAATTAATTTTGTCTGAGTCAATTACAATTACACAAATATAACTATCTATTCTACAGTATATATAAATATATATCTAAAATAAATATACAGTGGACCCCCGATTTGAGTACGTAATCCGTTCCAGCATGGCGTACTCAATTCGAAATGTACTCAAATCAAACTTAATAACCTATGGGAATTAATTAATTCATTCCAAAACCCAAAAATTTCACCCCACCCCTACTTTTTCTATAGAAATTGGCCATCACTATAACAGTACACTATGTCACTATGCCACAATATAAAATACAGTATCAGAGTCACTGCATGTACGAATCACCAAATTTATGCTATATTTTCACTATTTTATGCTGTAATCAACAGAAATTAACATAAATAAACACTAAGTACAAAGTCAGAAAACAAAATGTACGAAATTCTAACAGAAATCCCTAAGAACACCTGTACTATTCAAAACATTAGACCCCGAATGTTCCTGCAACGAACGCTCTAGACAAACTGAAACGCGTTCAGCATCGCCGGCTGGCGTACTCAAATCGAGTTTTCTACTCAAGTCGAGTCAATAGGAGCCAATGGACGAGTGTACTCAAATTGATGCGTACTCAAATCGGGGGTCCACTGTATATCTGTATCTAAGTATAACTAAATAAACTATCAAAGGTTTATTTTCATTGGATGATGTATGACTGCCAGACCTAGGGGTATAATTTTTAACAAGTGACATTAATTGATCAATTAAATCGGTTATAGCTCAAAAATCAATTACAATTACCTTTATTTTTATTTTGTTTTGAATCAATTACAATTAATGGAAATTAGGATCAATTAATTAAAAATACAATTATAATTATTCATTGTATCCAACCCTGTTAAAAGCTATTTTTGATTAGATGGCACAAATAAAATTGGACCTACTGATCTTGTTTCAGAGGTCTACAACAAGAAAAAAAAATGTGGTTTGATTTACAGATTGGAATAAATACAGATGCCAAAAAAATCCTTGCTCCAAGGTTTAAATAAGCTTATTTTCACATGGGTACATACTGTTGTACACAATGAATAAATACACAAAGTTAAGTAATTCTATTAAAACTCGTCTAACTCTTAAAAGTGAACTTATTCTATAATCTATAGGGTAGTACCTATAGCCTAGTACAAGGTACTTATATATGTACATAGCTTTACCTTTAAACAGGATAGCAGGTTCGAAGTTCTTCACATTTTGAATGTCCATATAAATTAATTAATTATGTAATTTAAATTACCTATATTATATAATTCTCTGAAATATAAAAAAAAAAAAAAAATTTATAATAGGGCCAGATACTTATTCAACCAAATAACTGGGTTAGGTTAGGTTAGATCAGTGGTTCCCAAACCATGCGCCGCGAGATGTAATTAGGTGCGCCGCGAAAGAGCAAGATTATATTTCAAAATGTGAAAAATACAAACTGAAATTCGTAATAAAGTATATGTATAAATACCTCTCTAATAAATCTTCGAATTTATGTACAAAGTGCGCCACAATATGTTTACTTGTTCTAAAGTGCGCCGTGAGTAAAAAAAAGTTTGGGAACCACTAGGTTAGATAATTATTGATTTTTTTTAAAATTAGCAGACATTATATATCTCAGTAAGAAAAATCGTGGTATTTTTCTCAACACTAGCTCAAACAGTTCCAAAGATAAAGTGCTCCAAAGTTTGGTGGAAAAAGGTACTTGGTCAAAATGGAGGTGGGTATGGTCCACTGAAATGGCTGTAGCATCTATACCTACTAACTTAATCAACACTAAAAATCTTGTTTTAGGTTAAGGTAGACATGTGTACCCAAAATTGGGTGAAAGGAGAAAAAAATCGGTTGTGACATCGAATGACCTACACAAGGTCAAAGGTCAAAAATAAGATCAACTTTTTTTTTTTTTTACCACTGAGGTAAAATATGAATATAAACAAAGTTGTAGATCTGCTTAAAAGCTTTAAAGTAGTGTTTAAATGGTATCTGTAAGTGCAATAGGAGCGGAGATATTTCATGTTGAAATATGGTATGACCTTGGAAATTGACCTTTTTTTTACAAAATTCGAATGGCCATATCTCCGGAACCATATGACCGAGAGTGTTGGAACAAGTGCCATTCTGTTTTTCTCACCGAGATCTATAAGTGTGCCAATTTTAAAAAAAATCGGTGATAGTCACGTTTTTTTCCTCGTTGAACTGACATGGAATGACCCTGATAAAGCCAACTTGTGTGTATAATTACAGTGACCAAACTATAGAATCCATTATTAACAGTGGAAATAATTATGTTCTTGTCAACTTATGAGTGGTAACCATAGCTGTGTATGATTAACCATTTTCATACTTGCATCCCATAGGCCTACCTACCTAAATATCATGTAAGTGAAGCTGTTCCCATATTCAGTTGGAGCTAGAAAAAGATATTGTGTTCTTGAATTTAAATTGTCACAAAAAAAGACATTGTAGAATACTAGTTGTGCAGTCATGATAGTTGTGTAACTAGTACTGTTATTGTATTATAATATTGTACATTTAAGAAAATACAGTATTTTGAAAATTCTGAAATACAAACTAATACTGTAACAGTAACAGCACAATAATGATAAAATTGTTTATACCTTAAAACCATCATAACGTACGTAAGCAGTTTTTGTTTAGCCTCAGAATAATTGCCTAAAAAAGTTAATGAATTGTAGATTTTACTGAAATTAAAATGTATGAGAAAAAATTCTATATACATATTTTTGATTTAAAATAATTTAATACGGAATAGATTGCTTATTTGTTTTTACAGATAGCTGTAGTTTTGGGTTCTTGCACAGCTGGTGGTGCTTATGTGCCTGCGATGGCTGATGAATCTATCATTGTCCGAAGACAAGGAACTATTTTTCTTGGTGGTCCTCCTCTCGTGAAAGCAGCTACTGGTGAAGAAATATCTGCAGAAGATTTGGGTGGAGCAGATCTACATTGTAGGTAAGGTTGAACGAGTTAAAAAAGGAATTGTTTATGCAACCCAGTACAGTGGTCAAAACAGGTAATTCTACATTGAAATTTCACATCACAAATGTAGTACTGTACTTCATTAGCTCCTACTGATGTTCAAGTTCATTGAACATCAGTAGCATTATTACTAGAGTTACTGAAGTCTAGTCTTTACAGTTAATTTAATGGTTCCATAAAGATCATATATGATCTAAACTCCAAAATTATTACTATTTTGCCATTATACTTCCTTTATTTAATAAATGAACTACATCCCATCAATTTTGCCTAAAAAGCTTCCATGCTTCCTAATGGCATAGTTTAAATATATTAATGGAATAATTACTTATCTAAATTGTTTGTATATTAAAAAAAAAAAGCACTCTCTCTTTGAAGTTATGTTGATGATATATAAATTGTAGTTTTTTTATTAATTTATTAAGTTTTTAATTTCTGAAGAAATTATTTTTTGTTTTAGCTTTTTAGTATTTATTGTTCATAAATGAATTGCAGTACTAAAATTTCCCATTTGTACTAATTGAATAATTATTGTGAACCATAATTTTACAGTGTGTAATATATATATATATATATATATATATATATATATATAATATATATATATATGCAAATAACTGCAATGACCACGCAGTATATAAATGAATAGAAACGACATAAGTATTAAGGAACGTTTCTGCACACGAGGAGGGTGTTTCAGGAGGAAAGGTCAATACTTCGGGAGGTGATAGTATCGGTCATTGTGAGAAAAAAAGTTCATATGAACATGTGTCTAATTCTGAATAGTTACAGAGATAGAGCTGTTTGAATCTGATGCGCGCGCAGCTCTTCCTCCCCCTTCCCTCCCCTATAACCTTGAACCATGTAAGCTGTAATGTAAGCATGTAACATAAGCCAATCGACAACTGACTGTTGTGAGTGATATTGTTTGGTGTTTGAAGCAGTGTTAAGAATGCCACACACCTTCACACATGCCGAATATGCAGATATGGTGTATGTCTACGGTTTTTGCGATGGAAGTGCAACAGCTGCTGTTGCAGAATACCATCGACGGTTTCCGAACCGCAGAATTCCGGATCGAAGTGTGTTTACCAGGGTTTTCAACACATTGCGTGAGATTGGTACACTTCCCAGCGCTCATGTTTCATCTGAATGTGAAGGTCAACAAGATGTGGATGAAGTGGAAAACATTCTTCAGTTGGTAGAGCGTAGTCCTACTACTAGCTCACGAAGAACTTCTATACGTCTGTGTACCACACACAAGAGTATGGTGAACATTACGTGAGGAAGGCTTGCATCCATATCATGAACAGCGTGTACAACACCTTCAACCAGGAGACGCTGCCATGCGACTGGAATTTTGTCATTGGGTAAATGCTAATCACCGATTGCTTCGATTAATACTGTTCACCGATGAAGCTACTTTCACCCATGACATTATCAACAACACTCGTAACTCTCATCGGTGGTCAGACGAAAATCCAAATGCCACTGTGGAAACAAATTTTCAACATCGCTTCTCTGCCAATGTGTGATGCGGTATAATCGATGATCAGCTGATTGGCCCTGTTACTTTAGAGAATCGTCTTACAGGACAAAGTTACCTAGAATTTCTGCAAAATGAATTGCCAGGACTATTGGAGGATGTTCCTTTGGCTACACGCGCTGGTATGTACTTTCAGCATGATGGAGCTGCTCCTCATTCTATCCATCTGGTGATGCAAGACCTAAATCAAACTTTCCCTTGTCAATGGATTGGCTGTGGTGGTCCCATTCAATGGCCACCAAGGTCTCCAGACCTCTCATCATCAGATTATTGTTTGTCGGGGTGGATGAAAAGTCAAGTTTACAAATTGCTCACGCGCATTTTGGATGCTGCTGCCTGCATAAAGGAACATCAAGATCAACTCAGACGAACAACACGCGATCTTCGCACACGAGTTGCAAAGTGCATTGAGGTTGATGGTGGGATTTTCGAAAACGTATTGTAAACTGTAACAAATTTGTCATTTCTGTATCTGATACCATTCAAAATGTCAATGTTTAAACATTAAATGTTGGAAACAGTAATTGGTTTCTCTTTCTTGATTACCATTAACAATGCTTTTGTATTTGTAGATTCAAACAGCTCTATATCTGTAACCATTCAGAATTAGACACATGTTCATATGAACTTTTTTTCTCACAATGACTGATACTATCACCTCCCAAAGTATTGACCTTTCCTCCTGAAACACTATATATATATATATATATATATATATATATATATATATATATATATATATATATGATGAATTTCGTGATTAAAGACGTGAAATGAATGAATGATGCAAACCCACAGGGAAAAAGAAAAATGATTCCAAGGCATTTCGTGTATTCAGAAGTACACCTCGTCCATTCCCTGATGAGATGTACTTCTGAATACATGAAAGGCCTTGGAATCATTTTTCTTTTTCCCTGTAGTTTGCATCTTTGGCCTTTGGTGACCTTTTGTTAGCTTAACGTGGAATCCAAACCACGCCCCATCAGCAGCCCAGCGTCTTAACCACTAGGCCACCTAGGGTACCCATTTATCTACCAACCACTTTCTTTGTGTGGAAGGATGAACAGCTGGGTTTTGCTGCGTGTGGCTGCCGTCGGGTCTCGAACCCGGGGCCAATGGATTTGTAGTCTGCGACACTAACCACTACACCACCGAGGTGCATCATATATATATATATATACAGTATATATATATGGGATGAATTTCACACTTGAACACATGAAATGAATGAATGCTGCAAACCACCCATAAGGAAAAAAAAAAAAAATTATTCCAAGGCCTTTCATGTATTCAACAGTTCACCTCATCATTCCCTGACAAGCTATACTGTTGAATACATGAAAGGCCTTTGAAACTTACTTTTTCTTTTTCCTTGTGGGTTTACATTTTACACACACACACACACACACATACACACACACACAACAAAAGTATGCAAATTATAGGAAAACTCCATCAACAGTAAATCAGGAGTGACTGACCACTATGCCCAAGATGACACCCATGCTATACACATTGCCAGAAGAGTTGTCAAGACTCTGAATAAAGTCAAAGTTCCTCAGGTGAGTGTTAGAAGGTAATGTTGTTCTCTAAAACTTTAAACCTTTTGCTGCTGCAGGGGATTTTAGCGGGGGGGGGGGGGCACAAAAGATGTCAGTTATCCAGTAAAAATTAAAAAGTTTTACTTTATTGAAGGAAAAATTTTCCATAATATTAGTTCACATACATGTTTAGTTTAGTTTAAAGTAAATTTAGTTCATTTTTTCAGTTCTTTGTTCAAACAATATGTTCATTGCCACTGTAATAAAAAGTAATACTGTAATACAGTTTACCTTAATTTCCGACTCAGTAAAATTCGACTCGTGTAATGGGTTCTAGGAACGTAACCCTTACGTAAGTCGAGGAGCGGAATGAATGGTGCGTATTCAGTAGAGGGAAAATTTTTTGATGCCTGTGGAGAAAAGTTGATTGTGGCAGTGACTGACTATAAAGGTTCGATCGACTGTAATCGATCTCGGCAGCAAAACGGTTAAGTCTAGGTTTGAAAGTGTGAAACTTTTTAATTTTATGGAAGGTTGGTGCGAACTATCTGTTACGTTTTGCATCATAGTAGTAGTAGTAGTAGAGTGAAATAAAATTTATTTGATTTGGCTACTACCATTTTGTTTTGGTATTTTCCTAAACATCATGCCGTGAAGAGCTACGATGCAAATTATTTTAAGAATTGAAGTTTTTGTTTTAATTATTATTGGTGGTCAAGAGTAAAGAATTTAAATTTGAAAACTTGCCGTTTTTTGTTTTTGTGTTTTTGTTTAATTTTTGTGGCATTTGAATTATGTATTTTTATTAGCCTCTGTTTAATAATTTTTATGATATTGTTTGATGGGGTTGTTGAACCTCCTCCACAACAGCTAAAGTCGTATAACGGAGGGACCTACAGGACATTGGCTACGATGTAGCCCAATTTTTGTTATGACTTTGCCTTAAATTAAGATTGGGTTAGGAGTTATAGGATTGTGTCGCTATTAGGTGGTGTCAAATAGATCAGAATATTTGTACGCATTTCCACCTCTACATTTAACCCTTAACCCTCTACCGCCCAATTTTTTTTTTTTTTTACAAAAAAAAATTTCTGTACATATTTTTGGAGTTGTATGGGGTCTTTAAAACTTAAGACACTTATTTCTTTCAAATTCGACATTATAAGCGAAAATATATTAATGGACGAATTCGTCCACTTGGGAAAGTGATCAACATTTTAATGAGAAGTCATTTGATACTGGTTTCAGAAAAAAGCAAGAAATCAAGAGGTTATATGAAATAAAAAACATCTGAAGGTATTGCAACTTTATTAACACATCTTAGATTAACTAATTAATTTTTCTAGAATTACATTACCTAATTAATATTATTCCATGTATACTGGGCCTATGTCAAAACTTTCAGTTTGTATGAAAATCTCTGAAACAATTATTTGTTATGTTCAAGCACAAGTTTACATTACATTTTGAACATAAGACATTGGTTTTTCCCTTGCACCCAGCTTTTTTGCATATTCTTATAATGTCCTGTATGGAAGTCATATGGCCAACATTATCAAGTCTTATCGACTTTTCTGGGAGTGCTTGCCAAGGCCTTCCCTTTTTGCATTTTTGCTCGTTACTTCTACCCTCCAAAGAAGGTCTTCCTCTTTTGATTCCCCCTACTGTTTTGCCTTCTAGTACTAGGCAACTTACTAATAGAGAAATATAAACAAATACCTAACCATTGCTCCAGTTCATTTTGATCTATGTTGAGAGGCTTATTAGGATTTGTTTGCACTGAATACAAATTACTTTGTGTAACCAAGACATTTAGCAACTCATCTGTAAAGAAGCTGCGAAAGTATTCAATTGGTTGACGGAGATCATCAGAAAATACATGCTCTGGGCCTAAATATTCATGAATAGTGGTAGAATCAGTTGGACTGCCTTGTCGCCATGACACATGGGAAGCAGTTGAAGAAGTGGGTTGCTCTTCTTCTGACTCATCTTCCAGAGAATCTTCTTCCACAGAGGTCCGGTCTATTGTAATGTCCACCATGCCTTCAAGATTGATGTCTATAATGAGAAAAAGCACAATTGTAGAAGTTATTTGCCAATGAATATCTAAATTTAGCATTTTCTATCTGATTGTGTGGGATTATAATCCAAAATACAGCCTACCTTCATCATTATTTCGTTCAGGAGCATAGTCTGGATCGACCACAGAATCATCATCATCATCAAGATCACCGTCAGAGTTATTAAAAGCTTGTGCTTCAACTTCTTGAACATGTCTTCTCCATTGATGCCTTGGAATTGATCCTCCATAAAACTCTTGACACTGAAATAGCAATGAAAGAAAATTAAAATTCATATACCGGTATACAGTATTTATCTTCAAATATATTATCAAGAAAGTCAAGTCTCATTAGCATACAAAACTACACTGATGATTAGCCTACGGTATAGAAGGACTAAAATGGAAAAAAAGGCAAGCAGTTTATGCGCTCAGTGAGGGTCAGTGAGACTTGTGAGCGCTATATAAATCTATTTATTATTAATATTTATCAATCAGGCTTGGTATAGTATTCTCTAAAAACGCCAACATATTGATGCAAACTGTTTTTGTTGAGACAAATTGTAACTACACTATGCAAAAAATACATTGATAGAAAAATTAATTTTAGCCTAGATCATCCAATCACTCCTTCCATTCCTTGCTTGCAGTCAAGAGCATAATCACTATATATCTCAGATGATAAAATTGGGCCTTATGTAATCTGGGATGGGTGTAAATTTTTATTGATTCAGGAATTTTCATCACTGCAGAGCACATATGGACGAATTCGTCCATAATATATATATTGCAAACACTCTTTACAAAATAATTTCACTGCTATTTTCAACACTCGCTATCAATAACATACATTTTGTTTACATGTATAAGTTTTTTCAAAGTAATTACATACCTGGTATAGTGTCCATCGTTTTCCAAACACGAGGCTACACAAGAGAAAAAAAACACACGTGCGTCATCATCCCAAAGTGGCGAAACTCTAAGTCAAGACCGGAAAATCATCGAATGGAAAACGCTAGAATCGCACTGTTGACGTCATTACTGGGTGGAATCGTCTGCTTGGGAACTGAGCAATGTATTTACGAGTATTACGCCTAATTAAATTAGTGGACGAATTCGTCCACGTGGGCAGTAGAGGGTTAATGTCGAACGTTTTTGTAGGGTTAAGTCTAAATGCGCGTATTCGACCCATTCGGCGGTAGAGGGTTAATTGCAGTGTAACACCTATTGTAAAATCTGCTCAGCTTATGCGTCTTGATGGTTTTAGTTTTTAATTAACTGAAATATGTTTCAGTGATTTCTTATTTATCATTTATAGGAGTAAGTGAATAATTTTCTGTTTAGATTCATCTGCTACAGTAGATTTGGTTTGGTCAAATAGAATAAAACTAAAGAATTTCGTAGTTTCATTAGCACTAGTTATAAACAAACTAAATTTATGAGTGGTACACAGTATGAAAGAACTCTAATGAGGCTCTTTAGGAATTTTTAAATAGGAACCTATTAAAATCTGTTGTAATGTCTATTAAAGTTTCATTTGCTTTGATGTTTTGACGTATATCAAGTAAAGCTTTCTGAGAGCTAAAAGTTGCTGCTGCTGCTTCTTGAAACTGAAGCTGCTATCATGATTTTGAAAAAATGACATAAAGTAGTTACTTCACTTCAACTGAAGATGGCTTCTTTCGTCACCGAACACGTCTTCATTAATTCTTCACACATTATCATTTAATTGTTTTCACCAGAGACATAGCGAATGTACTCAAACCTTATGAAGGAAATAAGTTAGCAAGGGTAGTTTTACGTATGTTTTAGTTATATGAATATAATATCCATGATATTAATTACTCTCTACACTACTACTACTAATGATTTTAAATTCAATTAGGTGACAATAAGCGACGTAAAGGAACCCTTGTTTCCGCTGAGGATCTCTACGGCATTGTTGGCGACAATTTAAAAAAAAAGTTACGATGTCAGGGAAGTCATTGCTCGCATCGTAGATGGCTCAGAATTTGATGAATTTAAGGCAAGTTATAGAAAATTCTTTTCCTTTCAGCATCTAAATATTCTTTATCAATTAGATTAATTATAGCGCTCATTCCGCCATTATACAATTAAAAATATTGGTATAAATACAAAAAGTAATTTTCACCCATATTCACATGTACTCCGTGTTTGTTAGTAACCTGAGAAATATCCATTTGCATTTAGCTTTGCTGCATTGGTTTGCATTACCATTACGATACCAACATTAGTTGAGAGAATTTTTATCATTAAAAGTGCATTGAGACCAATTACATTTTTTTAATGCTTAATAAGCACACGGACAAAAAATTAGTCACCCTAATAGCACCGATAGTAGGAAGTCAAGGTCACACAGAGGGCGTGATGTAGCATTGGTAAGTGACAAGTAGCGGTGACGTAGCACACAGGATCAGATCTGTTTCGTGGGTGGTGAAGAACAAAGTGTGTGTTGGATATAGTCTGCAAAATGGGTCGTGAGGCAGACGTTACTCAGTGGCAAAAAGGAGCCATCGTGTTTGGCAGAGCCCACGGACACAAAATGTCTGAAGTAGCCCAATTTGTTGGTGTGTCAACGCGTACTGTCCAGCGAGTTTACAAAGAGTGGTGTAGTTCGCAATCAACTGAAAATCGACGGCGTAACTGTGGCCGGAAAACAATTCTCGACAATAGGGACCGCGCCATGTTTCTCCTCTAGTAACTGCAAATCGTTTTCAAACCAGAGAACAATTGCTCCAAGAAACCAATGAGGTTCTCCAGCGACCAATTTCCGAACGGACATTGCGACGAGAACTGCATGCGATGGACATCTGGAGCAGGTGGTACCACGGAAGAGGCCGCTGTTAACAGCAGGTCACAAATTGGCACGTTATAAATGGGCTCAGAGGCACAAAAACTGGACTGCGGCAGATTGGAAACGTGTAATTTGGTCCGATGAGTCCCGTTTTTGTTTGTTTTCCAATGATGGGAGGCGACGAGTACATCGCAGGTCCAATGAAGCCTTTAATCTGAATGCGTCGAAGGTGTTGTTCAGGCTGGAGGTGGTTCCGTGATGTTCTGGGGATGTTTTTCGTACCACGAAATGGGCCCTCTCGTTCCAGTGACGATGAATTTGAACCAGCAGGCGTACCTCCGCATACTAAATGATGAATTGGTACCCTTTGCCCTACATCTCCAGGAGCAGCATCACATTGCCACTCCTGTCTTCCAAGACGACAATTGCCGTGTGCACAGGGCGAGAAGTGTGTGTGAGTGGCACGACGAACATTCTGCAACACTGTCTCACCTCGAATGGCCCGCCAAATCCCATGATTTAAATCCTATTGAAAATCTGTGGGATTATTTGGAACAGAATGTGAAGCGCAGGAATAGACACCCACGGACTCTGGCGGAACTTCGGTACCGGCTGATGAACGAGTGGCAGCAAATCGATGTTCAGTACATGCACAACCTCGTAGAGTCTCGGCCTCGCCGGATTCGTGCGGTTATCAAGGCCAGAGGCGCCGTCACACGTTATTAGGTACATTCTGAGAGTAGTGACTAATTTTTTGTCCGGTGTGCTTATAATAGGCTGTAAAAATCACCGATTGCCCGGGTTTCAGTAAAGTCGAGTATTGTTACAAGAAACTATGTTCTCTTCTGATGCTCATTTCTGTTCATTGAATCTCGTTTAACTCGTCTGTTTTTGTATTCATTACGTATAATATCAATCCTATATTAATTTAACATTTAATTTAATTGTTACATTAATATAGGATTGATATATGTAACATTTAATTTAATTATTAACAAATATTTATGGTTGTGATTTAGTCGTTACTGAAGACAAAAACTCTTTAGTGTATTATTTTTCCCCAAAGAATAACTATTAACTTTTTAATCGAAAATCCTGCCAAAGCTTTCCTTGCAAATAAAACTATGACGAAATTGCTTATTCTGACGAAGGTCAAGCTTGTTGCCCCCCATCTTAGACCTACAGCTTAAGGTGAAATGCGAACCACGACCCACCAGGAAGTTAGAAATTACAAAATCCTCGTCCAGACTTGATCTTACAACCTCCCGATCAACATCCCAGTGTCTTAACCACTGAGCTGTTTGTCATCCAGCATAAAGGTTAAGTCTGGCGCACTTTCAGCCCACAGAAGATGATAAACGTGTTCAAACTTTTTTTTTTTGCCGTTTCTTGTGTTAAGCAGTAGATTGAGTACATTATTTTATTAACATATTTTAATTTATTATAAAGGTACGTAAAAAATTTATCACATTTTAATCCTTTCCTTCTAGAAATTTGTCAACTACTTGCGTATCGCTTTCTCTAAAGTTAAGCGATAATTCTTATAAACTATTCGTTGCTCATTTTCCCTTTATGAAACTAGTAAAATGGTGATAATCATCCGTGATTAACGTGTGTGTAATAGTTTAAACGTGAAACTCTATTGATGTGGATGTTGCTTTACTTGATGGGTTTTTTTCATGCGCAGGCAATGTATGGCTCGACGATTATATGTGGATTCGCTCGCCTCTACGGTTACCCCGTCGGCATAATTGGGAAACAACGGTGTTCTCTTCTCCGAGTCAGCTTTGAAGGCGACCCATTTCATCGAACTTTGTTGTAAGAGGAAGATACCACTTATCTTCCTCCAGAATATTACAGGTCTGGAATTGTAGTTATAAGTTAGAAAAGTTAAGGATTGCTTCATAAACAGGTTTTTAAATGAATTGCTTCGGAAACGACAAATTTACTCTCTTCGTTGACGTATTTTGTTGTATAACCTTATTTTCATGAGTACTTAAAATTTATGAAAGATTTATTAGGATCACGAGCTATAAAAGCTCTGAGTAAGAGAGCGCTTGTTAATGCTGCGATATCTTCATGATGATCGTTGATGTCCTCTTAAAATTGGTCACAACTTTATACCAGCTTCACTGAATTTTAAAGTATGATCTTAGTGTGGATTTTGTAAGGTGTATGGATACTGAGTGAGAGTAAGGATGGTGACCGAGGGTATGTATGATCTGGGATGAGCTGGAAGGTTTGAGGAAAGACACAGGATGTATGAATCAGTTATTTGCAGTACGACACTTAATAGAGAAAGCATGTGAGTATAAGGATAAAATGTTTGTTGATTTAAGGATAGCGTATGGTAGAGTGAATAAGGGGCATTGTAACGAGTTGCAATTGTATAGTATAGTTGGCAAGTTGAGTGGTATGAAAAGTTTTTGTAAAATGTGTCAGGCATGTGTATGTGAGAGGACTAGGATGAGAGATATTGAAATTGCTAAGTCTGAGATGTGTAAATGGGAGTACGAAAGATTGATAGGGTGAGGATATATACTGGTCAAAAAAGAAACGCAATTTTTGAGATTTATTAATAAACATGAGGACTCAGTATATAGTAAATGATTCTTTAACATAACAAACAGTCAATAACGCGTATGGCCACCCCTAGCCACAATGCAGGCTTGGAGTCTGGCCCTCATCGACCTCAACAGTCTCTGCAGGAAAGCAACAGGGATGGCCCTCCACTCTTCAATAATTGCATTGGTCAGTTCCCTGATGTTCTGCGGCTGATGCTGACGTCTGCGAACTCGCCGTTCAAGTTCATCCCATGCGTGCTCTATCGGTGACATGTCTGGGCTGAAGGCTGGCCATGGTAAGGTCTGCACCTGTTGTCCCTGCAGGTACGCCTGCACTATCCTGGCTGCATGAGGTCTGGCATTGTCCTGTTGCAGGAGCACCAATTCTGGATGTTGCCTCATGAATGGAAGAACATGTGGGTGAAGAATCTCATCCCTGTAGCGCTGAGCAGTCAGAGCTGATAGGCCCACGATAGGTCACGGTGCTGATAGGCCCATTGCAGGCGTCGTTGCCTTCTTGCATCATTGAGAAAAGGACCTCTGTAGGGCCTGCGGGATCGGAGTCCTGCATTACGGAGTCGGTTTCTGACGGTCTGGTCACTAATTCTGTTGTTGTGGATACCAGGTGTGTGTCTGGCTGTCTGACGAGCATTCCGCTGCCGATGACGCAGGTGCTGCAGTACAATGTGGCGATCCTGGCGTTGGGTCGTCACACGAGGTCGCCCACGTCTTGGCAGGTCCTGAACACTTCCTGTGGCATTGTACCGTCTAACAAGCCTAGAGATTGTGCTGGGATGCACATGCATTCGTTGTGCAACTTGGACAGCAGACATGCCTGCATCCAACATGCCCAAGGCACGACCTCTGTTGACCTCTGAGAGTCGTGGCATGCCTCAATCGCGGGAAAAAGTTTGGTTTTCTCAACGGGCAGTGTGTATTCTGTGAAGTCAAAGAAAAAATGCATGCCTTCATAAAGAATACATTCAATTTAATCTCTGTTTATTGTTTGTAACAAAATGGCGTCTTAGCCGGGATTAGTCGGGTTTAAAAACATGCACTAAGTGGCTTTAAAAGATTTGAACAAACATTTAACCATAATCTTGAAACTGTGATAATACCACTAACAACTTAAATTTTACACCATATGCAAGCTAATTGCGTTTCTTTTTTTGACCAGTATATATATATATATATATATATATATATATATATATATATATATATTATATATATATATATATATGAGAATGAACTCAGAATGGTCCCCTGAGTTTTTTATGACACAGACAGACCGTGCATGGAACAAGGAACTCTTCTGGGATAATTAAATCCAAATTTGGATTTAATTATCCCAGAAGAGTTCCTTGTTCCATGCACGGTCTGTGTGTATGATATATATATGTACCATCCAGGAAGCTGATTTCCCGAAGTGTTACTTGAGCCATAGCAGTAACAGGGTAAGTGGCTGGTTCAGACCCACCCGATGTTAAGGTCTTGGGGCGAACCAGGTCCTTACCTCTCAAAGTCCGCCACCGTAACCATGATTCTCTGTCTCTATCCGTCAATTTTATAAAACCTTCTATTGAGAAGGTCTTGTAAAGAGATGAAAGTACTCTGAATCTCGTTTTCCTTGTGGATTATATCGCACTTAATAAAGTTCATGGGTAAATCAAAAGCAAAGGCTTCGCTTCTTCACAAAGCAATCACTCCGCTCGTACACTCATTCGGGATAGGAGCAGTACGCATCATTATTGTCAGGTATATAAAGGGTGAACGCAATAACAATGCTTCCGTATGTCATTGATTACGAGTGGAAGCAACAATGTTGATTTTGTCATATTGCACTGGTTGCAGGATTCCTCAGAAGCAAGATACACTGCGAGTTCTTGTTTGGGTAACCGCACTCTCTTAATATTCTTGCTGTTTTTATAATTTTAATGTAATTTTATAGTTAAGCTATACAGTAAGACAGTCATCTTTGAGTTGGGAGGTCATTCGTAGATAAAGTCGTGGGAGGGGGCATGGTCATTTTTATGTAAATTGGTTGATGACACTGCGCGGGAAAGAATTTCCTAAATTACGCAGATGAGATTCAACTCCACAATAATCGTTCTTCATTTTAAAACAAGAAGTCTGTCTGCAAGGTAGAATGTTGCGCAGAAATAGACTCCAATTCACTTTCCAATAAACGGATGATTTGCCCTTTAATGGAACTCGTAAATAGCAATTATTTTAACCCCTTTCTAGCTCAGTTGGTTTGAGATTGGACTCGGAATTTGAAAGGTCCCGGGTTCGATTCCCAGTCTGCCGTGGTTAGAGTTCTGTCGCGCATGCCCCTCCTTGCGGGGAAATAGGTGGTAGTTCTTTTTTTAATCGCTTTGTACTATTTGTTGAAAAGGTTTCATGGTTGGAAGGGAAGCCGAATCGGGAGGAATCGCGAAAAATGGAGCCAAAATGGTCACTGCAGTGGCTTGTGCTCAAGTACCAAAATTTACACTTATAATTGGTGTTCTTACGGCGCTGGAAATTATGGCATGTGTGGAAGAGCTTACAGGTGATGTGTTTCTTCTTTAACCAACTCATTTCCCCATTTTCAAAAACTTCATATGTAGGGTTACGGGTATCAGCACTTTGGTTCGTTTATAGTTGCACAAAAAAATTAGTACTTTGTGGTTTATTTTCAAACTGTTTATTTTTCGTTAAAAAACGTGGTTGCGGGTTCGGGGAATTGGCAAACTTATTTCCGCTACCCAACAGCTGCGGGTATAAAAGTTCGACCAACAGAAATATCATCTAAAAGTATCGATAATACATATATTTAAAATGTCAAATACTCTTAAGTAACTTTTTATTAATTTCTTATCATTGGGTATTTACCCTTTTCTTCCAAGAGACACTCCCTCTCCACAAAAGCATTTCCCCTTACTAACCCCTCACTCCCTCACTCCCTCATACCTGCCTTTCCCTTCTAAGGATGGGGGGCATTAGGCAGGAGTCGGGAATGCTGGAACTCGCGTTTCTCCCGTCACTGTCCTCCTTAGCTGATCTTTTTGACTCATCTACCTTGTGAGCAGTCCAGCGTGCTCTCAAACACACACACACTTCTCCCGTTATTCATCACTACACATATATGCATCTTACACACTACACAATCTTTTCAAAATAAAAGAAAAAAAGGCATTGTTTTCAAAAGCCTCGGAGACCTTGATTTTGGCTCTGTCTTTCTCCTTGTATAGTTGGGAACGTTTTTGCGAGCGTTCGCCCTTGGCCCCCTCTTTCCTACATAAAAAAAATATTGCTCCTTCCCTCTTTGTCACGTGTCAGTGAGGGTGAGGCGTTAGTAAGGGGAAATGCTTTTTAATTTTGTGGATACGGGTGTCTTGATGAATAGCGTATTCAGTGCCGAATCACGAGAAAGTGAAGTTGGGGCATAACCCCATTTTTCAATGAATAAGAAATTATTTTAAGTAAATTTTCCATTGATTTTTCTTTGTCGAACTTTTATCCGCAAATCCACATAAGAAAGAAGAAAAGAAAAGTGTGCGTGTTCAAAACGTGTCCGTATCACAATTCCAACCAATTGGAAGGCGATACATAACTTGACCAAAAGCAACCTGCTTTCAGCCCTCGGTTTCTGTACATGTGGCCCAATGCCCGAATCAGTGTCATGGGAGGAGAACAAGCCGCTGGCGTCCTGGCCCAAATCACCGCTGAGCAAAGGAGAAGAGAGAATAAGGATTGGACTGAGGAAGAAGAGAGGAAACTGAAAACTCCAATCATCGAACGTTTCGAAGCGGAAGGCTCTCCTTACTTCTCTAGTGCCAGATTGTGGGACGATGGCGTGATCGATCCCATTGACACGAGACAAATTCTTGGCTTGTCATTGAGCGCCTCTTTAAATGCACCCATTCCAGACACCACTTTTGGAGTATTTAGAATGTAAAACTTGGAGCTATAAAGGTAACAGGTTGTATTGTAAATGTAATTTTTTAGGAATTTTGAAATTTTGTGGAAACAGTTCTCTAGTCACATTAACAAACTAAATGAAATTTAGATATTATAAATAAGTGTAGTCAATTGTATATTAATTAGGGTGAAAACGAAATAAAAATCTCATTTCTGATAATGAAATTTCTCGTTTATTGTATAGTAATTACTGTACAATGCTAGCTTTATCACTTTGACCAAACTATGTGAGTGCCGTTTTCGTAATAGAATAACTTTTTAGCTCATTTTTATTCCACGCATCATCAGAAAGGGCTTTTATTTTTATATACTTCAACACAAATATTAGACGCAAATAAAATTTTGAAACTTTTACGTCTCTGAACCCTCGAATGATACATTGTAATTATACGTTAGAAAGAGCAATAAACCATCATCATCTACTTTTATTAACAGCACAAGACGCGTTCACAGAATTGAACATTTAACTAAGAAAAATCGCATTAGATGGTAGAGACGCGACTCGTATTCGACTAAATTGGAATACATGTTCTAGATCGGTGTTTCTCAACCGGTTGATCACGGAGCATTTTTTGAATCGATCGCAAGGTAAAAATGGGCATATCACCAAAACTAAAGTACAAAAAGTAATCGTAGAAGGAAATCTCAACGCAAAAGCGCGCAACGATTGATAATCATAACTCATTATCTGAAACTAATTTTACGTACCCTAGACACGATGGCCAGACTTCACATTAAATTATAAAATAAGTATGTGTTGAATTTACACTTTGATTCATGTGTACGTCATATATATTATGAAGATTTGAACAACTATTGTACTTAGTATACATCCTCTTTTTGAAAATTGTAGTTGTCACCTTTCTTACTTGGGACACGATTGCAATCGTAAGGTATGGAAGTGGGAAGAGGTAGGCATGAGAAGGATGGAAGTAAGTTGAGTACTGGCAGGACCAGGCTGATAATTCAGTTTCTACAAAGGTTGGACACACTTGGTCTAGAGTTTACAGAATTTAAAAATAAGTTATGTATGTAGTAGTAAGTTTTTTATCGTAAGACTTTTATTGCACCAGTCATAACGCTCATCTGTAAAGGGAGGTTGTAATTATTTCAATCATATTTTGAGTAAAATCGCCTGTTATGGGCCAGAGTGAAGTCAGTGTTGAAAATAAAGGGAAGAAATAAAGATCAAAAGTTTTCAAGATGCCTGGACATTCTGAGCTTGAAGAATTAACGGTCATAGATGGGGAGAAAGACGGATTGAGGAAGGTTGTTCCAGAGTTGACAGGTTGACTAAATGAAAGTGAGGATACTGATTAACCCTTGCGTTAGAGAGTTGGACAGAAAAAGAATTAGAATGTTTCGAAAGACTGGTACTGTAAGCTCTCCTTAAAGGAGGAGGCATGTAGTTAGAGAGTTCATTTCAGTCAGTTCCGTTATAACAACCATAGTAGACAGTCAGTAAGAGGCGGGGAATTGATGAGAGGAAAAGCCTTTGATTCCACCCGATCAAGTAGAGCTGCGTGGGTTTAAGCCATTCCACACACGAGAAGCGTACTCCATACAGAGTCGGACAAAACCCCTGTACAAAGACAACAACTGAATGAGGGTGAAGAAACTGCGGAGCCGGCACACCACACCTAATCTTTTAAAAGTTGCTTTAGCAAGAGTATGTGTGATCTTTCCAGGAAAGATCATAAGAAAAGGAAACGCCAAGAATGTTAAGAGAAGAGGAATGATTGAGTTGTGTATTGTTTAAGGTAAGGGGATAGTCGTGTGGAAGATTGTGACAAATAGTCGATGAAGGAACTGGGTTCTAGAGGCTTTGAAAAGCACGAGGTTTTTTTTGGCCCCAGTCAGAGATAATAGAAAGATCAGAGGTCAGGTGCGCCATAGCCGTTTCACGCGAAGCATGGAGTGGCTGTTGATAGGGATGCTTTGTGAAGCGGGTGGGACTGGAGAAGTGAAGGGTAGAATTATCGGTATAGGAGTGTATAGGATAGGAAGTGCGACTTAAAAGATCATTAATAAATAAAAGGAAGTCGGTGTCAGGACAGAACCCTGAGGAACACCATTATTAATAGCTTTAGGAAAAAAACAGTAGCCATCTACCACCGCAGCCGTACATAGGCTGGAAAAAAAGTTACCCAGAACACAACCATTTTCAGCAAATAATTCTTTGTCTTTCCAATTTCTGTTCTTACCTGGTACTCCAAGCAGCCCGAACACTTCATTCATTCATTTCCATTCCAGTTTTCCCATTCAGATCTCCCATCATTATTATCTTGTGCCTATCTTCTACCTACCCAATTGCACTTCTCTCTTCAAACACGTACTTTCACCTCGCCTGGTGCATCTTCGTATGAAGGATACACAGCAAAAACACACAACGTCGTCTTTTCCCTTCTTGCTCAAAACTGTACGCATAGATGCCTAGAACGCGGTTCTCTATAGGCGTCTTCTATTCATTTACTGTTCTTTCATTCTTTCTCAAACACCACGGATACAATTTCAACTTACCAAGAACAGTCATATAATCTGAAGGACCATCAATCAAACCTCTTCATAACTTTACTCACACACATCCTTTAACATTGCTTTGCTACATCGTGCCCAATTACTTCTTTCTCAACAACGCCACTCCTCCTTTCCTACGTTCTTTCTTACCTACATCATTCCTTGTCCTTTCCACTCCTTTTCATTCGACACCATTAAACTCGTTTCTATTTAACTTCATTTCACACTTACCAAGTAGATCAAACTCTCAACTTAAATATTTCCACCAATCTTTCCCTTTTCTCCGCACTTATTCCTCAAGTTATGTTGTTGTTGTCTTTTAACGGGAAACAAAGGAGGCTAAACAACCCCAAACATTATTATTATTATTTTATATAGTGTTTTAGGGACTTCTCCAAAATTATAAAGATTTTCATGGATACTTCAAAAATGTATTGAACTATCGTTGAATAAATTAATATAACTGCTTTACTTCTGTTATCTCTAACGTTTTGCCCGTACACCTCAGCCATTTTCAAAGAACTGAAATATAAATTAAATTAATAGTTACAGATGAAAACCCAATATTTGCAGGGTGTTTGACAACCGGTCTGCCATAAATTTGGGGTGATATCGAGTAAAAAAGTTAATACAACATAGGGCTATTTCCAACCGTGCGGAGCTACGGACGTTTTAAGGTGCATGGAAAAAAATAAACGAGAGTATTAACCTGATGTATTTATTGCTACATTTTATCAGATACACCTAATAAATGTTCAAAATGTCCGCTTTGGTTTTCAATGCACAGCCTTGCTCGTTCCAAACAAGAGTCCACTGCCCATTGAGTCATTTCGGGGTGTTCTCGTATGTAAGCAGCAGCGTCCATAATCCAACGCAAGAGTTCCTCTCTCGTTTGTACTTTGGTCTTGTAGACCATCTCTTTCATAAGGCCCCATAAAAAGGAATCTAACGGGGTTAGGTCCGGAGATCTCGGGGGCCACGATATTGGACCAGCACGGCCAATCCAACGATTCCCGTACCGCTGATTCAAGTAATCCGTAACATGATGACCAAAATGTGGTGGCGCCCCATCGTGCTGAAAGAACATCCTGCGCCTTGTCTCCTAGGGCACGTCCTCCATCAAAAGCGGTAATTCGTTCGTCAGGAAGTTCAGATAAATATCGGTAGTTAATCATCGTTCCAAAACGAACGGTCCAATTACACCGCATCAAACATTCACCGAGAATCGATGAAAGTTTCTTTCAACGATACTGTGGGGATTATCGGCGGACCACAAGTGGGAATTTCATCTATTGTTAATTCAATCCCGAATGAACTGTGCTTCATCACTAAACAGTATGCGATTAAGAATTTGGCAATGCATAACTATCCGCTGACAAAATTTAACACGTTTATCGTAATCATCCGGTTGAAAAGCTTGCACACGTTGCAAATGATGGGATACAAACCCTCATCATGTATGGTTCGCCATACACGAGATGTGGATTCACCAGTTCGTCTAGAAATCTTTCAAACACTGGTAGTTGGGCTACGTTGTACTAGGTCCAGTATGCGCTCCCCCACAGCAACGGGCCGTCGTGCTACATGTTCTTGGTTACGTGGAACAGTTGTCCCTGTTTCCCTTAATCTCTGGTGTGTCACTAAACACTTGTCTGTTCGGTACTCGGCGGTTCGGAAAACGTCTTCGATATTCCTCAACTGCCGCTCTGCTGTTACCATCACAAAATCCATAAATGAAATTGATATCAGTGTATTCAGCGGGTGTAAACTGTTCATTCATTTTTATTGTTCACCTTAGCGCAACACAGTGTCTCGTACAACAGATCAGAACCAACTGAAAGGAAAAACAGGATTAGTAATGGTAACTTCGTTAACTGAAACTACCACCAGTGCTGCCATCTATCGAATTACACACAAGTATGGATTTGTTGTTCGCACATCTTAAAACGTCCGTAGCTCCGCAACTGTCGGAAATAGCCCCTATGTTGTATTAACTGTTTTTAAAACGTTGCTCCTCCGACAAAATTTCACTTTTATGTCACATTTTAATTAAAAATATTTTTTAAAAACCTGCCATTTCATTGAATTTAATATTAATATCTGGGTTATGTTTTGTTTTTTATCATTTAAGGATTCCTCTATTCTCACGTTATAGAAATTCGGTTTTAAATTCAGTTTTAAATAAGCTAATTTGAGCCCCCCTTTCCCTTTAAAATTGCCTCAACAGCATTAGACCAAAATTCCACTTAAGATACGTAGACGATACATTTCTCCTTTTCACAAATCGAGACAATTCTGATGATTTTCTTAACTATTTAAGTAATGAAGATCCACACATCGGATTTACTAAGGAGGAAGAAACTAATCAAATTTTACCCTTTCTTCATATTAAAATTGGCAAAAGAGAAAACAAATTTCATACTTCTGTTCATAGGAAATCCAACCAAACAAGTTTAGGTACCAATTATTTCAACAACATACACACCATCATTCACCGCATGTCTGTCTCTCTGTCTCTGTCTGTCTCCTTTACAGGTCCAAACGGCTGGACCGATTTTCATGAAACTTTGTGACGACAACCTCTGGGATCCCTGGAGTGTTTTTAGCTTCTTTTTTTTATTCCAGATCGGTTGTTCCCCCCAAAAAAATTTATATGCTAAAACACGAAGCACTTAAATTTAAAGATTTTGTCCCATTGGTCTTGGGATGTGAAACTCAAAATTTTGATGGTTGCTTTCTTTCGTGAATTTGTTGATCTGCTTTTCTGGTTATTGGAAAAATATAAAGTTTTATAGAAGCGTGAACTGGTGGCCTTCCCTATCATTAAAGTCTACGAGTAAACCAAATCTCGACACGCTTCTACACAGTTTCATACACTTTTGTGGAATGAAGAAAATCAAAATGGTGAATAAACTTAGAAAAGAATGTAGCCATCAAAATATTAGTTACGCATCGGAAGCCATCATAGGTAAAACAAAATGTGACAAGTTGTATTTGAAATGTAACTGCTTCATGAGCTTCAAAATCTGTGAAGCTGCACTTACAATTAGCTCACGAATCCCTTGAATTTTAAGTGTTAAACTCTTAACTCGCTTAAAATTTTCTTAAATCATTTTCATTACATTTTATTCCTTGACTATTGTGTCAAAGAAAATTTGGGAATGTTCTGAAAACTTAATTTTTACATTCATGTCGCATTTTTCTTTGTCAGTAATGAAACACGTGTTCCCTAAACAATATTCTGGATTATAATACCAACACATATTAGTACCATCACTGTACAGTAAATGTGTATTACCCGAAGGGTAATAACAGCCTTTTAGGAACTAGCAAAACTGTCCCGCCCATATAATGGGTTTTTTTGCTAGTAAATATAATTTTGAAGGGCAAAATAATATTAAATTAAATGATTTCGGTTGTTTAATTTTGTATAAAAAGTGTGTATATACTCGTAATAGGGTCCTTAAATAACTTTCAAAGGAAATTGTTTTCTTTTGTAAAGTCCTTCCAGTTTGAACTAAGTTTTAGAAAATAAAACTTCAATAGGTGATCTCTGACTTGTGCACAGTATTGTATATAATAAATACTTAAATAATTTGAAAAAATATATATGGCAACTAAAATTATTAGAACTAATCTGTTATAGGTCAAATTAATCTAGATTAATTTTTGAAGTATTTGAGTAGGCCTAAATTCCACGCGTTGACCTTCGTCATTAATGGGTAGATTGCCTCTGTCTCGGTGGTATCTTGATATGTGCGAGAGTAGAGAGTTCTTAGAGGAATAGTGTTTAGTACAATATGGACAAACTAGAGGTTGTAAATGTCTGGAATGGCGATCTTCCATATGAGTGCGCAGAATATATTTGTTGGAACAAACTCTGCCGCAGATCTGACATTTAGCTGGAGCGCGACACGGAAACTTTTCCTTCATCGGTGAAGAGACGCTGAAAAGGACGAAATTCCTTCCCACATTTGAGTCTGATCGCCAATCTCAAAACAGTGATCTGAAACACAACCAAACGACCGAAAATAAATCGTTATTACATTAACCCTTTAATGACTTTACATCAACATGCACCTCTTCTTCACATATATAGATAAATTGTGCACCATTGAGACAACAGAGGGTAGTATTTTTTCTCATTGGGATTATCATACACTTCTCAGAATGGCCGTTGTTCACGCATGTTGACGCAGTTTGATGGGGTTGTTTAACCTCCTTCGCAACATCTAAGGTCATATGACGGAGGGGACCTACAGCTTTACATCTGGACGCGGAGGACGGTCCCCCATCCAACTACTACTACTACCCAGACCCAATGTCACTTAAGTTCTCTGATCGATGGGAAGCGGTGTTACGACATTAGTCACGACGTAACCCATATGTGGACACTTTATAAGAATACTTGAAAACCGTTAAAAAAAAATAATAAAAACAACCAAAATGGTGTAAAGTGTAAATCAATTTATTCATTAACATTCCAGTTCAAAACCAGGAAGGTACCTCGGGTACTGACGAGTTAAACAGGATTATTTCTATTTTGAGATTTTCACTCGTAACTTAAGGACGTTAATAACGTACAAATTCTTAGATTTTTTCCTTACGCAAACGGTTCCTGTTTTTAATAAATTAACTCTCATTAATAACACACACACACACACACACAGTGGTGTGCTAAATAAAGAAGTGAGGGAACGCATTTTGAAAGTGTTACTCAGATGCGGGGGGGGGGGGGGGGGGACAACGGCGAGCCCATACAGCTGGGGTTCCGGGGGCACTGTAAGCCCCCGGGAAATCTTTTGAAATCTGACCAATTTCAGGGATATTTTGAGGTCATATGCACTGGATATTAGGATATTCCAAGGTTGAAGATGCAGTATTTCCAGTGTCATTAGATATACGACATCCAGTACGATCAATAAAAATAGCTAACAACTGGAATGATTAACTAAAAAAAAGTTAACAACTGGTACGCCGTGGTGACTGTTTCACCAGATCTTTATAGGCTAGCATTGCCTCAGTCGAAGCTAAAAGAAATGAAACAGTTAATGATTCTTTCTTATATTCCTTCTAGGGGTGGGAATTAAAATTTCATGACATTAGAGATTTGTAAGTTCGGATTTATTTGAAATAGTGAGGGAACGCCGTTCCGTCTACCAAAAAAAGTAAGGGAACGCCGTTCCCACGCGTTCCCACAGCACTACACCACTGCATATATATATATATATATATATATATATATATATATATATATATATATATATATGTTCCGCGCGATGATTCCTCATTTCATGAAGGTCACGCTTGTCGCCCCCCTCCTCTCGACATTATACTGATATATGATGCAAACCCACAAGGAAAAGGAAAAATTATTCCAAGACCTTTCATGTATTCAGAAGTACACCTCGTCAGGGGATATTTTATATATATATATAATATATATATATATGGCGGATCTAGACATTTCAGGGCTCATTCAAATATGATACAAAATAAAAATCTAATTTGAGTACAACAGTTATCACAGAAAAAATTTCAAACAATTACAAATGACTTGCCAATTAAAAGAATTATCAGAATAAGATAAAAATAGTGATATGGTTGCACCAGTACAAAGGGTACCTATGAAACCCATTACAACTGCAAATTTGGAAGTACAATGTATATGGATAAAGACTCGAAAGAGAATTTGAATAAAATAACCATGATCTATTTACAGAAACAAAATTTGTTTTCAGAGGCATACACATCATTCAAATAGGGCACTTGCAAGTAATTGAGGGGGGGGGGGGGGGGGGTCCAGACGTCGCCGACCCCCCAAACCTCTAGATCCGCCGCATATATATATATATGTATATTAGTTCAGGGTAGGATGGTGTCGTAATTGCAATTATTTTTAATGTAAGAAAGAGTTTGCGCTTACCTTTCACACGAAATAATTTTATTTGTTGATAACTTATTCAGAAGGGCCAGAAACTGGCACAGCACTCAGGCTAGACGAATGCGGCCCATTGTGCTAACTCCAGGATTATTGTTTACCATCACCATCAGGATTCGATTCCCGGACCTCGATGTTTTTATTTCGTTTATAGGTTTATAGGGAAACGGTGTTATCCAGAGTTACGTTCGCTGGCATAATTTATTCTTGGTAAGGAAAGTGTTACCGCTGAGAAATGTGAATCAAAGGGGTCGAACTGTAATCTTCGTTAGATGCACTTGACCAAAGTCATAGAGTTGGTCGAAAGCTCGTACACCTCAATTTAAAAAAATGTAGTGTTTTATTGGCTTTCATCCCTGATTTAATTCGCTCGGCGATTTTTCTCTCGTTGCATTCACGTGTGACAAACTGCTTTAATCACTCTTTCTAGTTATAACAGGAAACTGATAAACGTGATGACTTTGACAAAGTTTTGCCAGCGTCCCTAACTCAGTAACACTGTTTCCTTTTGGGCGAAAACCCTGAGGTCGGGGCTTCGAACCCCGATGATGCTAGTAATAGTAATGTAGGAGTTAGAGTAATGGGTCGCATTAGTTGGCCTCAGCTCTGGCCCTCCTAAATGATTAGACAAAGGTTCAAACTACGCAAGCAACCACAGTCCAGGCGGGAACACAGTTGTACTTTGGTTAGTTACATAGTTTCAAGCTTTACACTTTCTCTGTATTATATTTGCTGTTTTGACTTTATCTGAATTATTTAGCCATTCAAAAACGCTGGAACGATTTTCACTGTTTTACGTTTTATCATTGTGTCGATAAGAAAACTTATTACTTTATAATACTGGCTTACATGTAAAGCTAGATCTTCGCATGAAGCATTTGAAAGATAAAACTGTAATGCTGATACAAACACTACATTAATAATAATAATAATAACAATAACATGTACTTTTGTGGCCACCCGAATTTTTAGTTGAAAGCCACGCCCATTTCATACGTGATATCAGGGTTATGCCTCGGTTAGACATTAAGCTAAGTTAGGTGATAATACAAGATTAATTAGCAGTTTTCCACGTCATCAAACCGACCAATCGGCGATTACGGACGTGGCTTTCGACTTCGCCAAAGAAACATGTGGCTGCAAAACTACATATTTACCTTATAATACATAACTTTTAAACCATTTCGGGAAACTTTAATAAGGGAAATTAGGACTATTAATTAGGTAACACCGATAATCCGTTTTTCCTACGAGTCCGAAGAGGCTACCTAATCAAATGGACTGTATCCCGTCCTATAACCTAACGAATGAACTAGCGCCAGTAATAATAATAATACAAATAATATGATAAATGATACGAAGGGAAGTTAAACGAATACTCTCTACCCACACTTTAGGCGCGATGCCATTACTGTTCCAATGTAGATGGAGAATAATAGTAACGCATGGCAAAACTATACATATATTGGCCAGAAAACAAACTTAAGTGCCAATTAAATTAATGTGTATGAATTAAGCGGCAATTCATCAAGAGGTGATAATTCAGACTATTAAACTATATTAATATTCAAACTAGACGACAAACCACAAAAACTGTACTGAACTTTAAAAACGCGATACTACTTCCTGATATATATACAGTATACTGTATATCAAGAGTTTAGTCAACAAAAATGAGAAACTTTAAATACGTAAATATCAAATCTGTAAAACGTTTGGAGCTATTGAAGAATAGGGACCCCAGCCTTCTTTAGTTAGTCTTATAAGGCTAACTAACGAAAATATCACGACCTAAACCTAACCAATCGTTAGGTTAACTGTACGCCCTTGACGATTGGTTAGGTTAGGTCATGATATTTTTGTTAGTTAGCCTTATAAAGCTAACTAAAGAAGGCTGGGGTCCCTATTTTCAATAGCTCCAAAGTTTTTTAATTATAGTCAACTTCATCTATTCATAGGTATTATACTAAAATGAAAATACTATAATGTACAATTACTTTTCAACTTACAATTACCATATTCTACAAAACTTTTTATCCCTCGGAACGTAATGAAAAGTTGTACGTTTTGGTTTCCTGTAATCTGTATGTTATTACAACCATAAAAAGCACAATATGTAACAAATCCTGCCCCTAATTCGAATCGATGAAACCACCTCAATGAGATTTCCACTGTTTTATAATTTCGAATGTTCATGTAAGGGGGGAGGGGGGGGGGGGGGGTCACTGCAAATCAGTTTTCGTATGAATGTTTGTGAATGAAAACAGTTTTTTTGAGGTGATTTTGGTAATTATATTAGACTATGGTTTAATGACAAACGGGCTAAATATCCCAAAAGTGGGCATAATTCTTCGTGGTGGCGGTTTCTGACAACTGTGTCAGTCAAAAAAAAAAAGGGGGGGGGGGGGGGTTGAATATTCTACTTAAAGTCTTCCTTTGAAAGTGCCATAACTTTTGAACTTTTGAAGATATTTTGTCGAAATATCTTCAAAAGTTCAAAAGTTATTCCACTTTTAAGTTGATACAACTTTGCGTTTTACTTGGCGTTTTTTATTTTTGTCGCTTAGTCACTCCTTCCTAGGAAGGCCTCATATATTCTCGAACTTGCAGGTTGGAGTAAAAGTACGGGACTAAAAAATTGGTTTTATTGATCCATTACCGCAGGTACTCGAAGGAGAGAAGAAAAGAGAGGGAAAGACCCGTGAAAATATCATATAAAACAGGAACATTTTTTGTGTGAATTCGATATGAAGCGCTTCACCTGCTCGGAATAAATAAATAAACACAACCAACTAAAAAGTAAATAAATTAATGAATCATGACCTCTTCCTATAATTAATGATGAACTCTTTCAATTTTAACCATGGTGGAAAATTTATACCAACCAACTTCATGTCAAACTGAATTATTCGTACGTTTCAATGATAGAGATACATGATGAAAGTTATAGGAAGATATCTCTAACCTACAAAAACTATAATACATATTCAAAAAAATCATTTTCTTAACAACCTATGGACAGAAATGATCGTGGAAAAGAACGCCTCTAAATAATAATAGGAACTCTCGCGAAGACCTACTCTGAATAAAACCAAATAGAACAGAAACACGGTCAATTCTTCTTTACCTTATTTTCAGGTCAAGTCAAAAATGTGCAAAATAGTTTGTTTGACGTTCACGTGATGAATTTAATGTCATCGGAAATAAATAGCAAAAACAAAGAATATTCTACGCATTGATTCAAGGATTTATGGGAACGAAATTAGTTTGCTCTACTTAACGAAAGACTCATTCATAATAGAAATGATGATGCTATGAAATCAATATGGAAAGTTTTCTTTTTATAAACAGAATTTGTCACTAAGATTCAAGATGTATGTACAGAGATATAAACGATGTAACTTTGAGTACATTAAATCACGTTTTTAGATAATACAAAAGACATGTTACAATATTACAATAAGGAGGCTTGTAAAAAAATAGAGAAATACTGCGCGTATTAAAAATTACGTTAAATGGTAAAAACTCTTCCAATTTACCTTATTTCAAACTACAAAAAGCATAAGAGAGTGGAGAGATCATTTTTAAATTTAAATGTTGGTCTATTAACAACACGATAAAACAATGGAGGGCTTAACATATATTACACAAATGAATTATTAACAAAAAAATAATACATGATAATAATTATAATAATACTGAAATAATCAATTTCCTGGACATTTCCTGAGTGAAACTTAATATAATAAACATTGACCTCTGTGTAAGATGGACCTTTGCGCTAAAACTTTGAAAAATATACATACACCCTATCTAATACAGAATATAATCACCGTGTTTGTGACGTATCGCATGAATAAGACTCTTACCTATAAGATTTGTAGTTTAGGATTGAATTATAAAATAATAATGAGAGGATAAAGGAGAGAAATCAAAGACACTCGGCCTCTGTCAGGAACTTCATATCTGAGGAACATAAAGACTCGATTGCATTACGACTGGATATTTATCTTTAGCATAAAATAGAAAAAATTGAGAGGAAAAGGAACAAAAATTTGTTCAACTTTGAGATCTTACTGAGAAAGATGAGTCCATTTGCTTTGTGACATTACCTTCATTATTCACTTCGGGACGACATAAACGAGAGAGCGAGAAAAGGAAGACGAACTAGCCAAAATTTAAGAAAGAAAACTGTTGGTTTCGTTGAACGAGAAGTAAGTTTGAAACGATGTTTCTCGAACGATATACAAAAACTTATTAAATGAAACTTTTCTATTGGATACTAGAAAAAAATTCACGATGACTTCGAACAAGAAACCAAAACAACGGAATTACAGTACTTGCAATTACGAGAAACGATTTTCTTCATCTGGGATCTTCTTCCAAATCACAAGATCATAAAGAATCCTCAACCCCCTGTTTTGCCTAACCCCATCATCACCTCAACGAACTAAAAGAAACTCTACCTCGAAATTTGGTCATACGCTCTCCGAATGAAATGGCAAAATCATGGGTCAAATGCTATATACGCTGGTCGGAAGAATACGCTCACTTTATTAACCCAGTAAATGTACAATAATAAAAGACAGAAGAGATTTTCGAAGCTCATAAAGTAAAAGTAAATAAATGAAAGAATGTACTAGTATATATATATATATATATATATGCAGAGACAGACATCAATGGCTTTCTCAAAATCTGAATAATTTATCGTATACAGCTATAGAGATGTATTCTAAATAACCACAAATAATAGCGATAGTTTTAGCAAGTGACTGAAATTAATTAAATTACAAAAAGACGAACTAACTGATACAAAAAACTAAAACTTTTCTTTAATATGTTGGACAACATTTATAAAGAATGTGAGACATACTGTATGTATATTAAAGTATAAATAATGTATTAAAATTTCGTATTATATTAAATTTGAATTAACCACTGGTTGGTTTATTTCTGTATCGGTCACTAACAAGGCTTCGAACCCCCCTTGGTCACTGATCCCAGAAATACTTTGGTCAGATTGAATTCTTTCAAAAGTCTCATAATCTTTCGCTACTGAATTATTTTCCTCCGTATAAAGGGCATTTTCCGCATCGCATTGTTGGTTAGAGGACTGTGCAATATTTTCTAGTCCCGGGAAGGTCTCGTAAGCGAGGTGCAAAGGCATACTGTAATTTTCCATAGCCCGCCCTTGCTGGTAAGTCTTCGTCGCGTCGATTCTCCTGTGGTAGACGCTCGTATGGTTGCGAAGAGAGTTTTGGTTTTGTATACGTTGTTGCAAATGGTGCAGATGTGATCCTGCCTCTCCATGTGTTTGTCTTCGAAATGCCGTTTCATACTCGACCATCGACTCAGCCACTTGTTGCAAATTGGACACTTTTTGCTCCCTGGACCGCGAGGCGCGGATGAAGAATTTGTCATCTGCGAAGACTTCCTGTAGGCATTTAAACCTGCAACGAAGACGGACGTCAGAGAGAGGCTGAGCAACGAGACTTCACATACAGAATTAATTATCTAAAAATTAGGTGAGAGTTTTGCATTGACGAAAATATTTATCTTTGACCCCGTCTTCCGTGGTGACAAACCCGAGACTCTGACTGCGGAAGAAAAAAAACACTAGCCATCAGACTTTAGTTTGAGGCGGTAGCCCGTGACCAGCGTTCCTTCGTATACGCAGGCGATGGCTCTGGGTTTGGTCACATCAGAAAACGGGATTGTGGTCTGTCACAGCATTTTATGCTGTGACTTACTAGACTATTATTTTTCGTTATATGAATACTCTTTGAGCATCAACAGAAATGAGTACATAGTGTTATTTCCTTTAATAGAAAAATAGTATGTCAGATAACACTAAGTAGCTACTTAAACTAGATAAGATACTAGCAAATAATTAATCATTTTTAAGCTTTACTTTATATAAAAAAATAATTTTTATAGATCGTTCTTTTCTCGATGTTGAATCGTTAATTTACTGACGAACATTTTCCCTTCCCATAATTTTATTCTTTACGCCTTCCAAACATTTTGGTTTTCCGAATTCAGTCGTAATTACAGCGGTGATAGTAATCAGTCAGGAGGACTAGAAACTGCCACAGCGCTCATGCCAACTAATGCGACCCATTGCTCTAATTCCTGTATTATTATTATTATTATTATTATTATTATTATTATTACCAGCATCATCGGGATTTGAATCTCCGATCCTCAGCGTCTTCACTTCCCTTACGGGTAAAATGTTACTGAACTACTGTAAGCCATTGCCTTACAGGGTGACCATCCTAACTTAATTTTTTCTTTCGGATTCAAGACTACTACTACTACTACTACTACTACTACTAATAATAATAATAATAATAATAACAGGGTTGGATATTGGACTATAGGGTCCCACCTCTGGAGAAAACTCATGGATACGAAGCATGCAGAATGGCTCGGACTTCGGAAACGTACCTGCCAACGGTGCCCTCGAAAGTTTTTGCGGGCTCGTGTGATTGTGTGGGATGTTAGAGGTATAAATGAGAGTGTTGTTGCTTTACAAATGATAAATGAGAAATAAATAGCGTGAACATATGAGGGAGTATACATTGTTAATGTTAGAAGTGCGTATAATAAAATTAAGTTTAAGAAAGTCAAAATAGATCGTGGCATATGTCACGTGATAATACTCGTAGTTGTGTCGAAGAGTAATTTCTGGAATATACTACGTGATGTGGTTGAATGATAATGTGGAATACATACAGAATTGCTTCAATGGCTAATCTGAATGAAAAAGCAGTAGTTGTTCCTTAGCTTGGGGTGATTAGAAAGCAGTGAGGGGGCCAGAATGAATGACAATGGTGGTACAATAATTAAAATATGTGAAAATATATATATATATATATATATATATATATATATATATATATATATATATATATATATATATATATATATATATATATATTATATATATATATATACTATAGTTGTATCATTATCTATAAGGTGAAAGTAGATGTAAAAAATATAGGGGTATGTGACAGCTTTTATAGCTGTACCTAAAAGACATACCGTATGTCTTTTAGGTACAGCTATAAAAGCTTACGCTAGTCTTGATAGAAAGAGTAAAAAAAAAGTGCAGATTCTTGGTTGGTTGGAGATGAACAGGGCAGCTTTAGGGGAAGCCGAAGGATATATTGACGGAGTGTTTGCAGCGCGACAGCTTATTGGGAAACTAAACGATAAGAAGAATAAGGTGCATATAGATTTGGAGAAAACGTATGATAGAGTAAATAGATGTACTTACGGCAAGTACTTAGTACGTATGGTATAAATGGTAAAACGCTAAATGCAGTGAAAACATTTTGTGAGTATAGTAGTGCTAGTGTCGGAATTAAGGGTGAGTTGAGTGACAGGTTCTCTATTAACACTGGAATAAGACAGGGTCGTATGATGTAGCCATGGGCGGGATTACGACATCTGATCGACTTTGACATTCTATCGACAAGTATATTGTGGGTCAAATTAAGTTAAGTTGTTAGTTTTTAAAATGTCGATATTATAGTCTTGTCGATTCGATAGGTATAGGTCCGCCATGGTCGTTTAATGTGCATATGGGGTAATGACAGATGAAAACAATAATACTAAAGAGAGAAGTAATTTGAATTTGGAGAAGTCAAGGCCAGCTATCAGACTGGGGTATGCTGCTGATATGGCGCTTCTGAGTGAACCAGAAAATAAATATAGTAGTCACAAGTTTTGTCTTTTGTAAAATGACATTATTGTAGGTGTAAATAAAATTCTTGTGGTTGAGTAAGAAGAGTCAGCATGTAGTATTGCGGAGTGGAAAATATTTAGAGGTTATGAAAAAATAAAAAATTTTCAGATGTTTGACTGACAAAAAAAAGGTACTAGTACATTGAATATTGAAAGTAGAGTGAAGCAGGACAACAAGTCGTGGGCGTGATAAAAGTCTTGATAGGAAAGAAATGCCCGAGTGTAGATGCGCAGCAAGAAGTTTACATGGTATAACGGTACCAACAGTAATGTATGGGTATTAGACACTCGTTTAACACGACGGTTCACTGTCAACAGTGCGAGCAGTTGAAATGAATAATTTGAGAAGTATGGCTGGCGGAAGGTGGATTCACTATATGAGAAAGTTTGGTGTGGAGTGAAAAAGTCATTGGAGATGAAAATGGAGGATAATATGCTACGTTGGTTTGGTTATATGGAGTGAATGACTAATGAGAGAATTGTGAAAAAGGTGTATAATAGCGAGTATGTAGATGTGAGAAGCGGAGGAATAAAGAGTAAATGTTAGAAGGCCTTAAATAGTAAATGCATGAATAAACGTCGATTTTAAATAAGTGTGACACAAAAGTGAGCGGTTTGTGAAGTGCGTAAATGGAGACGTTGGTCTCACCTACGTACTACAAAAGGTATTCCCTCAACTTTATCATGAAAGGCAACACCGAATCCTTGAGTTTGAGGTGGTAGCTATTCCCGGTGGTGATCCCTATGTATCTTTGTGCGTGTAATGTAACTGATTCGAGTGTCTTCGGTTCCGAATTCAAGCGCTGTGCCCATCTCATGGGGAGTCGCAAATGAGTTTTTAGATTATGAATGCATGTAATAATAATAATAATAAATAATAATAATAATAATAATAACTAAATACACTCGTTTCGCTCGCGCCTCCAGAAACTCTGCACTGTTTATAATTTCATATATGCATCGAGCAAGGATCAGGAACCTGCGGCTCCGACGATCCATTGTTGTGACTCTCAGTTTACAAATAATATCAAATACTTGACATAACAAAGTTAAAAAAATAAGAAATGAAACACGTATGAAATAATAGTGTGTTTGTTCGAAATATTAATATTATTGCTAATATAATATCATTATTATTAGTACGGCTTTATTTTTTATCATCATTAATACAAGATGGACGAGTTCCCTATAAATTTAATTATGTATGTTAGCCCATATAAATATGTTTCTTGCATTATAATTATTAAACAATAAAAAATCAGCGTACTTATATTTACGGCTCTTTATTCCTGATAATTTTTTCATATGATCTAATGTGACTCTCAAGTTGTTAAAAGTTTCTGACCTCTGGCTAATAGGGCGAGGTCCATGTCCATTCTGTGTAAGAAACTTCGAAGAAATATTTCCCCTCTGTATATAACTTTCTTCGTATTTCCTCCATTCTTTGTTTATGTTAGCGCTGCAGTAGTTAAAGTTTGTCATAACTAATAATTTTTTCATATACGTAGATACTAACTAACTTAATTTGGATGCTGCAGCTCACTTTAAAAGTTCTACAATCTAAGTACTTTCTCAAGGGCGTGACACAAAATATAATGTGCTGCTAAAGAGGACGGAGATAGTACAGTCCTGACCAAAAAAGCGTCACTCCAAAATGGAGAGAGAAAGGATATGAATACAAGTGGAACGCAGATAGTACGTAGGTTACCCAGCGTCTTCTAAAAACGATCTAGAGTTAAGCGTCTCATGAATAGGAAACAAAGTAAAGTAAGGAGGTAACACTCAATTTAACTCTTGATTTCATTCATAACCTTTAAGACGCAAAGAAACAAAGAACAATATTCATTTATCCCTTCATTATTAACTAGGAAGGCAGGAATTCCTGTTTTGATACTAAAAGACAGCCATGAACTGAGGTTATCAGTAAAGGGTTACCGGTAACCATATACAGAAATCGAATTTTCCGTCAGACCATTTGGATTCCTACAAGCTACTTGGGGACTCCAACATGGGTTTAGACGGCATAGGTCATGTCTCACTAACTTGCTCGAGTTTTTCCACGTCATGTTGAGTGAGTATGATAAGAGTAGGGCAATTGATGAGAAAGCCTTTGATAAGGTACCTCACCGCCGGCTAATGGCCAAAGTGCGCGCGCTGGGTATTGGTGGGGAAGTAGGTAGGTTGATTGTGGCATTCTTCAGCCGGTTTTCAAAGTTAATCCCTTCCGTTAGGCATATGGGATACAATCAACACTTACGTGACGCGGGTTCAAAGATGTCGATTTTAGAAGCATGTTTAGTTTAAATGATAACCCAACTCATAACAATGGTTGGAAGTTGGATTTGAAACGGTTTAGGGCTAGTATGTGTGGGAATTACTTTGCCTCTAAGATCTGTGACACGTGGAACAGGTTACCTTCAGAAGTTGTGAACAGTTCCTCTGTGGATCATTTCAAGAAAAGGTTAGACCAAATCCTGCACACTATTTAAGTGTGTAGAAAATTTTCCCCTTGTTTTCATTGGTACCTCCTAGGTATGGGCCGCAAGGCCTTTTGAGGTACTTCTTTTCCTTGTAACTCCTTGTAACTCTCTCTCTCTCTCTCTCTCTCTCTCTCTCTCTCTCAAAATTAAGCCTGATACTTAATTACAAAGGTTTTTCCTGACAAATATGTAAATTTTGACGTAATATGGCATTAATAAGTAGACTATAAAAGGACTAACATAAAAGTTATTGAATTTCATGAATTAGAGCCGCGTAAATGAGATGTTTTTCACATTTGTATGACGCACTTACTTAAGCATAACCTGCCGTCTTCCCGGAGGGAAATTAGCTGTGAAGTCCTACCTTATTGTAGTCCCAAGTTTCACAAGCTCTGTAACCGCAAGGAAGGTGCATAGAAAGGCGAAACAGGTATGCTAGAGGGTTACACCTCAAACATACCCAGGCTAAGCCAGGACACGGAAGGTTTTTGCTACATATTAAAATCAACCCTTCTGTTTCTATCTTTATTTTACTTAGTAAAGCCTCTTTATTTATATAATAATAATAATAATATCCCAGTAAATGCCCAGTGATAGCCCGCTCGTACAAAATGCCCAGTGCATATTTCACAAAACCAGTTTACAGCAGATATCAGGAATGTCATAATCATAATAATGTATTTTAATTATATATTCCGCACACTTTGCAAAACCTAGTATTTCATATTAATGGTCAGGGTAAGTTGACTACACTTACATTGAAGTAAGTGCTTCAGACAAAGGCTTTCAAGAAAACAGACTCGTATAAAATTTTATATATTGATTAAATATAAATATATGAATTAAAGCAAGTGGTAATAAAAACCAACAAATTTGTTTCTTTCATAACAGAACCAATAATAGTGTTCGGTACTTACGTATTATCGGGACTACCAAACTGTTTATTATGTATTTTTGCTCTCGTCATTTTCGTTTAAACTAACGAAAATATCACAACTTTACCTAACCAATCATCAAGGGCGTACAGTTTGACCTAATCGGGCATTCAATTAACCTAACTGGGCATTCAGTTGACCTAACCGGGCATTCAGTTGACCTAACTTAGGTTAATTGAATGCCCGGTTAGGTAGGCTGACCATATTTCCTTGAGACAAAACGGGACATTGGGATGGCAAAAAAGGGACGGGGGTTATGTAATATTCTGTATTCATGAAAAAGTAAGTACATAAACCGGGACAAAATTGACATTTTTATTAAAACGACGGGACGGCCAGGAAATATAAAAAAACCGTACGTATGGTCAGCCTACGGTTAGGTCAACTGAATGCCCGGTTAGGTCAACTGTACGCCCTTGATGATTGGTTAGGTTAAGTTGTGATATTTTTCGTTAGTTTAAACGAAAATGACGAGAGCAAAAATACATAATAAACAGTTTGGTAGTCCCGATAATACGTAAGTACCTATTGTTCTTTATGTGGGATTGCTATAGCGTTTACGCCAAAATTTAACTTGTCTGCCAAAATGCGTTTCATTTGTGTCGTAACATACCTTTCAGTCGGGCTGATTCTTTTAGGCTCTAATACGGTATAAATCTACCCGCGAGTTCGACTAACCTAACCTAACCTAATCTAATCTAACCTAACCTAACCTAACCTAACCTAACCTAACCTAGCCTAACCTCACCTAATACAGAAAAAAAAAGACGTCTTCTTTCATTTGGCACAAACGAAACTCACAAAACGAACACATTTCGATACAAACACTATGGCTCGTATTTGAGATAAGACAGTTTAAAATATAATTTTTTTCCATTTAATATTTATTTTTTAAAGTAGCTTATCATTACGAGTATGTGAATAAAATGAAAAAATGCTGCCAAGAGGGCGAATAGAAACAGAAAAAGACGAAATAATCTGTACATTATGGAATGGACAAACTAAGAAAACTCAGCTTACCAATTCCTTTTGAGATCAATAATAATAATAATAATATAATAATAATAATAATAATAATAAATGCCCCCCCAGCGTGTAAAGGGGGAGGGAATCCTATAACGGTACATATTACAATATTTTTGTTTTATAAATGTTGTTTCAATTATGTTCACTGGATTTCACTACAAAACCTCAGATGTTCACTGGATTTCACTACAAAAGCTCAGTTTATGTATGATTAATGGAAAAGGTCCCATTCTCATCAAACAGTATTCACCATTTCATCGTAATAATGGTAATAGACGTAAATGTTTAAATTTCCGATTACTGGAATACAGTTACACATTCTTTGTATATTTGATTCCTCTATGCTTTACGGAGAAGTGGTTATGAAGAGAGTTTTTAGTCTTATAAACGGTATTGCAGATGGGACATGGAAAGGCGTGCTGCACTGGTGAATGCTTGTCCTGAATATGAGTCTTAAGGTTGTACTTATTGGAAAGAGTTTTGGTGCAGAAGGGACAAGTTTCCTTCGGCCAAAATTGGCCTTCGGATGATACGAATTCCAGCGATTCCTCGACCCGATTACACGTTGAAATTTCGTTCCATTTGTTGGCGTAACGGGACTGGTTGTCATCGTAAAGCTTCGCCCCGCCTTCATTGCCGAGGTAAAACGCTCCTCCGGCGTTTGATGACGAGTCCCGGACAGAAATTCCCGACTCTGCAACAACCACAAACAGGAGTCACATTTTGCACCACGCAAAGGCTTTTTTACAGTGTCAAAAAACAAACACTTCTTAATTTAGGTAAGAATTTTGTTCGATTCAGTGATTCACGACTTCATTTCGAAATGTTCTCAAAACTGAAGTCAAGAAGTAAAAAACGAACAAATTTCTTAATATTCTTAACTTACAATAATTCCTTTTCGACGTGGACACTTTATTGCATATCCAAACTACTCAACTTCACACTGAATTCATCGTACCTGCACGTTCAAATTACCTTATACGTATACGACTTCTTACAAAGTAATAAATAAATCAATACAAAAAAATGAATGAACTTTACTAATTCATAATTTAATAACAAAAAGAAATGAATATTATATATATATATATATATATATATATATATATATATATAACTCAAGTTAAACTATAAATAAAGGCTATAATCTCGCATTTTGTACGTCTCCCTTTTGTAGCCAATATAGCAGCCACTGATTCAGTAAATTTATTAATGGAATCTTGAGTTATGTTGCATCACTTTCCACAGATCAGTAGGAGTGTTGGGATTGTCATTTTCCTTTTAAGCTATGGACAATGTCCAGAAATGCTAAACTGGATTCAGATCAAGTGACCGTGGAGGCCACTCCATATTGGTCAGCACATTCTGTCTTATTTACTCTTCAGATAATTCATGTAAAGGTTGGACTCGTGTCTTGGGTTATTATTTTGTCGGAAAATGACGTTTTGACTCATGAGGTGTTGACCTGTTGCTATGGCATGGTGTATTAAGATGGATTGGTGTTAGGTGAGTATTCTCAATTGCGAGAAGTTGAATTAAAGAAATAAAGGCACGATGAAAAATTAATTTATGCGAAGCACAAGACTTCGTTTATTCTAAGGTCTTTATCATGCTCGACTGGCACACACACATAAGGCAGTACATCAGGCGCACACTCGATGGGAAATTGACTCTACAGTGTATAAAATCTCCCGTGAAATTTGCTGGAGGATCTATAATGGTATGAGGTTGTTTCAGTAGGTATGACACTCGAGACACTGCAGAAGTCAACCGTACCGTGAAGAAAGAACAATACCTTAAAATCTAAATTCACTACGTCATACCAAGTGGTCAACGCCAAATGAGTAAAAAAATTTCTGACAAGATAAAGACCCAAAACAAGTTCAACCTTTGCATGAATTATGTGAAGCATAAAGAATGTGATGACAATTCTGGATTGACCTCCGCTGTTACCTGATCTAAATGCAATTAAGCATATCTGGACACTGTTTACACTTGGGGTGGGGTGGGGGATGGGGGGGGGGGGGGTAAACCCTGTGGGAACATCACCCAAGATACCATCAATAAATTGATTGAGTGAATGCCAGAAGCAGCGGCTGCAAAAAGGAGACATACAAAATACGAGATTTATGGCCATTATGTATGGTCCAACTTGACGTTTTGAATAATTTAATTTTGTTATTAATAAATTATGAATTAATGAGGTTTCAACGCGTTTTATTTATGCTATTTTCCAGCTGCCACGAAAACTTAAACTGGACTCGTAATTGTGGCATTATATATATATATATATATATATATATATATATATATATATATATATATACACCGTGTGTGTGTGTATATATATATATATATATATATAGATATATATATATATATATATATATATATACACACCGTAATTCACACTGTATCAGATTCTCGGAGACAATGGCACTGGACCTTGTGTAAATGCCTGCTATAGGGTCATGAATGTAGGATAAAGAGAAACAATGGCATTTATACAGTATATTTTTTTATTGCTAACTGATTGCAAGATGCAAAATCAACATTTCTTAAATATTTCCATGAATTAGATCATTGAACAGGAAACGAACTACATTTTACATTCTTGTTTTGAACGTGGGAAAGTTTTTAAGTGGCATGGAAACAATTTTTTCTGGTTGTATTTCGAGCTTTTTAAGATGTGCGCACTGTAATCACATAAAAAATATATATACAAACGATATTTACATGCTTAAATTCAGAATATATATATATATATATCATATCGTATAATCTGCATAGTCATAAATCCCATATTGATCGAACATTTGTGTAAATTTTCGTCCGTGACCATTTTTTACCCAGCAGGTCGAATAAGTTATCTAGTTTATATTTCCAAATTTTTAAGCACTTTCGCTTGTGTTAAATTTAGTAAGGGGCGGGGGGGGGGGGGGGGGGGGTTACAAAGACAGTTTAGATAAAGCGTTTTTTTTTTACCGTATACAATGATTATTTTTTCGAATTTCACTGGGTTAGCCTTTTAATTTACAAAACTCGAACTCAAATAAGTGGTCCTTTACAGTTCCTCAGACTTTACACACTCACTGATTTGCGGATCCTACTTTACAAAGGAGGATCAAACTGGGACGAAATTTATACGACTCCCAGACCATGCGAGACTCCTCCATGTGAAAGCACGAGAGTTCTCCATGTTCCATGAAGTTTTCGCACTGCCCGTTAGAAAGGTAAAGTGATGCTACGGGTCTTTTTGACTACGAGGCATTTGTTCATTACGATTTTTTATACCAAGGGAAGAACCATGACCAGAAATGGCTGTTATCCTCCGTCTTCTCCGACATTTGTGTATCGTGACAGACCCAGAAATCTGGCAGGACAGTCAAAGAATCAGAGACGTTATTAGATCCATCCCACAAGAGCATCTTGTTAGTCCTCTAATGTAGTTTGAGCATCGATTATGCACTGTAGCAACGAATGATGGTCATGATGTGCAGATGTTATAAACTTGAACAGTTTAGCAATGTAAACTAACACACACACACACACACACACATATATTATATATATATATATATATATATAATATATATTATATATATACACACACATTTAAACTGCAAACACGCAGTATAATTAACGTAAAGAACGACGCTTGTATAGGAGAATACCCGCGCAAGATGAGAGCGAGAGATATATATGAATATGATTGACAAATGTAAATAGGCACCATGATGATTGTTCTCAATAACAAATGGCAAAGCTCATCAATGGAATGCCAGAACGTGTCAGTTTTTAAGGGTTATGGTCTCATCAAGAAGAATGTCCACGGTAATCGCCAGAAAATGGATAGCGATTATCGAGATTAATCGGAAGCCAATTTTATAAATGGACGAAAAGTAAAATAATAGTACAACTATGAAATTGAATTTTATAAAACGACGATAGTTGTAGTTAGGAAAATCGTAGTCACACGTTAGTAGATTTCATCCAAACTTGTAGAAACTATTTTATAAAACTACAATATATATATATATATATATATTTTTTTTTTTTTTTTTTTTTTTTTTTTTTAAGTTCGGGAAGAACCGATTCGCCTCTATTTAAAAGGGCATATCTCGGCAGAAAAACAAAGAAAAAGTGAGAGGAAAGACAGAGGAAAAAGAAAGGGTGGAGGGGACAGTCGAAGTGGAAAAAGACCAAGGATGACAAGGACTGCAGGGTCGAGCCCCATCATCCTTGGGTGCTAGGGATATATATATATATATATATTATATATATATATATATATATACCGTATAATTGTAGAATTTAAAAAAATGTTGTTTAATTGTTTTGATGTTTTACTATTACAACCATTTACATAACTATCAAAATTTGTGTTCTTCCCATTTTTTTTGGTTGAAAAATGACAGTGTTGCCTATTAGCTTTACATGATATAAAGGGAAAAGCAATGCTATTCTAAATATATTGATTCAATAAATCTGTTATTATTTATTGACTTTTATTATCAAATAAAAAATTATAGAAAACCCCTTTTGAAGAGGTTTGCACCCAGTGCCGGATTAAGCATTGTTAGGGCCGGGGGCAATGAATATTTTCGGGCCGGTGTCACTAGAAAAACACAATTCTTTACCTGATACATCATACATGAGTGATGTGATCAGCTGACTGGGATCGATCAACAGAAAACGAAACAAAAACAAAGATGTGATTACAGAAAATGTATACTTTGTTCACATAAATGGGATACTAAACTAGGTTTTGTAGAAGCAGAATCTAGAATTTTTTTTTCTTCCTCACGGTCGACCAATTATTTCAACGGTAGATTATAGCGTTTACATAGTTTCTTGGGGTCGGTCAGCATCTTGGGGCCGGTCATCATCTGGGGCCGGGGGCAAATGCACCCTTTGCCCCCATTATAATCCGCTACTGTTTGCACCACACTCAAAGATCAACATACAGTTTGCGTGTTTGTTTGTCCGGGATCAATTTCAGAGAACAAAACAAAACAAAAACATAAAAAAGTTATATTTCTCGAATTTTCATATCTCTACAATTTCGAAGATTTTATCCATCTCCGTTTGACTGAAATAAAATACATAATTTTTATTCAAATTTGTGCGACTATAGTCCATAGGCTATTCTAAGGAAATTTTAAAAATACACATCTGTGACAAAGTAAAAAAAAATGAGTCACACTTTCAAAATTAGAACATAATTTTTTTAGTACTGGTAAAATTTTTTTTGATTGATTTTAAACCATTTTAATATTTAAATATTACATTTAAAAATAGGTGGACGTTTTCCAGTTTATGTACCGTTTTCTACAGTACATTACATACAGCATAGTAAACATTTTTAGATTGAAATTATAGGTTAGGTTAGGTTAGGTTACGTTAGGTTAGGTTAGGTTATCAAGAACTTACCTCTCTTAAAAAGTTGTTATAATCGACGGCGGTTGTACGACCAATCAAAAATAAATTATATGAAAAACGGTACACAAACTGGAAAAGGTCCAAATAGGTTAATTATAAAAAAATTATGAGAAAAAAAAATATTTTGATGAAAGTAAAATCTGTAAAAACTTTTGAAATAAAGGCCAAATGGCAATTTTTTGCACACTGCTATATAGTAGTAAATCATTTTAACGGCATTCCCACCAACGTACAATACGCAACAAGCAAAATATCACACAGCAAAAACCCATAAAGCCACGCGTGTATGAAAAGAGAGGTAATAAATTATCTTGAAGTATTAAAATATTTTAGGTACTTTCCTGTTATCCCGGACCTCAGACTTTTTGCCAGATTCGTACGCCACTTGCAGATTGCCAAAATTTTTTTTTTTTTCCTAACAGAAAAGTACCCAGAAATGTCACGGATGTCCATATAGGGTTAAATTTAATAATGGACAAATTTAATAATACACAAAATAATTTTCAAAGTTACACAAAAAAAATGTAATGCTATAGTCTGCTTCAAGTATTGTATCTCACTGTTACTTCTCTTAATTTGTTGATACTTGAATTCCTGTTATAATATCCTATATTCTGAACATAACCACTGCCTCGAAATAGATCAGCTTGTTTACCATGAAACGTAGATTCATGTTATATACTGAACTGATTCGTAAACCATTATGAAATTAATGGATACTTATGAACAATATGTATGATAAAAATAAAACTCAGTAAAACAAATCGCTTTTATTACATTAAAATTCGACTGTATATATATATATATATATATATATATATATATATATATATATATATATATATATATATATATATATATTATAATGCTGTATAATATGAAAATATTGGCAATTCTCCACATTATGCATACTGGAAGAAATATACACATATTTCCAAGAACAAAAAATTTATTTCTAAATCAGAAGACATCTGTTCAATACGACGAAGTACATTTTGCATATAAATAGTTAAAAATTTAAAACCAGAATCTTTCTGGCTTTCTTTTGATGACAATCCTCACAAAAACTCAGGTAGAGATGACATGCTTGCGTAATATTTGCCCACTTTTTTTGAGCTTCTAAAAAATCTTCCTTTCTCCACCATGACCAACGGTTTTGTGAGTAGTATTGAGAGCTGGGCAGTATTTAAATACGTATTTAAATACATTTGTGTATTTAGAACTGTATTTATAAATACATTGTTTTTCATGTATTTAAATATAGTATTTAAATACTTTAATGAGTATTTAAATACAATGTATTTAAATACTCAAAATATAAAAATGTAAATACTTTTACTGGTTTAATACACGTTCTGTACTAGCACAGTACGACGCGTCGACAGTGTAGTACAGCATGGTTCATGTTTCAACGTGTCAGTTCAATCAGTTGTGTGCCACTCTTAGTCGAAAGCGGAGGATTTCTTTATCGTGTGCGTGTCATGGCTTCAACAAGCAAATTTGTATGTATTTAAAATGTATTTACAAATGTATTTAAATACAATTGATGTATTTGTATTTAGTATCCAAATACATTCGTAAAATGTATTTAGTATTTAGTATTTAAATACATTTCTCCCATGTATTTAGTATTTAGTATTTAAATACATTCAATGTATTTATTGCCCAGCTCTGGTAGTATTGATGGCATTGAACACTTCCTCAAGAGATGCAATGAACTTGAATTCGTCTCCCTTTCGTCTACGGATGAGCCTGTCTTCTTCGCCGACACGAAACACTCCAATCGCTCCTTCAGATTAAAGTCCCGGGTTGATTTGGCTCCTTCAAACTGGATTCGCAAAAGATCCGTAATGATCCGGTCAAGCTGGGTTGTAGGGTTCATGACATTTCCAGCTTTCTTTTGTAGGATTTGACTCAGCTTTTCTTCAAATGCAGTCCGAATGTTCATCATATATGTAAGAGGGGCATGATTTTTTTAGATTTATAATTTTTTCGTGAAATCTTTTGCAACTATAAAGTATCTTTTTAAAAGTCTAAAAGTATGGAGACAGACACTGATAAAAGACTTGCTAACATGGAAGTTCACAAATTACCAATAACTACGAGGGAGTGCTGAAAAGTTATTTTTTATGCAAGAAGGAGGGGCCAAGGGCGAATGCCCGCAAAAGCGCCCTCCATAGAAGAAGAGAGCCAAAATCAAGGTCCGTGGTATTCGAGATGCCTAGACACTCTGCGTTTAAAAGATGGGAGGTCACAGACAGGAGGAAAGATGGATTGAGGAACATTGTTCCAGAGTTGAACGGTTGAGTAAATAAAAGATTGAAAATACCGATTAACCCTTGCGTTAGAGAGTTGGACAGAAAAGGAGTGAGAAAGTGTAGAAAGTCTGGTGCTGTGTGTTCTCCTTAAAGGAAGAGCCGTGTAGTTAGAGAGTTCAGAAGAGCAGTCAGTGTCCGTTATAATAGCGATAGTAAAGAGAGAGTGAGACAACATTGCGGCGAAAAGAGAGCGATTGAAGACAATCAGTAAGAGGGGGGGAATTGATGAGACGAAAAGCCTTTGATTCCACCCGATCAAGTACGGCTGTGTAGGTTGAGAAACATACTCCATACAGTGGCGAACGAGACCCCTGTACAGAGACAGCAACTGAGTGGGGATGAAGAAACCGTGGAGCCAGTACAGCACACCTAACCTCTCGGAAGCTGTTTTGGAAAGAGAGGATATGTGATCTTTCCAGGAAAGATCACGAGAAAAGGAAACGCCAATAATGTTAAGAGAAGAGAAAGGATCGAGTTGGGTATTGTTGAGGTAAGGGAAGATTGTGGAAGATTGACGAGTAGACAGATGAAGGAACTGAGTTTTTGAGGCATTAAAAACCACAAGGTTTTCTCTGCCCCAATCAGGGATAAAAGATCAGAGATCAGGTGCTCCATAGCCGTCCTACACGAATCATGGAATGACTGCTGTGAGGGACGGTTTGGGAAGCGGGTGGAGAAGTGAAGAGTGGAATCATCGGCATAGCAGAAAATAGGACAGGAAGTGCGAATTAAAAGATAATTAACAAATAAAAGGAAAAGAGTTGGTGACAGGACAGAACCCTAAGGAACACCACTGTTGATAGCTTTAGGAGAGGAACAGTGGCCATCTACAACCGCAGCTATAGCTCGGCCAGAAAGGAAATTAGAGATGAAGGCACAGATGGAAGGATAGAAACCGAAGGAGGGCAGTTTCGAATTAAAGATTTGTGCCAGACTCTATCAAAAGCCTTTGATATGTCTACCGCAGTAACAAAAGTTTCACCAAAATCCCGAAAGAAGGATGACCAAGAGTCAGGGAGATATGCAAGAAGATCGCTAGTAGAGCGTCCCTTGCAGAACCCATACTGACGATCTGAAAGAAGATTGTGAGAAGAGAGGTGTTTAAGAATCTTACTGTTAAGGATAGATTCAAAAACTTTAGAAAGGCAAAAAATCAAAGCAATTGGAGAGCGGTCATCCTTCTTTGGGACAGGGTGAATGAAAGCGAACTTCCAGCATGAAGGAAAAGTACCAGATGAGAGACAAAGACGAAAGAATTTGCTTAGGCAGGGTGTCAGCACAGAAGCACAGTTCTTAAGAACAACGGAGGGACACCATGAGGACCGTACGCCTTCCTAATTTATAATTCTGAAACGGGATAAGATATTACAATGAAACAAAAACAGATACCTACATTGAACTTTATTCTTCAGTTTGGCATAGTTACTTCTCAACATAATCACCTTTGCGGTCCACACACTCCTGCCAACGTTCAAGCAGTTTCGTGATGCCATCATGATAGAACTCTGTGTCTTGTTGACAGAACCAATTCCTCACAACTGTCTTGACTTCAATATCCGAAGAGAAACGTCGTCCTCGAAGATGTTCCTTAAGTTTAGGGAATAAGTGGAAATCTTATGGAGCCAGATCTGGGCTGTATGGTGGGGAAGTCCAAGACAGTGAAACCAAGGTAGCGAATTGCTTCAGCCGTTAGTGCACTCGTGTGAGGTCGCGCATTGTCATGCTGGAGAACCATCTGAATGTCGGGGCGAACTCTTCGAATCCGTGCCTTCACTCTCTCCAGAGTTTCAATGTAGCGCACATTCACTCTCTCCAGAGTTTCAATGTAGCGCACAGAGTTAATGGTGGTACCAGTTGCATGAATTCTAAATGGAGAACACCATTAACGTCCTAAAACAGTAAGCATGATTTTCCGACAAAGCTTGGGTTTTGAACTTTTCTGGTTCAGTGAACCTTTGTGACGATATTCCATTGACTGTCTCTTGCCTTCTGGGTCGTAATGGTGCACCCAGCTTTCATCCCCAGTCACAATGCTGCATAAGAATTCATCGCCTTCACGTTCATGTGTTCATGTCACAACAACAACTCTCTGGAAACTTCCATCCGCCTCTCCGTCATTGCATCAGTCAGCATTCTGGGAACCCATCGTGCACACACTTTTCGTACCCAAGATTAGCAACAATAGCCTGCACCCGCTCAGTTGAAATGCCAAGATTGGTAGCTAGTGTTTGCTGAGATATGTGGTGATTCTGTTTGATCATCTCATCGGCGCGTTGTTGGTGATCCTCATCAGTTGCTGTTTGCGGTCTCCCGTTATATGGCTCATCATACAGTTTGGCATGTCCAATATCTACATCAGCCACACCCTTAGCCCAACGGTGAACAGTATTCACGTTCCACAATCATCACGTACACAGCTTTCATTCGCTGATGAATGCCGATAGGTGGAATGTTTTCTGCAGTCAGAAACTCGATAACTGCACCCTGTTTTAACTGCACTGACAATGTACTGTCACCGTCCACCATGTTGACTGACGTAGCTATGGGACAGTTAGTAAAGTTTGGGAACCACTGATCTAAAGAATCGAATTGTTAGAGTTCATATTCTGCATGATTTCCTCCTCTGATCATAGACCATTGGAACTATTAATTAATTTTACCAATTTATGCGCAACACGACATAACAAGAACTAAAGAGATAAGAATAATCGCGTCGATTGGTCTAATGTTAATATGCAACAGAGAATAGAAATAAAGACAGAACAGGTCACCTCTTTAATAATTTAGAAATTTTGCATCTTGCCTGTAGTAATCCTTGCTCAAATGATTCTCACTGTAAACTCATAGATAGGTATTATAGTAAGATAGTATCCCTGTTAAGAGAAGCAGGAAGCCCCCTGATTAAATCTTACAACTATCATACTAAGATTATTCCTAGATGGAATTATTTTATTGCCCCCCGAAGAGGGAATCGAAAAATGCCTACGATTTGTGGTGTTTTCATGGTAGACCCAGATTAGGACCAGTATACATGAATATGTATAGAAGTAGGGGTCAGTATAAGGCGGCCATAAGGCGATGTAAACGGGAAGAAGAGTCTATTCGAGCATCAAAAGCCTGTGAAGCCCACATAAATAACGATAACAACAAGTTTTGGAAATTTCAAACGGGTGTTAAAAGTGTCCTCCCTCCGACAATCGATGGGATGTCGGGGGAGGATGAAATTGCAAAGCTGTGGAAAAACCACTACTCAAACATTCTTAACAGTGTGAGTAGGGATAATCTTAAGATAGATTGCAGCGAAACGCCTGTGGCAGGGATAAGCGAAAATACTTTGATATCAGTTCCTGAAGTAAAGAGGGGTAGATGACCTATTGAATGAGCACTTAAAATATGCCAATGACGTGGTATGTCTGCATATATTATTGCTCTTATCAGCCATGCTTGCTCATAGCTATATCCATGCAGAGTTCATGAGGGTATATATCTTGCCCCTGGTCAAAAATAAGTATGGAGACATTTTGTCTAGCAATAATTACAGGCCTGTTGCTGTCGCTTCCTGCTTCTCGAAACTACTAGAAAAACTCTTGTTACTCCGATTAAATGATTACCTATGGACATCTCCTATCAGTTTGGTTTTAAAAGGTCCCACTCAACTGACCTGTGTATCTATGTACTTAAAGAAACAATATTTAAATACAGTGACAGTAATTCAACTATTTATAGCTGTTTTCTAGATATAAGTAAGGCATATGATAGAGTGAACCACAATATTTTATTTAAAAAACTAGAAGACAGAAAGGTTCCCATGTACATATTAAATTTATTGAAATTTTGGTATTCCCACCAATCTTTTACCGTTAGGTGCGGCAATGTACTATCCGAATGTTTTGGCTCCTCTTGCGGGGTGAGAGGTACCTTGCTCTCTCCTATGCTGTTTAATGTGTACATTGATGGATTAATTGCTTCACTTAATGAGGCAACAGTGGAATGTTGTATAGATAACACAAGAATAAATAACTTAGGTTATGCGGATGATATGGTATTAATAAGTCCCTCTGTTAAAGGTCTGGATCGGCTATTAAAAGTCTGCGAAGTGTATTCACAGAAACATGATATTCTTTTTAATGTTACAGAAACTAAGGTTATGCCATTTCATCCTAAAATCTGTAATCAGCCAGCTGATATTAGGTTTAAAAATGAAAGGTGAAGTCATTGAGGAAGTACAAGAGTTTAAGTATTTGGGTCAAACTATCACCAGCTCCTGAGTGATGACTCAGATATAAGAAAACAATCTCGAAACTTGTATGCTGAAGTGAATATGATTATAAGGAACTTCCGGTTCTGTACAAGTGAAGCTAAAGACATTCTCTTCCGTACTTTCTCCAGTGATATATACGGACAGCAACTCTGGGTGAACTATAAAAAAGGTTCTGGCAGAACTCTAAATTTGCTGTACAACAGGTCTTTTAGATTCTTACATAAATTACCCCCCAAGATGTTCAGCTTCGCAAATGTTTGCTACCAGCAATGTCCCGATCTTCCCGGAGGTAACAAGACGTGCTCAATACAGTCTAATGCAAAGAATTAAAAAATCAACCAACCCGATTATCCAAGCTATCCATGAGTCCTGCCGTTTGTCCTCTAAGCTGTGGAATTCTTGGTTCGAAAACGTCTGTCTGAAGCTCCACTTAACCTCGACATTACTGTATTATTTCTAATCAGTTGTATATATTTCTATCCTTAGTATGTGCACTGTCATTGTATTAATAATATTTGTCATATGGACTATAGTCTGCTTATAAACCTTTACATTTTTATATATGCGCCTCGGTGGTGTAGTGGTTAGAGTCGCTGACTACGAATCCATCGGCCCGGGAGCGAGACCCGGTGACGGCTGGCGGAGCGCAGCAAAACCCAGCTGTTCATCCTTACACACAATAAAGAAAGTATTGGTAGATAAATGGATACCCTGGGTGGTCTAGTGGTTAGGACGCTGGGCTGCTGATGGGCGTGGTTCGGATTCCACGTTAAATTGTAGGTCTAAGGTGGAGTGAAAAGCTTGACCTTCGTCAAAATGAAGAATTCGGAAGGAAGCTAACCAAAGGTTATACATATATGTGTGTGTGTGTGCGCACATTGATGCAGATATTAATGACTGTCATATCGCGTTTCACGGATGACACATTAAGATATGGAAAAAAATATCAAATGGAAATGACAGAAAAATTACAGAGCGACGCTGAAACAATTATTCAATTGCGGAAAAACAACAATATGAAGTTTAACAAACAAAAAATCCAGCTTATAAGAGATGGTAACGAAAAGGAGCTACAAAATAAAAGATACAAAGCAAACAGATAACACCAAGCCTAAAAGTCAGGGATTTTGCAGTAATAATGCCATCGGATGCAGAATTCAGAACACTATAATAACAAAATTACAATAGCTAGAAAAATATTGGGAATTATCTGGAGGCGATTCTGTTGCAGTAAAGCAAACATCATACTAATATCATGGAAGAATTTAGTTCCGCCCATAATCGAGTATTGCTCAGTACTCGCAAACCCATACAAAAACTAGACATTATAAACATAGAAGCCAAACTGCGAAGGACTTTTACGTCTGAGACAGAAAATGAAAGATGAAGACCACTGGTCTCGACTACAAACCTTGAAACTCCACTCCATGGAAAGAAGACGTGAGCGATACACAATAATATACATATGGAAAATACTCGAGGGATGTATATCAAATACATTGGAGTGAGAAAAGAGGAAGATTCTGTACTGTCTCTGCTGCGGTAGGACGGAGACCATGAAAACGAAGATGGAAAACACATTTGACGTGGCTCAAAGCTCTTTAACGCGTTGACGAAAGAACTGAAGAACCCCCAGCACACCACCTTCCGGGGCGGATCCAGACCATGAAAGTGTCTGGTTTGCTGGTCGGGGATCAGGGGTCGTCAGGGGTGTACTTCTAAATACACGAAAGGCCTTGGAATCAATTTTCTTTTTCCTTGTGGGTTTGCATCATTCATTCATTTCACGTGTCTAATTGTGAAATTCATCCCATATATATATATATATATATATATATATATATATATATATATATATTAGGGTGGTCCAAAAAATAAATGTTGAAAATTCGTAGGTCTTACCCCTTCAAATTGTTACCTATGTTGAAAAAACTAAATTTAAAATTTTAATAGATAAAAAAATTCAAGTGGTGCCACATCGCATTTGAATTTAGATGTTTTTAAAAGCCTTTTTTGCTTCTTTCCCATAATATAGATTTATTGTGTCTTTACGAAAAATATTTCGATATATATCATTTTTTTGCATAATACAGATTTTTGTATACTTATTGTGGTTAAATATTCCGAAGCACATCTTGTATGAGCGGTATTGAACACGTTGAGGCAAGAATCGCATCTGTTCTGTTGATACTTGTATTCACGTTTTTCCATGAAATAGATTTCGTCACTTTCCCATTAGTTGCTCATCTTGCGTAAACGTGTTGAAAGGGCGTTCCTATAACAATCGTATTTTTTATTCACAAGCCTCAGTCTTTTGCCAACCTATCGTTTGCAGTGTATTGTTTGCAGTCATTTGCAGTGTATTGTTTGCAGTGTATTGCAGTGTTGCAAAAGTGAATAATCATATTAGAAATGGCAAGTTCCTCAATGAAAACTCGCAGAAATACCGAAATATGGCTCATTGGACAACCAATTGAAATGATATGCGGGAGAAAACTTCCTTCCAAAGGTGATGTGCTCCGTCGTCTTTTTTATTTACTTAAGGAAAAGAAAACTCTAAGAGAATCTTCTAAAGCAGTTTACATAGAGGTAGTTGAATTTTGGGAACAAGCTAGAATTCCAACAAGAGCTGATTATAATATTATACCAATCATTGAAAAAGTATATACGGAATATAGAACACTCCAAAAATTAAAATTTCGGTGCTCCGAAACTCAGCGTGAGAAGGAGAGATTGTTTCAGGACAGTTTAAACGATCTCTTTGATATCGCTCACCAAAAAGCGCACGAGATGATCAAGATTAAAGAAGACAGAGAATTCCTCCAAGCTCAAAAACAGAAGGGAAGAAAAGGATATATGGCTAACGTTGACAAAGCATTATCAGAGAAAGAAGATCGTAAAAGGAAGAGTGAGTCAGCTAAAGAACGGTTAGCACGTAGAGAAAGTAAGAGAAAGGAGGAAGAAACAAAGTCTGCCAAATTGACTTCATCAAGTAGCATGAGTAGTGAAGATGAAACAATGTTGTGTTAAACTAACACGGCATCAAAAAATAATGCAGGCAAGAAGGTTCCTAGCAAAGTAGAATGCAGCGATATTTAGAATCCTACAATTTATTATCTCCAAATCAATATGGCTTCCGTAATAATAAAACAACTGAAATGGCTATTATAAGCCTTATGGAAAATGTAAATATAGCTAAGGAGAACAAAGAAATAATGATATCAGTATTTATGGATTTGAGTAAGGCGTTTGATGTAATAGACCATAATATTCTACTTAATAAATTATATTGTTACGGCTTTAGAGGAGCAATCAGTGATTGGTTTAAAAGTTATTTGTCCAATGGACATCATTTTGTATCAGTAAATAAGGTTTGCTCAACTAAAGCGCTTGTCAAACATGGTGTGCCACAAGTCTCAGTTTTTATTATATATAAATGACCTTCCACGTTCATCTGATATACTGAACTTCATAATGTTTGCAGATGATACAAGTGTCTCTTTTTCTTGCAAAGATGTTAATACAGCTAAGAATATATTTCATTCAGAATTCATCAGTGTAATGAAATGGTTGACCACCAATAAACTCTTCCTAAATACCAGTAAAACAAATTTCAGGATTTTTGCTAATAAAAGAAATGTATATCTTGATGAACTTAATGTTAATGAAATCGCCATAAAGGAGTGTACTGTAACAAAATTTCTTGGTGTAATGCTAGATAAGAATTTGCAATGGAGTGATCATGTAAATTATATCGCGAAAAAGATTTCAAGGAGCGTTGCTATAATGTTTAAACTTAGAAATGTAGTCCCTAAAAAAGTTTTATTGACTCTTTATCATACTCTTGTTCTTGCTTGTATAACATACTGCACCCTTGTTTGGGGAAACTCCGCTAACAATGCATTAAATGGTATCTTTGTCATCCAAAAACGAGCAATAAGGTTATTATCTGATGCTGATTTCCTTGATCACTCTAGTGCATTATTTAAAGAGCTAAACCTACTAAAGTTCAACGATATAACCAAACTGGCACATTTTATTTTTATTTACGAGTGTAAGAACAAAATCATTAATTTGCAATGGGTAAATAGATATTTTGTAACTCAAGAAATCCACTCGTATCAGACCAGAAATAGATCAAGGCTTGTTATACCTCAATTTAGATTGTCTTCACCTCAAAAACTACCCATTTTCATTGGATTGAAACTATGGAATGACTTGCATGCTGATATAAAAAATATTGTGAATGTAAATTTGTTTAAAACCAAGTTGAAATCCCGATTAATAATGGCATACTAACAAAAATCTAGGATTAATGTCCACTAATATTGTTTAATATTGTCCATTAATATTGTTTAATATTGTAATACATGTTTTAACTTTATTATTATTAATTAATAACAACTAGTTGCTTATTTTTAATAAGAGCCCAGTAAAGCCTAAAGCTTAAGGGCCAAATTAAATAAAATAAATAGTCGAGCTTCACTATTATTCATGTCATTGTAAATTGAAAAAATTTATTTATTTTATTATTATTAATAAAGGTTATTCTATTCTATTCTATTCTATTCTATTCTATTCTAAACTAAACCAAGTAAAAAGGAACTTGTAACACGAGACGTTGCAGTTGCACTGGATAGATCGAATATTTCTGATAGACAGGCCGTATATGTGCTATCAGCTGCTGCCTCTGCATTAGATCATGATCTTGATGACTTGTCCATAAGCAGAAGTACAGTTCGTCGAAAGAGAATGGATGTACGTGAGAAAATCGCAAAAGATTTAAAAGAATCCTTTAATCCTGAATGTTCTTTAATGGTGCATTGGGATGGAAAAATGCTAATCGATTTAAATGGAAATGAAAAAGTTGAAAGCTTAGCAGTGTTGGTGTCAGGACGAGGCAAATCAAAGTTGCTTGCAGTACCCAAACTCGAGTCTGGCACAGGAGTAGACATTGCGACAGCTGTTGTCGAATGTTTAAAGGACTGGAACTTAATTGATCGCATTAAAGGTATGTGCTTTGACACAACTGCCACGAACACGGGTCCTAAAAAGGGAGCTACTGCGCAAATAGAACAAAAGCTTGGAGAAGACTTACTAAATATTGCATGCCGGCACCATATAATTGAACTTATTGCATCCAATGTTTTTGAGGTGTGTCTTTGTTCCGCCAGTAGCGGACCTGATATTCCGATATTCAAACGCTTTAAGTCTGCCTGGAACTCCATCAATAAAGAAAATTTTGAAACCTTTCCTGATACTCCAGGACGTGATGAACTGCTTGTTATTTGCAAAGATGGGCAGGACCGAGTTCCAAAAGGACCGAACTCCAGGAACTCGGTCCTTTTTAAGGACCGTGAGCGGGAAAGTCGGTCCTTTTCTTAGTGAGGACCGAAATGAGGAGCGACGGTCCATTTTTAAGCAATTCCGGACGGTCTTTTTTAGTGATTTTAGTGTGTTTAGTGATTATTTGAAGTTCTAAAGAAGATGGATCGTTTCCTCCAGAAGACTCAGAAAGAGACTGAGACTGAACTGAAACTTGTTTCAACACCTGGAGGAGACGAAGAATCTACTGATGTTAGTGCTTCAACTTCAAAGTCAAGCAACTGGAGCTCCTAGCGGAAGAACTGAACCCGGCAATCCCGGTAATTTTTCATTTTAATCAAATTTTTCACTTATATATAAGGACCGAGGACCGAGTCGTTCCTAGGTCCTATCTTCAGAAAGGACCGTGACCAGGACCGTCGGTCCAGTTTGAGGCAAGGACCGGGACCGGGACCGTCGGTCCTTTTTGAGGCCCGGGTGCCCACCTTTGAAACTTATTTGTAAGAAACATCTAATCTCCACACAAATCCGAGATGATTACAGAGAGGTCCTGGAACTTACAATCATCTATCTAGGAGAAGTACCACCACGTGGCGTCAAATTTCTAAAGCCAGGTGCTTTGCATCGTGCCAGGTGGATGTCTCGCATAATCTATGCAATAAAAATTAATCTTTTCTGCTCACAGTTTAAAATGACTCTAAAGGAACAAAGTGAAATAAAACGTTTTGCACAATTTGCCATTAGACACTATGTTCCTGCATGGTTTTCTGCATCTATCGCTGCTTCTGCTCCTGCCAATGATCTTTCGCTACTAAAACTGCTGCTAGTATACGAAGACAAAAGCATTGCTTCTGCAGCATCTCAAGCACTTTCTCGCCATCTTTGGTACCTAAGTGAATTTCTTATTTCACTTTCATTCTTTGATGAAGATATTTCCATTGATGTTAAAAGAGACATGGTAAAGGCACTCGACATAAGGGGATCTAAACATCCGCCCAAAAGAATAAATTTGAATCTTTCTGCCAACGATATTCAAAACAAGACAGCAGCCAGCTTTATTACGAGCTCGTCTCGACTATTTTTCACTAAGCTCGGACTCCCAATAGCCTTTCTTGAGGACGATCCAACAAACTGGAAGAACAGACAAGATTATCAAATGGCCCTTGAGTATGTCAAGTCAATGATGGTAACAAATGATAACTCCGAAAGAGGAATAGCATTAATAAAAAATTTCAATGCACATCTAACTAAGAATGAAAGTCAAAAGCAGTTTCTCCTGCAAGTAGTGGAGCAACATCGTCTGCAGTTTCCTAATGTAAAAAAAATCAAACTTGAAGCAGGAACTGCGAACGCAGCAACAATGAGTGGGGGATGGGTACCCGTGAGACCCCCACCTCTGAGTGGTTAATACTCCATTATAGTTGAATATGGAGGGGGACTGCGATAAACTAAAGAAATTTTTTAATATGAATTCAAAGAATTTTGAAACAAGAAAATTAAGAAATTTAGAGTCGAGTGTGGCACCACTAAATATTTATTAATTTTGATAAGTTTCGGTCAGTAACGTTTTTTTAATATAGGCAACAATTTCCGAGGGTAAAACTTAAGATCCAGATACTTTTAAAATTTACTGTATAATTTTGGACCACCCTAATATATACAAGTATATATATATGTGTGTGTGTGTGTGGCATCGCGAGTACGAGGGGCGAACTCGCCAAACCAGTTTTGAGATAGACGCGTTTAAACTGTGATTATTGTGTATGAGGGGCACACAGCGCAAATACTAGCAGTGAAAATAACTACATTTTGTACGAAGTGGGGTATTTGACTATACCAAGTTGTCTGTGGATGGGAGCAGGGTTGAACTATTCATTCGTGGAGCAATAGCAAAATCGCCAATGTAGCGAGTTCGCCCCTTGTACTCGCGACACCTCGTGTGTATATATATATATATATATACACTAGGGCACTTAATATATTTTGCCCCAGCCTTTTTTCTTAGTTAAATAATAAGCCATGGGGCTGAAATGTCTTTTGAGCCGTAAGTTTGAACTTTCTGCGCTTCACACTACCGGATTTTTCCAGCTTGAACCTCCCCTCCTTGTATAAACCCGATGGTTAACGCAGTTTCGAAAATGGCGTCTGACAGTGATGTGCGTCGTAAACTGAACTGTTATCGAGTTCTTAACTGCAGAGTAGGAAACAGTTGGAAATATTCACGTCTACAAAACGTTTACGGAGATGCTGTTGTTGATCGAAGCACAGTTGGACGCTGGTCTAAACGTGTGAGATCACCTGAGAGCCGGAGAGCCAGCCTCGATGATGAACCACGCAGCGGTCGCCCGGCATCGGCTGTGATATCTCACACTGTGCAACGTGCTAACAACATCATTCAATCAAATCAGCGTGTCACATACAAGGAGCTATCACCGGAGCTAGGAATTAGTGAAGGAAGTGTGAATACGATAATTCAGCAACCGGGATACTCAAAAGTGTGTTCACGGTTTGTTCCTCGCCAACTGACTGAAGATCACAAAGCTCAAAGAAAAGAAATTGCTTCCGAGTCGTTGGTTCGATACGAGACAGAAGGGGATGACTTCCTTTCACGAATTGTGACTGGGGATGAGACTTGGGTATACCACTTTGAACCTGAAACAAAACGCCAATCCATGGAGCGGCATCACGCAGACTTCCCACGCAAAAAAATGTTCAAAATGGCTCCCTCTGCAGGAAAGGTTATGGCCACCATCTTCTGGGACATGAAAGGGGTGATTCTGGTAGACATTATGAAGAAAGGACAAACAATCAACTCGGAGGTATATATTGCTACCCTACAGAGATGCCAGAGGTATAAAACGAGTTCGACCGGAGAGAAAACTGGAAGACGTCCTTCTTTTGCACGATAACGCAAGACTACACAACAGTTTGCAAACAAGAGAGGCCATCACAAAAATACGCTTGTATTACCCCACCCTCCATACAGCCCGGATCTGGTACCTTCAGACTTCCATTTGTTTGGGCCAATGAAGGATGCTATTCGTGGAAGAAAGTTTCAGAGTGACGATGAGGTTGTTGAAGAGGTTAAGAGGGGCTCCAGCGGAACCCAGTGGATTTTTACCAGCAAGGAATAAAGGCCCTTCTTTCGTGGAGAAAAGCCGTAGAAAAGGATGGAGACTATGTGGAAAAATAAAAACTTGTAAAAAAGGTATGTAACTTCTTGTGTACAAAATTTCTGGAACTTACAAGAAATTGGGAAGAAAAAAAAAAGGTGGGGCAAAATATATTGAGTGGCCCTCTTATATATTTGTGTGTGTGTGTGAAAACGCTTAGTATGCATAAGAACTGTCGAATATAGACAATTAATTTACGTGTGGTGCTCCGTTAGATACAAAAGAATTTCATATTATTTTTGCGTGGCCACAGAAATATACTCATCACGCATTTCTCTTAAAAATAAAGTTAGACCATTCACAATGTTTTCAATACCACAGTCCAATATTAACATACACAGTAATATAACGATAAAGGAAAAAATTAACATATTCATAATCACAAAATTAGCATGAATCTCGCCTGCTTCAAACTTTGCAAGATGTAACGTTATGTCGTAAAATTTCTCATTACACTCATCACAAAACTTTGCAATGCAAAGTAGGTTTTTTTTTTTTGTCTTCCTGAGATTGGAAACGAAGCTTCGTTATAAATGTATACTCTTTCATGCAATTTAAGCTTATTACATAATCCAGCGTATCGTTTTTAATTCTAAAGCTCGCAACACTGACACCAATAAACTATTTGAATTTCAATAGCTTCTGTTAATATTATTACTTTATTTTATGCATAAATATTTTAATAGAGTCATGAAAAGAACCATGTTCTACATCGACAACATCCTCGGTTTTAACGAGTAACTTAGCATTTTAATAGTGGCGTAATAACAGACTTTGGTAGCTATTTTCATTTGTTCATTTAGTATCTCCCCTTTTGGTACACCAGCTGAATGAAGCTTACCACGTGTATATTGACATATTTGAACGCCAACTATTTATACAAATTAATATAAATTGCTGACTGGAAACTCTCGCAAGCCGAAGGGAAGTACTTACTGGTTTAACGCTAGGTTAAGTTACTCGAGATTTGGTTAAGTTAGATTAACTTAAGTACTTAGATTAGGTTAAATGTCGGAATACATGTCACCGTTTTTTAAAATAGCCAAACGTGTGTGTGTGTGTGTGTGTGTCTAAGCAACTTTCTCATCAATTTGCTGAGCATTTCATGGTTCAACCCTTTAATTCAACGTTCAAAAAATTGTGGCAAAGTTAATTATCTGACACATTTAACCGGCTATAAAACCATATGCTTAGCGAATCGCTACTCCAATGTCCAGCAAAATAATTAGTAAAAAATCTAGAAATCAAGCATTTGAAATCAGTGGAGTGGTGGAACAAATTCATGTTTACGAAATGTTTAGATTTCCTTTTGAGTGTACTGAAAAGGGTACGCCAACTCTTTGATGTGGTTAAATTTTACCACAAACTCTTACCTTATTATAAGGAATTGACGAAGCATCTCTCCGAATTATTGGAAAGAAGACCTTTTGTGGACTGCGGTGTGTCAAGAGGTTTTCAAACAATCAAAAGCGACATGAACTGACCCAGGCCGAAGACCAGGGGCGCCTCTCCAACTACACGCAGATGTAGCTGCGACTGGCAGGAGAGCCTGTCTTTTCCAAAATTAAAAATGGATGAATTAACAGATTCCGTACGTTTCTATGACATTTTCTAAGCCAGAACGACGCAACTTTGCTATTGCTCGAATGATGAATGATACGATGGGCGGTTAAAGCGCCTAAGCCATTTTTGCATGGAGTTGAAGTTTGTGTTTATACGGATGTATTAACATTAATTAATATGTTCTTATCTGATGTTCGTGATGCTCGGACTCTTGAAGAATTAAACAACACTTGTTCCTGACAAAATCAAGTGCATCGCGGATACTTCGTCTCATTCTCCTAATACTAACTGTGATCAGACTATTGTTTTCCACACAATTTAATCTCATGAATATCGTCGCACTTTTGTAACGTAAGGGTTTACAGGTGAAGAAGGTCCCTTCTTCCGCTATTTTTCTGAATGGTTATACGGCTCGACAAACCAACACACCAAAAAGTCTAACGTTCGATGAGCTAATTGAAAATATGAGAAGTATAATATTCCATCTAACCGCATTATTACTAAACAACTAAAGGTCATATTTTTTCGAAAAATACCTTTTATCCAGGCCATTTCCGTGGTTTCTCCCTCCTCTCCTCCTCTTCCTCCTCCTCTTTTCTTTTGAAAAGGAAACATGATTACGACCTACCATACGAGCGAGCCAGGTGACCGAGGAACAGAAAGTAAGAAGAGTGTCAATCGATAAAGAACATCGGCTCGAGCTATCCGTGGAACACTTTCCATTTAAATGTTACCGACAATGACTTCAACTATTGGAAGATATAAACATCAAAACCTTCACTATAATGTCCCACGTGATTTTATGATGAATGCTTTTCAATTTCACGAGAGTTTGCTCGCATACTTCGTAGCAAATTAATTGCACTCTCGTTAGAACACGAGTGTCAATGAGTTAGTTATTAATATTGGCCATACTCCCAGAACCGGCCTTAGAGTTTGCGGGGCCCAAATCAGAGCTGCGCAAGGGGCCGCCCCCTAATTAATAAAAAATTACAAATACAATTTATATAGTACGTAAATATAATATTTTATTACATATTTAATAAAAAATACAAATACATAATAAAATACATAAATATAAAAAATAATAAAATACATAATAAAAAGGGCGATCGAGCGTTAGCAATGTTTCGTTATAGGCGAGCAAGCAATAAGCAGCAACGCTTTTTAACCGCATTCAAATTGTGTGTGTGTGTGTGTGTGTGTGTGTGTGTGTGTGTGGTGTGTGTGTGTGTGTGTCATCTGAAAATGATGTATTAATAATGCATTTAAGATTACATTTAACTCTAAAAAGATATATATGTAACAAACCCAAATGTAGGTAAATTATGCGTAACAATAAGCATAAATTATTATGTATAATACCAAAATTAGCATTATATTATATTCTCTTAATAATCAACAAATTACTTTTTCTTTATATTTAAAAATTTAGCGCGGAGCCCAAAGCGACTGCAACGGCCTAAGGCCGGCACTGCATACTCGCTCCAACCAATAAAATTTCGACTCTGAAGCCATTTCACCTTTAAGGCAAAGATTTCATAAACTTCTCATCCAACAAGGGTGTTTTTAGTCGTTGTTGACCACCTCTCCAAACAATTCGCCATAGTTGATATCAAGGATGAATGGGCCTCAACAGTACCTACTGCTTTTCGCTCACATCCATCTATTTTTGCCCGTATCCCTTCGAGACTCTTTACTGACAACGGCCGTGAGTTCAAAACAGCTTTAAAAAGACTTTTATGTTATAGCCCAATTTCTTGCGGCGCAACGAACCGGTAAACAGAATTCTAAACCACTTTTTCCACATGTTGTCCTCAAAGCTTTCGTATATTTCTCACCAATGCTATTCGCAACGTTGGGTTACACAATATAAATTGTCCAACCAGGGACCGTGTTTCATTTCTTTCAAAGGATTACCTATCAAGAGAAGGAACGTACTTATATCACTTGTATCCGCTTATACAGTATACATAAGAGGGTTGACAAAAGTAAATAGACACCTTCGATTTTTCCATATTTTTTCATTTGATAATAAAAGTCAATAAATAATAAACTTATTGAATCAATATATTTAGAATGGTGTTCCTTTCCATTATGTGAAATTGACACACGTTGGCATTCCATTGATAAGCTTTGCCATTTGTTCTTGAGTACAGCATCGTGGTGTCTATTTACTTTTGCTAACACTATATATATATATATATATATATATATATATATATATATATATATATATATATATAACTATTTTTCCACCCAAAGCGTATAGGCGTATATACGTAGTTTACTTAACGAAATTTAAGATTTATTATTTTTCGAAATGTGTCTTGAGATGGCGAACAAAATTTGAAGTTGTCATTCGTCCATCTATTATTATTTTTCTTCCACACGTCATGAAACGTTCATATTTTTAAATTTCAAACGAGACACCTTGCTGACATTTTAACCCTAATTGCCTTTAACATACGTATGCATATACTTAAAAAGTCGAGCTATGAATATTTTCCATAATTAATGTAAATTACTTCTCATTTTGTTAATGAGGAAAAGTGTTATAATTTCCTTATTTTCAAAGATAAACTGTGGAGAGACGCTCCAAGCACTCGGCCTTAGTGAGGCAATATAATATACCGAAGAGAGAAAATGAACGCGATAGACTTACATTTTAATATGGCAGCTAACAGCCTGTTTATACTGAAAATGGGAAAAGAGAAAAAAACGATGTTTGTCCTCTGTATTACGTATGTACATGAAAAATATGAGAATAGATCGGTAGTTCCTGAAAATATGAGAATAGATCGGTAGTTCCTGAAAATATGAGAATAGATCGGTAGTTCCTGAAAATATGAGAATAGATCGGGTAGGTTCTGAAACATTTTCGTTCATAAACAACAAAATATTTTTAAAGTTAATTAAATTCGCGAGATTTAATCACTTCTTCGAGCGAAAACAAGTCATAAATAAACTAAGACTAGAAATGCAAGTGAGAGGCGCTGCTAAAATTGATCCAAGCATCGCCGCGAGGATCGATCGTGGAGGGCGAGAATCAAGAGCAGCTTCTGGATGCGCAAGCGAAGCAATCACGTCTCACGTCTCGCTAAGAATTTCGCGTAGCAAAAAATGTTAGTTTAGTCATTTTCCCATTATTATTTTATATATAGGATCAAATGTAGAATTCGGACCCCAGCCTTCTTTAGTTAGCTTTATAAGGCTAACTAACGAAAATATCAGGACCTAACCTAACCAATCGTCAAGGGCGTACAGTTAACCTAACGATTGGTTAGGTTAGGTTGTGATATTTTCGTTAGTTAGCCTTATAAAGCTAACTAAAGAAGGCTGGGGTCCGAATTCTACATTTGATCATATATATATATATATATATATATATATATATATATATCAGCCTTAAAAAAATTGTGAAAATTGGGGAATTAAGAATGGCTGAAGACTGCAGAAATAATAATAATAATAATAACAATAATAATAATAATAACAATAATAATTTTTGCTACTTCGTTTGCGCCTTCCTTTTTCGCATATATGTCCCTTATAATTGAGAGTTTTTAAAACCTTCGAGGAGCGGGATAAGCTCAATTTTATATACAGGGTGATTCAAAAGTCAGGTTACATAGGGATATACTGTATTATGTAATGATACAGGGGAATAGTCACATCACATGTTCGATATGGCCACCGTAACGGCAATGCACTTGTGCAGCCAGCTAGGAATATCACATCAATGTGCTCCTCCTTCGATAACATCTCATAACTCATTTACCTGCAAAGAAACAGAAAAGCCCGATGTAACCTGACTTTTGAATCACCCTGTACAACAAAATTTTACGTACGTTTACAATAGGAATATGTAAATGGTACTTTCGGAGTCCATCACGTTCCAGGTTCCAGAAATTGCTCACTTGATCCTGCGGATCAGCGCACGTTTCCCGGTGCAGAGCCTCTACACTGTATCTCCTATTATGTACTTAAACCTTTATTGTCAACAGTCTTCTTCTAATTTCCATTATTTTGTTTCTTAGTTTTTCACAATGAAACGAGTGTTCTGTCGTATCATTCTCTCCCGCATACTTCACACTTCACGTCCTTATATTTTCCTTTATAGTTTTCTTTCGCCTCTACCATATTTAATCGGATTTCCATTATAATCTTCATATCTTTTTCTTTCATATTTTCAATATATGATTTTCTTTTAAATTCATCAGCAGTACTCTCCCGCTCGTGTGTCCAAAGCTTTTTGACTCGGGAATTTTTTTTCACTACCCCGTAAAACTTTAACTATAAAAAAAAAAATTTGCATACAATAGTTAAACAAACTATACAATTTCACCTTTATACGATTAATAAGAGTTTTCATTTTATAACTTCAGACGCAAAAATAGATGTAGACATAATTCAAAATGAAATCTCTCGATTGAAAAGCTTTTTAATCAACTTGAGGACTATTATTTCAATAGCAACGAAGCAGCGCGCGTTTGCTACGTAACGCAGAATTTAATATCATTCTGAAAGGAAATACAAAAACTTTAAATTTGTATGTTTTTTTATTACTCGTAATCAGTCTCGTTAATGCGATTGTATAATATCGATTTTTTTTAATTCGGAACCTGGATTTTGTTCCATATCGCCAAAACAGCAGCGCTTCACTTTTCATAAAAATCGATGAATGTTTAGGGGGTTGCGTAGAGGGGTTGAAATTTCCCCCATTACACGTATAATGGGAACAATGTTAACGGCTAATGTTGTTTACTTGTTCATCTTGTAATGTGATGTTTGTGATAAGTATTTTTCAATAAAATATTTCTAAAGGGGCTCGTGGGTAAACTCTCATGATTTGCATCGTACGTTTGGCAGAGAATGTGGATTAAATTGTCACACTTCTGAAATTCAAAGACTTGGGCCCAAAGCAACGAATTTGAGCATCTCCATTCTCCAATTGTTCTTCAACGTGTAAATATAAGTTTTTAGTCACTCTCTTTCTCAGGTTTAGCCCAATCATGGCTAGTGCTAGTGTTAATACATATTTTAAGAAAAACAATTGGTTGATTAGTCAGACATCGTCACAGATTCTGGTTAATAAACTTCCTTCGAGGAAGCAAGTTTTGGAACTCTCTCTCCACCACTCAAAAGAGAAAATTCTTCTGAATGAAAACAGTTATGAGTTTCTGGGAGAAAGCCCGAATCCCCACTGCCCATCATCATGACCTAGTGAAACATCTTCTGAAACTCCACTCTGAGAGGCAAGCACTCAAAAACAAGTCCGGCTGTTCTGCCACTCAAATCACAAACGAGTCGAGCCTCCATAAGCTGTACGACATCGCCCACGATGAAGAGGACACGTAATTCCTCCTAGCCCAGATAGAGAAGAGCACGAGAGGCTATATGTCTGGTGTCGATGTGAAGTTAGCCAGAAGGAGAATAAACAAACTCAGGAGCAACAAAAACACCTCAGGCCGAAGATAACTCACGAAGCAGTTGAAAAATCGGAGCGAGATGGCAACCCTCGAAATGAGCAGCAGCAGCAGCAACAATGCTGACTGCTGAGAATAACACGTAAAAGGAAGACACCTACACAGGAGAAGGATGCTCACTCGCTGCAACTTCATTGTCACCGCCGAGTTAATCCCGGATTGCGAACATACTGACGCCGGAATTAATGCAAGCTTTGGACCGAATGAAAGTCAGCGATCGATCCATATCCTACCTCGTGGCAGCAACCACATGGAGCCTGGGTCACGTGAAGCCTTTGCCCATCAGTCGGACCTCCATTCGGAAGGCTCGCAGAAAGAACCAAAAGCAAATTGCACATAATGACTAACAGAGTAAAATAAAATGGGAAAAGTCAATAAGGTGGAAAACTAGAAGTTAGTGGGACTCGAACTTGAGTGACGCGTGGTTTCGGAGTCAGCGCTCCTACCAATAACACCAGTCAGAAACCCAAAAAGGGTTCGTTCAAGTGAGACCAATATTTACGCTGTTTCACCATGCTCCATTCAACCTCTTCGCTTTTATAGAGCCTATATACAGGGCGTCCCAAAAAAATGTATACACACTTTAACAGCTGATAGCTCAATTGATGTTTCTTTCTTTCCAAGTTAAACCCATTAGAATTAATAATGGCAGTCAGACTAAGCTTTGAACAAAGGAAATTCATTCTAAAATGCTACTGGAAGTGTAAAAACGCAGTTGAAGTGCAAAGACAGTTTAGGAGGGAGTTTCAAACAGATCCACCAACGCGACTTACCATCACTCGAATTAGAGATAAGTTTGAAGCCGATGGAACTGTTCAGAATGTCCACAAGAAGCGTTCCGGAAGACCACGGACATCGACAAGCCCCACAAAGCAAGAAAGAGTACTGGAAACGTATCACCAAAGTCCAAGAAAATCTGTGCGGCAAGCGAGTCGTGAGGTAGGAATTTCAGAATCGTCTGTCCAACGCATTTTGAAGCGCTGTCAATGGAAAAGTTACATTCCAAGATTAGTCCATGCTATTAATGAGATGATGATCCGGACCGAAGAGTGGAGTATTGCGAGTGGTACTTGGCACGATGTGGATGTGGATTGGACGAAGGGTTTCGTAGAATACCCTCCGCGTTCACCAGACCTCACACCACTAGACTTTTTTTTATGGGTACTTAAAACAAAGTCTACGCTATAAACCTGCAACAGTCGCTGAATTGAGAGCAGCCATTGAACGAGAATGCACACAAATACCAAACGAAATGTTTCGTGATGTTTGCGATTCCATTGCTTCGCGTTATCAGCAGTGCCTGGACCAGAACGGACGTCAGTTTGAAAACAGGCGTTGACAAAACAATTAAATAATGTCTGTAGATTCTATTACATTTTGAAAATGAAATGTATTTTAATAAACACTGCCTTTATAATTATTTAAAGTGTGTATACATTTTTTTGGGACGCCCTGTATATATATATATATATATATATATATATTATATATATATATATACACCGTATATATATATATATATATATATATATCGCCTCTCCTGAACGAACCTTTTTGGGCTTATGGATGGTATGATCGGTAGGAACTCTAACTCTGAAACCACGGAACTCGGTTCGAGTTCCATTAGCTTCTAGTTTCCCACCTTATTGCTTTTTCTCATTTTATTTTATCGTGTCAGCCATTTTATGCAATTTTTTGATAAATTTAAATTGTTTTAAGTATTTATAATTTCTTTTAAACATTGGAGATACATGCATAAATTTTATCCTCTCAGAAAAGGGTTAGCAAAATAAACCCAGAGGCGTACCAAAGGGGAGGGCGAGAGGGGCGATCGCCCCCCCTTAAGTTAATAAATTATTTTGATTATTTTTACGTATTTAATTTACATATTCAATTAAATATTTTACATATTTAACTTCATGCGCCAGTCGAAAAATGTTAGCTAGCTTTCTAGCGATTTTGTGTTTCATGAGTATTGCGTCATTTTTCATGGCACCTGGCAACCGCAGGTTATCGATTTTTGTTTACATTCATTTATATATTTAGTTTGTGAACTTTCTAAATTTTGATAATTTTAAGTATTGATTAAAACTTTGCGTGTATGAATGTGTGTGTGATCATGCGTGAAGGCCGCTTGGTCTCAAACATGTAACTAATAAATGAAATGAAACATTAAGTACATATATTATTTTTAAAATTTGGTATTCAGTTTTTAACACATTTTAAAATTTAGTTTCAAAGTTTGGAGCTATTGAAGAATAGGGACCCCAGCCTTCTTTAGTTAGCTTTATAAGGCTAGCTAACTAACGAAAATATCATGACCTAACCTAACCAATCGTCAAGGGCGTACAGTTAACCTAACGATTGGTTAGGTTAGGTCGTGATATTTTCGTTAGTTAGCCTTATAAGCCTAACTAAAAAAGGCTGGGGTCCCTATTCTTCAATAGCTCCCAAAGTTTTTATTTAATTTACAATTTTTCACATTGTATTGCACACACAAAATTTTGTGTGGATTTTGTTTGGATTTTTTATTTCATTATAATGGACTTTAATGTTATGGTTAGTAATAATTCCTCTTTCTATTTGTAACTCATCATGAACGTACATAAAAATTATTTCTCTCTATTTCAATTATACTTCTACGATTAGTTCCAAGTTCGCCCCCCGCCTTGGCAAATATCTGGGTACGCCCCTGAATAAACCATAACTGATAATTTCATAATCTATACTATAATAAGAGAGCTGTCCGTCCGTCACACTTTCAGAAATTGTGAGAAAAAATTGTGAGAAAAAATTCAGAATTGTATTACGGGCAGCAATGTGAAGCTCAAGATTTTCATGACTGTGTTCTTTTCTGTAGTTTGGCCTGTCTGTTTGTCTGTTTGTGAAATTTATCCAGGGCAGTAATGGGGGAAGGGTGGGGGTAATGGGGATGGGTGGTGTAATGGGGATGGGTGGGGGTAATGGGGAGGGGGTTAGCCCCAAGTTGCATGAATGGGGGTGAGGAGGTTTTGGGAGATACCAGATTCAGAAATGTTGACACAATGTGAAGCTCAAAATTTTCACGGCTGCGTTCTTCTCTGTAGTTTAGCCTGTCTAACCGTCAGCGAAGCGACGGGAACTGTACTAGTCTATAAATTATTATAATAAGAGAGCCGTCCGTCCGTCCCACTTTCAGAAATTGTGAGAAAAAATTGAGAAAAAAATTCAGAAATTGTATTACAGGCGGCAATGTGAAGCTCAAGATTTTCATGACTGTGTTCTTTTCTGTAGTTTAGCCTGTCTGTTTGTCTGTTTGTGAAATTTATCCCGGGCAGTAATGGGGGAAGGGTGGGGGTGGGGGTAATGGGGGATGGGTGGGGTAATGGGGAAGGGTGGGGGTGGGGGTAATGGGGGAGGGGGTTAGCCCCAAGTTGCATGAATGGGGGTGAGGAGGTTTTGGGAGATACCAGATTCAGAAATGTTGACACAATGTGAAGCTCAAAATTTTCACGGCTGCGTTCTTTCTGTAGTTTAGCCTGTCTAACCGTCAGCGAAGCGACGGGAACTGTACTAGTCTTAATAATTAGAGAAAAAGCCTACTGACGATGTTAATTTTCCCTTACAATGGAATAACCTTTCTTCTGTAATCAAAAGGTATCATTCCGCTCCAGTTCCAAATCTCGTTTGAAGCCATCTTGGTAATCTTAGCAACACATTATGCACAGATATTCCAGTATTTAAAAACTGTTGCAATCTTCCCTATTTTCTATATTATATAATTATCACTTTTTGCGAAATCAGTTCAGCGGAACGTTGTAATTTTGTAGTGGTTAGCATCACTGACTACGAATCCACCAGCCCCGGGTTCGATTCCCCGCGAGAGCAGGCGGCGCGTAGCTTACCCAGCTGTTCATCCCTCTATAGAAAAAAGGTTGTTACATAAATGGGTACCCTGGGCGGCCTAATGTCAACGCTGGCTGCTGCTGATCGGGAGGTCGTGAAGGCGAGTCCAGGCGAGGACTTCGTAATTTCTCATTACCCGTGGTTGGTCGTGGTTCAAATTCCACATTCAGCTGTACATCTAAGGTGGGACAAGAAGCCTGACCTTCGTCCGAATGAACAATTCGGGTAGAAGCAAAACTATACCTTGGTTAACCTTGGTTTTGCTTCCGCCCGAATTGTTCATTCTGACGAAGGTCAAGCTTGTCACTCCACCTTAGACCCACAGTTTAACCCCCCCCCACAGACCACCCGCCCCACCAGCAGCCCAGCGTCTTAAACACTAGGCTAACCAGGGTACCATTTATCTACCAACCAATTTTTTATATTGTGTGAAAGGATGAACAGTTGGGTTTTGCTGCGAGCTGCCTGCCGTCACCGGGTCTCGATCCCGGAGCCGATGGATTCAGTCAGCGATGGTAACCACTATATATATTAACTATCTATTTCAATGAATCGGACAAATTTTTTAAAAACACTTTATTTATGTTTATCATGTTTAATATGTGTTAAAAATGTATAAATTTCTAAAAAAATTTCATAATTTTATTTTCATAATTTTTCATAGTTTTTCATAGTTTTATTTTCATTCTCTTTCAGAACCCTATTAATAATGAATACACAAGAACGCATCTTTGTTGTAACATCCCGTATCAAAGGAATGCAATGTAATGAAATCAGAGAAAAATTTACAAGAAGATTCCACAGAACCGGTCCTACAGACAAAGCGATTCGTGAACTGTGAACAAATTTAAAAGAACTGGATCCGTACACGACGAGGTGGGAAGAGGACGCCCAAGGACAGCACGTAACAGCACCGAACAGGTACGACAATTGTTTGAGGATGAACCAACAACTTCGGTTAGGGAGGGCCGGTCGAAGACTCAACATATCCAAGACAACAGTTCATAGAATCTTGCGTTCGACACTGATGAAAAAGGCTTATCACATTCAAGTGTTGAAACTTCTCAATAAAGTTTTGACTTATGATTTATAAATCTATTTGTTTTTGTATCATAATTTAGTATATAAACACAAAATTATGTCAGTTTTTATTAAATTTGTCCGATTTCATTGAAATAGATAGTTAATTCTGGGACACCCTGTATATACCCAAGAGTTCGAGATGCAAGATAATAGCTCGCATATTTTTGTAATGCAAAACTAAAAAGCAAATGACTTTTTGACCTTCTACAGTACGTAAAAAGTGTGAAGAGGGACTGCGAATCTCATACATCGTTGAGAAAACAGTTTTAAAGTTCTATCCACAAAATTCCTTACATTATTTCGCTTGCGAAAAAGAAAAGTTAAAGGCCGCAGAATTCAAAATGGAAGTCGGTGTTAAAATGGATCAGCGCATAGCGAGAGCCAATCGCGGAGCACCCCAGCGAAGTGAAGGCTTCTAGTTTCTTTTTATTTTTGCTTACAAATATTCAGCTTCACTATAAACCTGTCTAGTAAAATATTTTCTTGGTACTATATTCTTATTCCTCGAAAAGATGAATTACATATATATATATACACACACACACACACACAGTGTTTTAGATTGACCCTGGAAATATGGAAATTGACGGAATTTGTAGTTTGTATTTAGTAGAACCTATCTTAATTACTACCTACTTGCTACAAATTTCGCCAATTTCCATATTTCTAAGGTCGACCTGAAACACCTCGTATATAAGACAGACACGTAAATGTGTCGTAATATTTATATGATTTTTAGATTTTTATCAAATTTCCTCGAAGAATTCCTTCCTTTTACAGGATGAAATAAGCAGAAATATCGGTAACATTTTTCCCAACGAATGAACTTTATTTTTAATTAAAATTTAACCCGATGAGGATAAAAATTAATCGAAATGTTTTCAATTTTATTATTTCTGATACGATATTAATCTAGCCATTAATTAATACTGTTTGTTTTTTTATTTAATACAACATTTCATACTAATTATTCTTCCAACGCTTTTTGTTTTCCTGTTTGGGGTATCAAGGTCGCTTCAATTGCGTACCAAAACATTTGGCAGTTATTGGTCAACTTCTATTCAAACATTTCAAAAGGAAATTCAAGTTTCGCAGCAAAACTTGCTTTTACATTTCAGAGACGAGTTGATAAACGCCTTTCCTCGAGGGAGTGCATTTTTTAAGATTTGTTTAACCTCCTTCGCAACATCTAAGGTCATATGACGGAGCGGAGGGGACCTACAGCTTTAAGCGGGATCCGAGCCATCTAAAAGTCGCTACATCATCAGGATTCTGAGTGAGAAGGATCATCCATCCAACAACTACAGACCCAATGTCACTTAACCTCGCTGATGTAACGGGAAGCAGCGTTACGACGCGGACACGACGTAACCCTTCCTCGAGGAAAACAATCATTTAACCTCACAATTTAGCTTTTTTTTTTTTTTTTTTTTTTTTTACAAGTTTTATACACAAAAATTACAATCACAATTTCGCTCACTATTTGCAAAGAATTTTTAAAAAAGTAAAACCTTCTTCGCTTTTTGAGGTATCTGATAACTATTACAAGACAAAAGATTTCCTTTCCAGAGTAACTTCTGTGTGTGTGTGTGTGTGTGTGTGGTGTGTGTGTGTGTGTGTGTTACGACACATAAAACAAGAGTATTCCATTTTATATATATATATATATATATATATATATATATATATATATATATATATATAATGAAAATGCACATTCACATTGACTTAAAGGAAAAACTGAGTATATTCATTTTGAAAGAAATTCGTATCTATTTTGAGTAATAATTAATTCACTTTTCGATAAAATCTTAATCTGCGAATGATGAAATTTAGAAAACTAAAATTGGATTCTCGTTTTCCAAATATGTTTACACATTCATGTTCACGAACTGCGTCATCAGATCACTGGTTTATATTTGAAGGGGGTGGAAAGGACGCTGACAAGTTATTGGCCAAGGCCTGGACCTGTTCGTGGGTAGGACCTCCCTTAAAAGGAGGTGCTGGGGGCATTTGAGCAGCTATTTGTGCTAGTGAAGGTTCTCCATCGTTAAAATGAGCTTGGACTGATTGATGATGATGTTGTTGTTGTTGTTGCTGTTGTTGTTGTTGTTGCTGTTGTTGTTGTTGTTGCTGCTGCTGTTGCTGCTGCTGTGCTGCTGCTGCTGTTGTTGTTGTTGTTGTTCACTGGGGGCTCCAGCCCAGACTTGCGGATGGGAACTGCGGTGGAGTCTGGCTTTCTCACCGCGGTGCATGTTCGATGTATGTGTGGCGAGAGAATGTTTGGTGGAATAAATCCTGCCGCAGAGGTCGCAAGGAAACCTCTCCGTTTGTGGCGTGTGTTTGTCGGCAATGTGCGTCTTCAGGTTGTACTTGTTACTGATACTCTTGAAGCAGAAAGGACACGTGATTGGAACGTGGAAAGGAGAACGCTCTGAAACAGAACACGAGGCGGTCAGAGGAACGCGACTCTAAGCTTACAATTAGACTAACAAAAACAAGAAACATCTTTTAAACATTTCAACGTCACTATTCCTCTTACTTTATATCATCATCATCACAATACTACAATTAGAGAAAAACATACGTTTTATTGTGGGTTTCCTTCAAGAAAAACAAGAACAAAATTACCACTACTACTATTATTTGCAATAATTTTAAAACTAATTTCGAATAAACAATTTTAACACAATTAAGTACATTTTAACTTCCCACCATTTTTTACTCAAAGCTCGTAATAATTAACTTTGCAATACAAACAATGAATAAATTCAATGGAAGTGAAGATAAATATTTCGTTTTGAAAAGGTAAACAAACACTTTGGCTTACATTAACTTCCCTTTCTCAAATTCACTTTTGGCGTCAATCCTTCGCACGGAAATTTAACAAAAAAGAAAAAAAAAAAAAGGAAGGAATAATAATGGACAAAATAAACTTTAAATTAAAAAATAAATAAATTACAAAACCAATTTTAAAACTATATATATGGTATATTATTAATGATGCACCTGAACCGGTTCGGACCAGTCCAGACCACTATTTTTCAATCTTTGCGGGTCCAGAGAGAGTTTTTTTTGTTACGTGAAGAGCACTTCAATAAACTCATTTCTGGCACATTTTATGACAACTTTGTGACTTGATTTAGCCGGTTTAGATTGGTCCAAGTGTGTCAGGTTGCACACACACACACACACACACACATATATATATATATATATAATTATATATATATATATATATATAGTGTGTGTGCGCGCGAACACCCTCGCGTAGGCAACTGGGAATAAGTGAGGTTGATTGTGTGATACTCGCAGATGTAGTAGGGTTATTTTTTTGTGAGGTAACACTTCCGATATCTCGTAATTTTAAACAAAATTATAAAAAATATTTAGAAACAGTTTTACTTTAAAAAAAGATACGTTGGTCCGGATTTAGTTAGGTCACGTTAGGCTACATTAGCGAATACCTCACTATTTAATAATCTGACAGAAAAGCCCCTTCGAGCCCTCAATTGCGTCCGGTTCGAGGACACTAAGGTTAGCTTAGGCTGAAACAAGTTACGTTAATTAGTTTTTAGATGTATGGATTTTAAAAAGTCTGTACCTCACTTGTGTGTGTGTGTGTGTGTGTGTGTGTGTGTGTAAAATTAGCTTTCAAATTTTAACCTTTGTTAACTTTGGTTTTGCTTCCGCCTGAATTGTTCATTCTGACGAAGGTTAAGCTTGTCACTCCACCTTAGACCTAGAGTTTAACGTGGAATCCGAACCAAAATAAAAATTTTAAAAAGGAACAAATTTGATATGCATTTAAAAATTCTAAATAATATTAAATGTCAGACGGTTGAAAGGTAGATAGATACTAAATAATAATAATGATAGAGCGAGTGTGAGTAATGGATAAGGAAGAAGGGTCAATCTGTTTGCAACGGGTAAATAAGGAGTGCAATCTCCCCTCCTTGTCAAAGTGGGCAACAAAGAGTAATTCTTCATAAGGGCGACCGAGGAAATTCTTCCCCTTTTAGTTCACGAAAGTTCGGGATATTTTCCTTCACTTACCCGGCCACCCCCCCCGGGCACCCTTTTCGCTGGTGCTCGTTGGATATGGGGGGAAGCTGTTTGTAACTGAAAAACAGAATCTTCTTTACAGTTCTTGTGAAAAGAGAGATTCAATTTAACTGGGTTTCCACACACACACACACACACACACACACACACACACACACACACACATATATATATATAATATATAGTACTTGTAAAAAGTTTGGAAACATGTATACAATTTATGTAATTTCTCCTTATTAACCAATTGAGTTATTTTAGTAGACTAATGTCTGTTCCTATAAATAGACTATTGTTGTAAATGTACAAAATTTAGTAATTTACAAACCCAATCATATTTTGTTATATTAATCAGGTTTTTTAATTTTCCATTTTAGGACTAAAACCTGATTAATATAACAAAATAACGAAATATGATTGGGTTAAATAATCTAAATTACTAAATTTTGTACATTTACAACAATAGTCTATTTATAGGAACAGACATTAGTCTACTAAAATAACTCAATTGGTTAATAAGGAGAAATTACATAAATTGTACACGTGCTTCCAAACTTTTTACCAGTACTGTATCGCTGCGCCATATCATCACATTCAAGGTACGAGCAGCGAGCAATGTCACTGCGAAGTATGTAGATATAATATAACGAGCAGCATCACTGCCAAGTATATAGATATAATATAATAATATAATGCAATATATTGTTAGCTTGTCCGTGTGTATTCCTGGCTACCGTACGAAACCGCGGCAATCTTCAAGGAAAGCACAGAGCTTATCGCGACAAGAACGTGTGTAGTGACATCAATGGTGTCGCCACAGGTTCAGACACTTCTTTTATTAAAAATCATTAAATACCATGAAAACAAGGAATATAATGAAGGTTAGGTTAGATTGATTAGGTTTTAAATTAGTAATGTCGCTGTTTCGTAAGGTAGTTAAACACGCGTGCGTTTCATAAATGTGATGGAAAAGGGCTGGCGGCACGAGTAACTTCGTTCGTCGAACTGTTGTCTCGTAACGGATAATAGACTTCAAAAAGCTTAAACAGCGAAAGGAAAGACAATGCCTCATTGTTTGCGCGCTGCACACTACACACTCTTCCCTTCCAAATACAGTAACGACTTCTAAGCAAAGGAGGAAAGGTCATTCGATGGTCACAGACTTTCAACAATTTTTATTCTGGTGCTTACGACAACGTGGTTCTTAGTTTGGTATCCACAAACACCGTGTCACCCCATATGACGATACACACTATTCAGATTTGGGATGGCTCGATTCGTTTCTGCATTTTGTGGAATCGTCCATAAATTTGCGAAAGAAAAGACCCTCAAAACTATGCCTAAAAGAAATTTGAGTTACCTTCCCTCGGCGATGGTGAATTATAAAGTTACAAAAGGGCGAGTTATAAAGTAGTCTCAGGCCGGATAACTTAACTGACCCATCACAGGTCCTTCGTGAGGGATGCATTCTGCTCGTTCAAACTTCCGGCGCGCTTTCAAGAACGAAACTCACTCATTACTAATTAGTAATTTTTTTAGAAATCTTATATTTCTAGGCGTACTTTTTTCCCGAAACTGTACAATCCAATTGAATTAATTACTCATAGAAAACCTTAAATAAATGCATAAGTAATTTTCCTATTTACATCATCTTTTATTAATATATATTCATTTTTTGCGTATATTTTGTGCCAAATTCGAAGTCTGATTTCATCCTGGAAACCAATTTCCCACGAACGCTAAAACATTACAATAATGAGTCTCAGTTTATATTTTAGATCGGACAAATTTTAATTTTAGGCATTTGATCTGAAGGACAAAAAAAAAAAAAAAAAAATTCCAACACTTTAATCTATTTATTTGCCTATGAACAACTAAAACATTTTATACAAAAAGTATTTGATATTTTATATATATATAAATATATATATATATATATATATATATATATATATATATATATATAATTTTTGATATATTTTGAGTGCCAAAATAAAACCTTTTTTCTTAAATTGTGTACACATATTTATATAATTTGTTTAAACGTCAAAAGTAAATTAAATTCTTTCCTGAATAAATAAATAGAATGAAATCCAAACTATACAAAATGAACGAAAGTGACGACATTAAAACAAAAATTCAAAAGGAGACACATTTATCTGAATGCGCAGACACGGCCACATAACTCACTTTCCTTTTGTCATCCCCCCTCCCCCCCGATTAGGGGTTGCCGATGCTTTTGTGAATAGTGCTGATATGCACCCTTAACGAATTGATAGTGGAGTAACAGCGACCGCAAAGGGGGCATTGATGCATACTCCTCGGGGTATGGACGTCTCTCATATGTACTTTTAGCACGTATTTGTTACACAGCATTCGGCCGCATACGCGACACTGCACTTCGTCCCCAGTCATCGTTCTTTGGGTCGTTCGGGGAAAGCCTCCAGCTCCTATGGCCCCCAAACTGTCTCCGTCGGTGCCTGAAATGGGGCAGAAGCTGTGCCCCAAAGAACCCGAAGGAACACCACCACCACCACCACCACCACCTTCATTCTTTTCTCTCGAGAGAAGCGTCTCCTCGAAGGAACGGATCGCCGAGAAAGTGCAAACGTCAGATTGCGATTTGGATTGTTTGCGGTGCTGCTGCTGTTGTTGGTGATGGTAGTGGTGGTGATGCTGCTGGTGTTGATGATGATGTCGACCCGCAGAAGGAGATGATGGATGTGTCTCCGGATGTCGTCCTGACGACGTTGTTGTTGTTGTTGTCGTTGAGACATTTGAGAGAGAATTCTCAGTCTCCCTTTTCATCGTTGCCGACATCGTGGTGGCGGCATCGTCTGAAATATTGACGTTATGATGTAAGGCGATCGTCAATCCGTCATGGAAAGGTGTTTAAGGAAATTAAAGAATGAAACCAAGTGTTTTGGCAACTTCTGCTGCTTTCTCACAAATAAATAGTTAAAATAAATATACATTTGCCTGTCACTGACTGTCATATTGCCAAAAAATAATCATTTTTACACACTTTTTACACAAATTTGTAAATTGAGTTTAATTTCGGTGTCTCTAAAACGTTTGTCGGTTTAGGCATTCGACGAGTGAAAGGGAAGTGGTGTCCTCCGAGTCTCCCTGCGATATTCCCCTTTGGGCGCTGATCAGGCGACTCGAATCCATCGGGTGGAAGGTGGGCATGGAGATGGAAGGCGCGGTGGCGAACGAATGAGGGGGCTGCATCCCGTAATGCGATGCCAGGTGATGCGGGTGTCGGATGGTGGAGAGGATGGTGCACGGGGTTAGTAAGATGGTGTGGGAGAGACGGGGGAGTCATAGTGTGCGTGTGCATGTCGAAGCTTTTGGTGGAGGGAGACTTTTGGGTTAGGGAGGTCAGAGGCATGTGAATTTGTGGGGAGAGGGGAGTATGAACGTGTGAAATGTGAGACTGCGTTGGGAGGTAGGGAGAATGAATTGAATGCGAAGGAATGGGTGTATGCGCCTGTTGTGGATGCTGAGGCGAAATTGAGGTATGTATTTGAGGTGAAATTGGGGTGTGTAATTGAGGTGAAAGATTAGAATGAGTTTGAGAGGGATTGAGAGAGTCGTGCGAATGAGCTTGAGGAGGAGGGAGTGTTTCGTGAGAGAGGCGCGTTGGATGATTCGAAATATGCGAATGAGCTTGAGGAGGAAGAGATTGCACGTTTAACCGAGCCACACTTTTGTGACGAACTATTTCAGACTTGGATTTTCCTCCTAATGAATGCATCCCTTGCTGCTGTTGTAGCGGCTGTTGCTGTTGTTGTTGTTGCTGTTGTTGTTGTTGCTGCTGCTGCTGCTGCTGTTGTTGCGGCTGCTGCTGTTGTTGTTGTTGTTGTTGTTGTTGTTGCGGTTGCTGCTGCTGCTGTTGTTGCGGTTGCTGCTGCTGCTGTTGTTGCGGTTGCTGCTGCTGCTGCTGCTGCTGCTGTTGTTGCGGTTGCTGCTGCTGCTGTTGTTGTTGTTGCGGTTGCTGCTGCTGCTGCTGCTGGTTGTTGTTGTTGCTGCTGCTGCTGTTGTTGTTGCGGTTGCTGCTGCTGTTGTTGCGGTTGCTGCTGCTGTTGTGGCTGCTGCTGTTGTTGTTGTTGCGGTTGCGATTGTTGAGATTGTTGTTGCGGTTGTGATTGCTGTTGTTGCGGTTGTAACTGTTGTTCTTTTTGTTGTTGCTGCTGCTGCTGTTGAGACTGCTTCTGCTGTTTTTTCTCCTTGAGTACAGCGTCAGCGTGTTCCTGAGAGGTATCCTCGTCTAAAACAATCTCTTCTTGGGGCTGCTTGACACTCCTTGGCCTCCTTGCTGAACTTTGGCTGTGCCTCCGTCGGTTTCCCGTGGGATGCGTAACGCTTCGATGTACCTGAAGGCTGTTCAGGGAACTATAATTACGGTGGCACTGCAGACACGTGAATTTGGTGCCCTTGTTCAGATGGATATCTCTCACGTGCTTCTTCAGATTGTACCGACTGCTGCAGTTCTTTCCGCAGAAGGTGCAGTCCAACTGCTCCTTGTCTCCTTCACCTGCAACACGATAAAAAGGGACGAGTGAGGCAGGCTTCCATCCAAGAGACAGTGTCGGTCACGACGCTTAACAAATAGCATCAACCGAAACACCATTAATTATAGCGTTTAAAGAAGGCCGATCAGTGGGTTGTGGAGGGAGAATTTAAGGCCGCTCTAACGCGGTCATTTCCTTTAATTAACGATTAATTCACCTTTGCAGGTCGCAATTCAAATCAGGGAGAGGAGGAGGTCACTCAAATTTTCACACACGCACACACACACACACACTATATATATATATATATATATATATATATATATAATATATATATTGTTCAAATAAATTAAATTAATTAAATCCCGTTAATGAGTGCACGATATTACGAATGAAACAAAGAAAAATAAATGTAAAATATAAAAACAAAATAAAAATAAAAAATGTAAAACAAAATGGAGACCAAAAACGAAGTAAATCCCTCGAATGGCAATAAATGAACTCAAAATAATAGAAGGAATCTCGTTTCAAGCTTTTAATACTTAAATGACTTCAAATTACTTTAATTCGGGACAGTAATGTTAAGAATATATTTAAAACTGCACTAAAATGTCTTCCAACTCAAAAACACGAAGGTTAAAAAACAATTTTAACAAAACCTTCTTCGGTGTTGGTTAAAAGGCGATTATTGGCACGTCTTCATGAACCTCTTAAGAACAGGGACTCGAGAGTGAATGAAACAGAGTTTGAAAAATAGTTTATTGGCTCAAAACAACAAAACAGAATAGGTCGGTACAAGTTTGTCATAAACACATTTCGTTACACTCTACACAACATACGCGCATAGTGCGTTGCATTATTAGTTCGGGTGAACGAAGGATATAACACGAACGCATCGTCCTTTTCAACGCATTTACCCACCGATTGGTCACCGAAGTATGATGCGCTTCTCGTACGAATAATCGAACTGCGTTTAACGAGTTAAACCTCGTATCAGAAAAGTAACCCTTCCAAATACCACAAACAAATGAAAGTAAGCAACTTAAAAGTCTCAAGTTCAAATGAACAGACAGGAAAGTCTATAAAAAGAACTTAAAAGTAATAAGAAATAAATAAATTATAAAAAAAAAACATTTTTTCTCCAAAATGAGCTTATTTTATGACGAAGAAATTAGATGCCGGAGTCATGATTAAAGAAAAATGAACCAATTGTTTTTTATATATATATATTTATATATATATATATATATAATCGTTTTGCATTTTTTATACGATATTAACTTCTGCTAATTCGGTGTAAGCGGAAACGTTATTGCAGATAATGTTTCAAGTAAGGCGTTCCTTAACGTCATTTGGTACTGGATTTTATGAAGTAATTAGTCACTAACGATATTAATTACTTTACATATTTGATTGATATGCAATTCCACGTGTGAAGTGGATGAGATGAGAGCAAGAAAAGGAACTAATACGGTACGATCAGTGTTTTTGAATTCCTTCCATTCGTAACAACGTTTCGAGCAGCATTTCGGGGTGAATGCTTCTCACGTGGGTCTTGAGGTTGTATTTGTTGCTGATTTTCTTCCCGCAGAACGGACACACCACAGGAATGTACACGAGGGGACTACGATTGAAGGAGACGTGGCCTGCAACGACAACAACAAATCCGCGTCAGTCACAACACGAGCGAGACAAGTTCCACTCTAAACTTTTAATTAAGACGAAATCTTACAAATTTTAAAAGAGCAAAAAGTTCTTGATCAAAAAATAGAGTTACGGAGATTTCTCTCTCCTTCGTAAATTGCTTTGCCGCGTTCTCACGCCAAGCTCAGACTGAAACCACTTCTCCCGCAAGAACCCCAAAATGAGGACTGCCAAATGACCATTATCCTAACTCATCGTTGTACCATGAATCGCCTTCATCCAATCAGCACCGACCCAATCCAATACAGTACGGACAACGTTCTAACATTCAATACAAGACCAATATTAACCTATAGCTACTTAAATGAACAGCAACACACGGAAGACGAACGACAAAAAAAAAAAATGGAAGTCAAGCAAATGCGTATATTATATATGTACACACACACACACACACACACACACACACACACACACACACATATATATATATTCGTGTAACCAGCTTAAGGGCATTCAAAATAAATTTATTAACCTCTTTCTGGTCAGGTTTCGCAGTTTACAGCCAAGTTCTTTTAAGACTTTTTATGACCAATTATTATTACCTTCGAAGAAATTAAGCGCGAGACCAGACACTTCTTCCATCTAATAACGCTCACAATTAAAAAACCAAAGCCACACTCGCAATTCTTTTTTGACAGTTAACAACAGTTTTTAGCCAATAAAAAAAATTAAGAATCCTCACAGGTAAAAAAGAGTCATTACAACGACAAACAAAAGTAAATTCTAACAACAACATTTTGGCCTTGACCTTCTTTATTATTTTTTTCTTTTTGGTAAGTAATATTAGACGAGTCCTGAACTTTATTTTTTTAATGTCAAACGTACCCGTTTTAACCACTATGCTCCCTTAATCAGTTTTCATTATCAACAATAAACAATACCAAGAACAAACAACGCTTGGCATTTGATTTCGTCATAAGCCAATGCGCTGAAATTGACCACTTCTTCCCAGTTACCGCATTTTGTGTTAAACGAAATGAGAGACGATTCAATCTCGAATTAATTGTTTATACGCCAAACAGACGTTGCTCCAAACTTGTTTACTTCATCGCAAAACTTTACAAAAAAAATCTTTCAAATTATTTTTAAAAAAAATTAAATAAAAATAAAGTATTACAATAACAACTTAGTAAACTAAATTACATTAAACATATGAGGGGTCCCGCGTCTTAAGGTACCTAAGCGCCAAAATTAAAATTCGTCAGAAATCGCCTCCAAACTTCGGCAATATTCTGGCAATAAAAATAGTATCTGTTATTAATTGAACTAGAACGTTCATTTTTGGCTAAATTAGAGTTCTAAGTATGCTAATGAAGATGTTGATGAGTTTTTGGAATAGATTTTTATATTTTATATTTTATATTTTATATATATATATATATATATATTTTTTTTTTGTATTTTCTTATTATGCCGAACTTTGGGTGAACTTTTGGCTGGCGATAGAGGTGAAAAAAGTAGTTCGCTTCATAAGGTTTAAATAAGGTCATTATAACCCAAACCACGCGATAGAGGAAGGGTGAAAATAGTGATATCCATCAAAAACACGTTTTCGCCTGTGGTGACGCTTAGGTACCTTAAGACGCGCGACCCCTCATATGCTTTTGCACATTATATGATTTATTTTCTTATTATTTGTGGGTAACAATTTTATTTCCATATATTACTTTTCTATACGATTAACCACATTGTGAGTTAACGTATTAAACGCGTGTTCAGTAACTGCACAAAGGTAAAATATATACCTTTGGTTTGCTTCCGCCCGAATTGTTCATCCTGACGAAAGTCAAGCTTTTCACTCCACCTTAGACCGACAGTTTAATGCTGAATCCGAACCACGCCCCACCAGCAGCCTAGGGCCTAGGCCACCCAGGATACCCATTTATCTAGCAACCACTTTCTTTGTGTGGAAGGATGAACAGCTGGGTTTGGCTACGCGCCGGCTGCCATCACCGAGTCTCGATCCCGGGGCCGATGGAATCGCAGTCAGCGACGCTAACCACACACCACCGAGGCGTGTGTGTGTGTGTGTGTGTGTGTGTGTATATATATATATATATATATATATATACAGTATATATATATATATATATATATATATATATATATATATATATATATATATATATACAGTATATATATATATATATATATATATATATATATATATATATATATATATATATGTGTGTGTGTGTGTGTGTGTGAACACTTTATTAATATTCACAGTACAAATTTCGATACTTTACTTACCTTTCAGCTGTACAATTATACAGCTGAATGATGATATATATATATACTCGGTACTGTGAATATTATATTAAACAATAAACTGTCCTCTCGTATTGTGCTTTTACATTTAGTCAATTACACACACGGTTTCTTTAGGTGTAATAGAATGTTTTAGGCGTTATTAAATTACAAGTTAACATTTTTGACATATCTATCTTCCTACCTATCTATTTAATATATACAGAGTGGTAGAAAAGTAGGCATACAGTTAGCTATTATTATTACTGCATACCTTCATACGCACCACCCTGTGTATAGATAGATAAATCGATAGATACAGTTAGTACTTCGCTTCTTGGAATTTTATATTATACATAAATCCCACGAAACAAAGTACAAACTGCATCGTAATTCTTTCTTCTGAAAGTTCCAATTTTGAGTCTTCTTTAGGTGGGATAGTGTGGTTAGGTCTCACTGAAAGGTGTAGACATCATATCATCCATAATAAATTACTCATCATACAAAAAAAAAAAAAAAAAAAAAATCAGTCGTGATGATGTATGATAAATGTATTTTCATTTTTATAAACTTGGAAACTTGTTTTCTGGACACCGAAAATATAAACTTTATTTCTGCAAAATGTTTTCTTTTTAACCAAAATTTATAATTTCATATTTTCTTTTCTTCAAAGAAAAAATTTTTTGTACCGTGTGTGTATATATATGCACCTCGGTGGTGTAGTAGTTAGCGTCGCGGACTACGAATCAATCGTCCCCGAGATCGATACCCGGTGACGGCAGCCAGCGCGCAGCAAAACCCGGCTGTTCATCCTTCCACGCAATAAAGAAAGTGGTTGGTAGATAAATGGGTACCTTGGGTGGCCTAGTGGTTAAGACGCTGGGCTGCTGGTGGGGCGTGGTTCGGATTCCACGTCAAACTGTAGGTCTAAGGTGGAGTGAAAAACTTGACCTTCGTCAGAATGAACAATTCGGGAGGAAGCTAATCAAATGTTACCAAAGGTTATATATATATATATATATATATATATATATATATATATATATATATATATATATATACGATTATTAAAAAAACATTTTTAATCAGTGTGCTCCAATACTACTAATAAAAAGGGGTAACAACGGCAAGGAATACGAAATACAAGAAATTCCGTTTCAAAATACTTAAATAATCCTTTTTCTTTCTAATTATTTTTTTGGACTTTTGGACGAAACTTGTGAGAATATTTTGAAAGTTTCATTCCTTTCAAGAATTTAATTGTGGCTCAAATAAGAAGTAAAAGTCGCTAATAATAATATTTAAAGTTGTTTGACGACCTACGTAAACTGCGAAGGTCACGTGACGAAGGGTGCCCGCAGTTTTACGTGGAATTTGAACCGCGGGTCGTTACATCTTTTGAACGCCCAGGACAGTCACCCATCCAACAACTGATCAGACCCGACGTCTGTCGTTACATCTTTTGAACGCCCAGGACAGTCACCCATCCAACAACTGATCAGACCCGACGTCTTTTAATTAAGTTCTCTAAAGCCTCGTCCACATCATTCGGTAACGTGTTATATATCAATGTTGCTAACGAGTTATATAAAATGTTATCGAACAAACTGAAAGGATAAACAAAAGGTTATGAACAACCTGTGTCTGGACGCAATTATAACATGTTATATAACAAGTTATGTAATATCCTTTGATCTTTCCGACTTCAAACGTTTAACATCTAACACGTTATAAACCTTGATTTTTTGTTATATAACGTGAAATTTCACTAAATATTCTCGAACATGTTACATAACATTGTTAATAACACGTGTTATATAGCAAGTGTGGAAAAGGCTTAATCTACTTTTCCGGGTCCCGACGTATATTCCAACTAAAATAACCTTTCCGCGTCCCAACCTATATTTCGTGATATTTTCGTTTAAACTAACTAAAAAATATCACGACTTAACCTAACCAATTGTCAAGAGCGTACAGTTGACCTAACCGGGCAGTCAATAATTTTCACGTAGGTTTCGATTAATTTTAAGCAACTTTTACCAAAAGTGAGTGTTAGTTACAGCTACTATATATACACAGTATATATATATATATATATATATATAGAAACGACGTAAGTATAGAGGAGTGTTCTGCACACGAGGAAGAGAAATAACGAACAAATGAAAAATGAGGTGACCGCCCGGGAATCGAACCCAGGATCTTCCGATTGCCGGTCAGATATGCTACCACTACACAACGGGCCTCGATCAGTCAGAAGTCGTAATTCTCCTACATAGGGCAGAAACCATGCCTTGAGAGGGCACCCTCGCAAATCGTGAATATGTACATTTAACTGCAATGACCACGCAGTATATTAATGTATAGAAACGACGTAAGTATAGAGGAGTGTTCTGCACACGAGGAAGAGAAATAATGAACAAATGAAAAATGAGGTGACCGCCCGGGAATCGAACCCAGGATCTTCCGATTGTCGGTCAGATATGCTACCACTACACAACCGGCAATCGGAAGATCCTGGGTTCGATTCCCGAGCGGTCACCTCATTTTTCATTTGTTCGTTATTTCTCTTCCTCGTGTGCAGAACACTCCTCTATACTTACGTCGTTTCTATACATTAATATACTGCGTGGTCATTGCAGTTAAATGTACATATTCACGATTTGCGAGGGTGCTCTCTCAAGGCATTGGTTTCTGCCCTATGTAGGAGAATTACGACTTCTGACTGATCGAGGCCCGTTGTGTAGTGGTAGCATATCTGACCGGCAATCGGAGGATCCTGGGTTCGATTCACGGGCGGTCACCTCATTTTTCATTTGTTCGTTATTTCTCTTCCTCGTGTGCAGAACACTCCTCTATACTTACGTCGTTTCTATACATTAATATACTGCGTGGTCATTGCATATATATATATATATATATACACACACTTTAGCGACGGAAATTGTTTATACGTTTGATTATTAACAAAAAATATGTAAGCCTAAATATAACTTTATTAAAAGTATTAAAACGCTATTACAACTGATAAATGCGCCATGTTGACGACACAGCTGCTTCTTTGCCCGGTTAGGTCAACTGTACGCCCATGACGATTGGTTAGGTTAAGTCGTAATATTTTCGTTAGTTTAAACGAAAATATCACGACTTAACCTAACCAATCGTCAAGGTCGTACAGATGACCTAACCGGGCAAAGAAGTTACGTCATCAACATGGTACATCACGTGCCTTATTTCACAACTATATTCACGAATTCTTATGAAGAAATAAATATAAAACTAACTTATTTGCACATTTGATTATATCCATTAATGACATTTATCAGTTGTAACATCGTTTTAATACTTTTAATAATAATAAAGTTATAATTTCCGACGCTAAAGTGTGTGTATATATATATATATATATATATATATATATGGTGGTGTAGTGGTTACAGTCGCTGACTACAAATCCATCGGCCCCGGGTTCGAGACCCGGTGATGGCAGCCGGCGCGCAGCAAAACTCGGCTGTTCATCCTTCCACAGAATAAAGAAAGTGGTTGGTAGATAAATGGGTATCCTGGGTGTCCTAGTGGTTAAGACGCTGGGCTGCTGGTGTGGGTGTGGTTCGGATTCCACGTTAAACTGTAGGTCTAAGGTGGAATGAAAAGCTTGACCTTCGTCAGAATGAACAATTCGGGCGGAAGCTAACTAAATATATATATATATGCGGTAGCTATAACTATCCACGTTTTTGGTAAAAGTTGCTTAAAATTAATCGAAACCTACGTGAAAATTATTGACTGCCCGGTTAGGTCAACTGTACACTCTTGACGATTGGTTAATTTAAGTCGTGATATTTTAGTTTAAACGAAAATATCACGAAATATATGTTGGGACCCAGAAAGGTTATTTTAGTTGGAATATACGTCGGGACCCGGAAAGGTAAGGTTGGGTCATTGTCGAGACCCAGAAAAGTAAGTAGCATCAAAAATTCTACGAAAGGAGATATGAAATTATATTTATTTTGTTTAATTAATAACCTCTCGTTTAAATCTGAAAGAAACTTTCTATTGGAAATAAACCAATAAAGGATAAAGAACGAGTACCGCGAGCAAACCCGAAGTCGATAGCTTTTCTGGGTTGTCGACACAACAGAGCCTCTTCATCCAATCAATTATTTCTGGAACGAAAAGCTGACCCCACCCCTCTCCCTAACATGATGCTCAACCGGCCCATTCAACTGTGTAGGTCGAATGGAATAAAATCGAACCCAAAAATTGAAACCGAAATCGCGATGGTTAGAAGTAAATTGAACGGACTTTAATTAAGCGGAATAATACTGGAAGATCGACCAACAATTTCAAAAGTTCATGGATAAGACAACCCCAACAAGGCGTGGAATCAACAACCAAACTGAGGTCACGAAAACACCAAAATGGCCGCCGTTTCTATGGCAACTCAAATATTTATGAAGGTACTCAAGTTTACGACCCTTGTTAGGACAAATTAGTTGGAAGAAGTTCACACATGGAGGAAAAAAAATTACCCAGTTTGACCAACTGTACAGTACTTCAATGTACGTCATGCTGATTATATATATATATAATATATATATATATATATATATATATATATATATATATATATATAATCTATGGATAGAAAAAAGTTTTTGTCTTGTACTGGTAACCGCTTGAAACGCCGAACCTTTTTCTCAGGCACAGAGACCTCCTTGCGCAGCTTTTTTGACGCTACAAACTGTGACGTCATTCGCTGGTGGATACCTGCATCAATTTCCACCATTCCAAATTGGAAAAAAATTAGTCCTACTTTTTACCCACTCGGATGCCTTCACCTTTCGTAAGAGTAAAGTTACGACAATTTATTCATAATATCGTCACTACTGAGTAGTTTTTCTTCATTACTCCAAAACTGTAAAAGAAACCGAAGGAAAACCTATGAAGAGAAAATAAAGGAGAAAAGCCGAGGCTGAAGTCAGAGAAAAGAAACAAAAAGACTTCGAGATTCACGACACAAAATCGATAAACGCCTCTTCTTCTTCACTCTTTCACACGCTCTTTCTTCACACAAACTTCCAACCACAAAATTAACCACCACACCACACACACACACACACACACACACACACACGTATATTGTACAAACTTACGCATACATACACGTGTGTGTGTGTGTGTGTGTGTGTGTGTGTATAGAAAGTCCAATTCGTGTCCGTAGTTGACGGACAAGAATTGGAACTACTCCTGATGGGACGCCGTATTTCGTTTCCTTCATTGCAGAAAATCTTTGTTCCTCTACACTTAAATTGAGAGCGGCGAGGATGCATTATCCACTAATTCCGCGCATAGACAAATAATAGAATTACCTCCAAATTTGGGCCTTTCCCTTCTGATGCATCCATTCAAAACCTCTTTTCCAGGGTTAAAAATAAACTAAACCTCGTGATCTACGAGTTTATTTCCCAATTCAGTTTCTTCAAAGAGACAAAAATGACTGGATAGCAAACGCTTACCATTTTTACGGTGCAATACCGGGTGCTCAAAGGTTCAAATTATAAAAATTATCGATACAAAAATTTATTCTACGGATCTCAATATAAATAATTACATAAATAAAAAGAAACTACCTAATTGTGACTCGTTAACGTAAGGATAATTGCACCTAACACTTAATTAAACTTAAGCCGTAAAAAAATATACTACTCTTTCTTTCTAAGCCGAGAATATAAGTAATATGTATTATTTACACTTAATACTCGTGATTACAAATAAAATAGTAAGATTAATGTCCTGAATAATGTCAGCCATTCTCCACTGAAGAGAATTCGTTCATTTTAAAAGAGATAAAAAGCATTTGTCATGGTAACTAATTGGTAACATGGTTTCAGTTAAATACGGAATGGAACTAACAAAACCTATTGTTTTTAGTCTGTTAACATTCCCTTTTTAATATGCTTAATAATAATAATAATAATAATAATAATAATAATAATGCTTTAGAAAATAATCGAATCGATTTCTTTTATTTGTGCTCATTTTTCTCTCTTACTCTCTGGTGAGCAGAATTTGGGTTAGAGGCGACGAGAACAGCCTCAGTCTCTTCATCTTCCTTTCTGGCTGAGGCGTAAAACTCTCTCATCATTTCTAAGCCATCTATCCTGGTATTGCCGTGCCCCCCTGCCTGTCCGAAGGGCGAGAGACTCACGCCGAAGCTCCCATCCTCTAAATCCGACGACGGGGGTGACCTCGGGGAGAAATTATTGAATTTATTGGGAAGGGGGGGCTGCACGGCAGAGCTAAAAGGGTCCTCCTTCGAGAAGTAAGACTCGAAGTTGGCGAGGGCGTACGTGGTGTAAGGACGCGTAGGAATCAGATTTTCTCTGTGGGCGTGAATCATGTGTCTTTTAGCCGAGTACTTATTGAAGAAGGATCGCTTGCATATTGGGCAATCGGCGGGCGTGTACAATATACTTGGTTTTCCTGGAACAGGAGAGGAAATGGAGTTACACATCTGCTCCTAGAGTAGAGTAAAGGTTTGAGAATTACACTCGCATTGTCTTCTAGATGCTACTAAATCACTATAAAGCTTCGGGAAATGGGCTCATTATAGATTAAACAGGCATTAAAATTACTTTGGCAAATATTTTATAAAATTCATTCCATCGCCGATTATTTTCCAAATTTGGAATAGAAAGCGGTGGGGTCGTCATTCGCTTCATAGCGACCTTCTCCTCCTCCTCCTCCTCCTGCCATGTCGAAGCTTTCTAATATTTCGAAAGGGCGGCTCGGGCTTGTTTCAGTCCCCGGCTGAGAGGGTGGTGGGTTGGAAAACTGGGTGGCGGGTTCCCTGCTGACATGACTTTCGGAGGAGGCAGAATATCTTCGGTGGTAGCGACTATAATGGTTTTGCAAGCTATTCGGTGTCCGGTAATGTTTATGGCACACTTGGCAATCGTAAGTGGTAAGGTGAACTGTGAATGTCTTCGATATGTTTGCGCAGACTCGATGTTTTCAGCATTTTAGAGCAATGTGGACACTGCGACCGTCCGTGAGCGTCGCTTTCTGCAACAGAAGAAGACATCATATGACCATCATTGAAGGCCAACTCGAACTTTAAGTTAAAACAATCCCTTTCCTCCTAAATCCATTAAAACAATGACTAATTAAAGAGTATCCAGCCACACCTTCAAATCATTCAGTGGAGTACGTGGGCGACTCACCATCATTCAGGTCGTGAGAACGTTATAGTTATGTCTCTTCTTATGGTAAACGTAAGTGTGATTCTGGAGGCTGTTCGGCGTTCGGTATTCTCTGTGGCAAAGGGTGCAACGGTAACTCATCAAATGCACCGTGTGTTTGTCATCTATGTGTCTGCGCAGCCCATGACCGCT
>JAJOZX010003605.1:262500-317500 GCA_023014485.1 Bathynomus jamesi | reverse complement strand
AATAGTTCTGCCTCGTTCGGGAGAGGATCTCAATCGAACAGATTTGAAGCAGCGAATGAAAACGAACGAGTTTTAGTTTATAAATCTTCCGTACGAAAAGTGAAGAAGAATAATAATAATAATTAGGAGGAGGAGGAGGAGAATTGCTTCAATCCCTACTTGACGAAGGCGTTAATGACAACGTTTTGCCTGCTTGGGTCAAGTCCAAACGAGCGATCTGTGACCCGCCTTTCGTCTCGCGGCAAGGACACCACCTCGCCTTCTTCGCCTTAGGACGGGCTGTTGCCGTGCGCGGGGAGAGATTCGTACTGCATCGGCAGCGACTCCATTCCGCTCCCAATACAGGATGGATCTTCCATCCTTCCTGCGGTAGGGAGGGACGCGTAATCCAGCACCATGTTCTGATGCTGACCGGGAGGGATGGTCTGGGCTGGGGGGACTGCAGGATCTGCGGTGAGAAGGGCGTCATGTGCTGGTGGGGTCCTTGAGACGACTGGGAACAGGAACTGAAACCGTGCAAAGGAGACGGACTCTGGTGGTGGTGATCATTTCGGTGGGGCTCTTTCTGGTCTCCCTGATGCGCCTGCACCATGCACTGCGGGGGACCTAAAACCCGATCTCCGGTGGGGTTCACCGACATTGACGGAGGTTGATGTGTTAACTGCTGTTGTGAAGGCATGTTGTGGGCCCCAGGGGAGAAGACGTGAGGCTGTTGCTGTTGTTGTTGTTGTTGAGGTCTTTGGGGCGGAGAATGCATTTCCTGGAGGGATTGGGGGCTGGGGGACTGAATATCGTGTTGGGGGTGTGCGGAAGGGAAGGAACTTCCTGTTTTGGAACAATGTGACCCAGAGGAGGCGAAGCGAGGCCGTGGGGCGACCTCTGTTGCTGGTGTTGCCCGGGCATCGGGTAGTGGGAGTGTTCGTTGCGGTGCTTGAGGCTCATGTGGACGCGGTAGGAGTTCTGCGACGCGTAGACTTTGCCGCACAGAGAGCAGGAGAAGGTACGGCGGACGTTGGAATGGACGTCCCGCATGTGTACCTGGAGGGCGTACTTCGAGGAGAGGAGTTTGCCACACACACCACACTGCCGACGACCAGACCACCCACCTGCAACACAGCCGCAGTCAGGTTGACTCCACTCCCTAAATGTCTAATTCATTTTCATCAAATTCACTCTCAAAGCTTCTTCACAAAAAAAAAAAAAAAAAAAAAGTCCAACAACTCTCACCCAAATAACACTTGGAAACAAAGGAAATCTAAACAAATTGCAAATGATATTTTATTTCTATACACAATAAAATTAGTTCATAACTGTTATAAGTATACTGGAGGAATACGACTAGGCTAAACGTGGACTTAAAAGCTTATTAATTAAAGTTCAACGACTCTTTAACAATGAAAATGCTTTATGAGGATCAGAGGAAGACAATATGGGCTCATAATGTTTTTATACTTTCACTGAAATTTACATCCTTTGCGAATACACTAGAATTATTAACATTTACCGATCACTTCAACGGCAACTATAAGCTACTATTTATCACTATTATCACAACGGCGTCGCCAATTCGATTTTACAGATACGTTCACAATCCACCGAAAAAAACTTCTTTCCACTGATAGTACAAAAGCCAATTACCTAACCGTCCCACTTATCTATCTATTCATACATACATTTTATATATATATATATATATATATATACACCGGGTGTCCGAGAATTATCTGTACAATTTTTGGCTGTTATTAAGTCAACCATGAAGTGTAGAAATTCCAGTGTTGTCCCATTTTACAGAGAATCTCATTAAGTTTTTTCTGATACCACGTTTTGACAAGTTTTTTAGAAACGTACGCGGGTGACAGACATTGATGATTTAAAAGCAAGAATCACAGCTGCTATTGAGCGAATTGATGTGGATATGCTGCAGCGTACACGGCAACATTTGGAGTATCGATTGGATGTTTTGCGAATCACTAATGGTGCACATATCGAATGTTACTTTAATAAAGAAACTTCATGGTTGACTTTTAATAACAGCCAAAAATTGTACAGATAATTCTCGGACACCCTGTATATATATATATATATATATATATATTATATATATATTTTTTCACCATTTGAGAAATAAGCCACGAATATCTGAATTGAGAAAGTTCTTTCAGCTATTTTTTCAATTTCGTTTACTTACTGAAACACTCCCCTAACCCTTATGACAAACCCGCCGATCGGACCATAACCGGGGACGATACTGTTCCGTAAGAGAAAGACGCGATAAGTAGCTAGATCGTCACCTGAACTAGCTGTTTACAACTGTTTAACTATTTATCCACTACAAAATAATTGAATCGGCGGCCAGTTTTATTCATTTATTTATATATATTATTATATATATATATATATATATACACACACACACACCCAGGCAGCACAGTTATATGGATATAATGGTGAAGGAATATCTATGAATCCTCTCAGGATAGTGATTTAGCAATTTCGATTTAGCAATCTAAATGACAAATTTCGATATGAACCGAGTTGAAAACGAAATTCTGATGTGAATACAGAAAGGACAATATATTTCCACCTTTGACGAAAATACATTTTGTAAATGCCGAATGAACTTTTATTTCTCAACGCGTTGTAGCATGCTTACTGTAACAAACATCAATCTCATTTCAACGACCTCAACCGTACATCCTGGTTATATATATATATATATATATATATATATATATATATATATATATATATACAGGGTGGGCCGTAAGTTTCCATACATAGGAAAATTTAAACGTTTGTTTTTATGTTTCAGATACCCTAAGAATATGCGTTTGACGAAAGAGCAACGAATTGAAATCATACTGATGGCTGGGTCGGGAAGCAGTCGCATGGTTGCAATGAACTTTAACAGAAAACATGGAACGAACATCACACACGACACTGTGGCAAAACTTATTAACAAGTTTCAGAAAACTGGAAATGTTGCAGATCAACCGCGAAGTGGTCCAAGTCGTACAGCCACCGATGAAGACACAACAGCTACGATACTTACAGCGCTTACACGGAGTCCCAGAAAAAGTACACGACGGTTGTCTGCAGAAAGTGGTGTCAGCAGATCGAGTATCAGGCGCATTTTGAAAGCAAACAAATGGCATCCATACAAATTGCATATGGCACAGCATTTGAGTGAAGACGACCCGGATAGATGGATGGAATTCTGTGAATGGGCATTAACCAAAGTGAACGAGGATGCAAACTTTTCAACTAAGATCTTGTTTACTGATGAAGCAAATTTTTACGTCAATGGAGAGGTTAATCGGCAAAACATACGTTATTGGAGTAATGCTAACCCTAACTGGCTGAGTCCGACGAAGATGCAAGGTGCCGGTAAAGTGATGGTGTGGGCCGGGATATGGGGTGACAGAATTATTGGACCAATTTTTGTCAGTGGAAATCTTAATGCCGAAAGGTATCTTAACATGTTGCAAGAAGAGATTTTCCCATCCCTGCTAAACGAGGAAGGTAACTTCCCAGTTTACTTCCAGCAAGATGGAGCTCCACCTCATTATGGTCTTCACGTGCGTCGGTATTTGGATCAGCAGTTTCCGGATGCTTGGATTGGTCGGCGTGGTCCTGTGGAGTGGCCTCCCAGATCCCCAGATCTCACCCCCCTTGATTTCTATCTTTGGGGGCACTGAAGGCCATGGTGTATCAGGAAAAGATACGAGACATAAATCATCTAAAGGAACGTATCACCAACGCCATTACAAGCATAACGTCAACTGTGCTAATGCGTGTTCATCAACAGTGGGGAACACGTATTGAAATGTGTTTTCAAAACAATGGCAACCATGTAGAGCATATTATATAAATAAAAATGGTTGTCCATAAAAAAATGTTTATTTTTCCTATGTATGGAAACTTACGGCCCACCCTGTATATATATATATATATATATATATATATATATATATATATATATATATATATATATATAATAAATAATAATGGCGTCTAAGCGAGGAGACGCTCTGGGAGCTTAAGCCCCGAAATATCTTAACACCGTTTTCATAAATACCTAATTATTCATTCAGTATTAATGGCATAATTAATATTTGAAGTAAAGATGAACTATTGGCAGCGCATGTACAATAATAGCAGCAACAATTATCGTACGTTTGGCAGCGGAACAGTACTCACGCGGTTATCCGTGATTCACTCAACCATGAATAGCGTGCGTTAACGATGATTTACTACTATTGATAATTGTAAACTTATTCGTGATCATGACGCGGAGTTAACCTTGATTTGGCACAGTGTTTACATTCGCGGCTCTCTCCCCGCCAGCCCACCACAATGTGCCTCTCCGCGCTACCAAGGACAATTAATATTAACAGCAATGTTAGCGGATAGATGGGTTACAATCTTCGGGAGCGGATGATCTCACCTTGCGGCGAGTATACTACTTAATTGTATATTATACCGTAATAAAATAATACTGTGTGGTGGCGCAAGAGGTGGGAGGCCAGTCGGTGATGGGGACAGCAGCAGATGCACCAACTACCCACCATCGGAGTATACTGCATTAACCGCGAACCCGGGTTATCCGTGATCATGGACCGCCCCGCAATCACGGATAACTGAGTGAGTACTGTATCTTGAAAATTCTCATTATCAGTTGCTCGGAATCACTAGCACCGGACATCAGGCGCAACACACACACACACATATATATATATATATAGTTAGTTAGTTAGTTTTGTGTGTGTGTGTGTGTGGCCGAGAAGTCTCTACCGGTAGGAATTACGATAAATTCATTTTAATTACATGTACGTCTTTTTAACTGAATAGGGAGTATTTTCTAATGTATGATATGGTTCCATAAATAAAATGTATTTCCAATTTGGTTAGCAATTCAAATGTATTTCCCACAGAGTAGAGATTTTTCGAACTTTATATATGATCATAAAAATTATTTTAAAATCTATAAATAAAATCAAACTAAAAAAAAATTAACAATAAAAATCAAAGCAAATAAAATCGATAAATCTTCTAGATGTGTTTAAGGAGGAAAATACTAACTTCTATAATAATAAAGTTACTATTCTTTGTTCATATATATATATATATATATATATATATATATATATATATATATATATATATATAATCAAAACGTAGGGCGAGACGAACTGTCTTTAAAGACTTCCGGACACGAGCCAAACCTGATGCATACACGCTAATTCAACATAATTGAAAGAAAATGCTTCACTTCAGTAAAAGATTGAAAGAATACATTTACACGGGTGTGAAAAATGACGAATGAAAAAAAAAAGTTTCCAAGAATGACTGTTTCCAATGCATTTAAAATAGAAAATGGGCAAATGTATTGCCAAGTGACTGCCGTCTTTAGTTTCACGTGTGTGTATATATACAGGGTGTACATAAAGTCAGGATCTATTTTTGTGAAGCACTTGGAAATTATATGGAATTCAATCATAAAATGATAAAGTGGTAACATTTATTAAATAATTAAGAGTAGGATTCGACGTGACGCCCATCAGTATCCCTGCACAGCTCAAATCGTTCCGCAGCATTTCTAAACACATTCTGGAGCATTTGCGGGGTTATGTTATCTGCAGCAGTTCGTATACGTAAGTTTTCAAGACTCGTAATCTTCGTCTGATAGACGTGCGATTTGATAAAGCCCCATGCAAAGAAATCTAAAGGGGTTAAATCTGGTGATCTCGCTGGCCAAGGTCTTAAGTTGCTTCCGCGTCCGATCCAGCGATTTGGAAAACGTCCATTTAGATAATCCTGAACAATTTTGGCATAGTGACAAGGAGCACCATCATGTTGATAGACGACGGGGATAGGATTGTTAGTACCGTCGTCTATCAACATGATGGTGCTCCTTGTCACTATGCCAAAATTGTTCAGGATTATCTAAATGGACGTTTTCCAAATCGCTGGATCGGACGCGGAAGCAACAGACCTTGGCCAGCGAGATCACCAGATTTAACCCCTTTAGATTTCTTTGCATGGGGCTTTATCGAATCGCACGTCTATCAGACGAAAATTACGAGTCTTGAAAACTTACGTACACGTATACGAACTGCTGCAGATAACATAACCCCGCAAATGCTCCAGAATGTGTTTAGAAATGCTGCGGAACGATTTGAGCTGTGCAGGGATACTGATGGGCGTCACGTCGAATCCTACTCTTAATTATTTAATAAATGTTACCACTTTATCATTATATGATTGAATTCCATATAATTTCCAAGTGCTTCGCAAAAATAGATCCTGACTTTATGTACACCCTGTGTATATATATATATATATATATATATATATATATATATATATATATATATATACAGGGTGTCCGAGAATGATCTGTACAAGTTTTGGCTGTTATTAAAAGTCAACCATGAAGTGTAGAAATTCCAGTGTTGTCCCATTTTACAGAGAATCTCTAAGTTTTTTCTGATACCAAGTTTTGACAAGTTTTTTAGAAATTCCAGTGTGTTCGAAAATTATCTGTACAATTTCATCTTTTAATAAAATTCTTGATAACACACGTAAATTCTTAAACAAGATTATTTAGAATCTGTATTTTCAAAAGTTTCTTTTATTAAAGTAACGTTGTTACAAACATTCGATATGTGCACCATCAGTGATTCGCAAAACATCCAATCGATAATCCAAATGTTGCCATGTACGCTGCAGCATATCCACATCAATTCGCTCAATAGCAGCTGTGATTCTTGCTTTTAAATCATCAATGTCTGTCACCCGCGTACAAAAAAGAAAAAAACTTGTCAAAACTTGTTATCAGAAAAAACTTAATGAGTTTCTCTGTAAAATGGGACAACACTGGAATTTCTACACTTCATGGTTGACTTTTAATAACAGCCAAAAATTGTACAGATAATTCTCGGACACCCGATAGATAGATAGATAGATAGATAGATAGATAGATAGATAGATAGATAGATAGATAGATAGGTTTCGGTTAAATTGGTGTTCAAAAGGTTATTTTGCGTTTTATTATTTTGAGATGAAATTTACAATAAAAATGCATTTTCAACGTAAAAAAAAAATTACGAAATAGTTTTATTTTTTAAAAATTAGAACGAACATTCAAGAGTCCTAATTTTAATTTGCGAGAGTTTTCTATGTAAAATACACTCGGACCTCGCTAATTGGACACTAGGTATTTCGGATATCGCGATAATTCGGCTACTTTTCCGCGTGTCGAAATATCAGGCAAATTTTACCAAATCTTTCGAAATTGGCCTGATATTTCGACACGCAAAAAAATGGCCGAATTATCGCGATATCAGAAATACCGAGTGTCGAATTAGCGAGATCCGAGTATACTTGACTTTTGAAATTGTTGAAACGAGACCATCATCCGCGATCCCGTTTCCGACTTTAAATAAGAATTTCGAAAGAAAGCTTCGTAGAAATAAGTGAATACGTGAACCATCTTAACCATGTTTAAAAAAAAAAAAAAAAGTTAAGGCGGAAGATCTCGCGTTGCCAGCGGTACAGTTTGTTCAAAACAGCCTCTATCACGTATTATATGCCGTAACAATTAGGCAAACGCTCAACACTTCGTTTTAAAAACTACGAACGTCGTTCACACACTGTTAAAATAAAGTGAATACGATGAAGATACGATTAGTTTGCAAAGAGTTTAAACGATTATCCGCGGTTAATTCAAAACAATAGTTCGTCGTAACTGAATGACCGCTATTTCAGTTTAGGCACTGTTTATCACATTGCAAACACACCTTCCGAATGTTATTTTATTATAGCGTTTGCGTGAGTCTCCCACGATCATATTTATATAATCTTGCCCATTTGTGGCTTAAACGGCAAGAGTAGTAACCTCTTGAGTAGTCTCGACAGCAGTAACGAGTTTGCGAGTCCGCTTTTATATATATATATATACGTATATATATATATATATAATATATATATATTAGTGTTTTCCACTTTGTGAGTAGATGACAAAGGCATAGTTTGAACAAAAAGTGTTCGTCCCCAAATGTGAAAAATAGTAGTGGGCAAGTGGCCATGATGGATGACGAGGATGAACGAATGGTTGCCTCACGGATGAGGCGTGAAGGGAGGGGTTGAAGGATGCTTCTTTTAGACTATGCGAAGGGGGAGCCCCCTGTGGTACGTGTAATGATGCTTCTGGAGGGCGTTCTTGGTCTTGCTGTGCGTGTTACAGATGGCGCATCGGTAAGGTTGCGTGAACACATGCTTGTCTTCAATGTGTCTGAGGAGGCTCTGTCGGGAGGAAAGGGTCTTCATGCAATGGGGGCACACGTGAACGGGACGCGGCGCTCCCTGAGTGCAGAGGGGACCTTGCCCCTGCAGCAGAGAGTGGCTGCTGGAGGGAAAGCCTGAAAAAACAAGAAAGGCTCCCATCAGTATCCAGCCTCTCTCTCTCCCTCTCCCCCCCAACCTCTCCTGCGCCCTTTATACCGACCCAAGGGAAATGAGACAACCTTTCTACCACATACTTTATTACAGCCTCTACTGTACAAATACCCTGTACATGAGCGGGTTTCAGTCAACAGTTGATCAAATGCCCTTGATCAGTCAAGGGCGGCGTTGATCCGCGATCGAAACGATAGACTTTAGTTGCCGTTCCGAAGTGCGAATCTTTCTATTACCGAATTCCACTTTGAAAATTTAACACGAGGTTAGTCAACTCGCGTGCGTGATTCTACTTCATTGTTGAGGCACATTTTCTACCGTTATGATCGCGAATGAACTATTTTTGGTTTAAATAAATATACGTATAGATTATTAGTTCACATTTTCTCTTTGGCACCTATGCTTCTAAGTACTAAATTACAATTGTGTTAACAGTTCTCAAAAGTTAATGGCAGTCCCTTTAAACATACTTATTTACTTCCAGCAGAGAAGCAAAATTAATACTTATGTGATTTTCCTTTAATAATTGTGCAGCATATTATATATATATATTATATATATATATATATATATATATATATATATATATATATTCACAGAATAATGAAAGCCTTGGACAGTAGATTATCACCACCACATAATGCTGATTGCAATACAATAATTTCCCATTATCTACGACTCAATTCAACTGATTACTAATCAACCATCATCAACTCCACACACCAAAACCTTCTTGACTAGAAACAGACATTCTGTTGTAGAAACTTACACTATTTAATCACATATTAGGGAATAGATTTATTTAAATAAGTTAATTACATTCAATGATAATGAATTATAATTTAATATAAAATAAATTGGCTTTTGTGTTATATACAATAAAATTAAAATATTAACACCAATCTAATTACTGAAAAAAAAAAAAAGTAGTTTAGGATTATCGAGTATCAAAAATGAAAAAAAAAAATTCATTAAAATTTCAAGTGAATATTTCCATATAAAAATTTACTAAAAAAATTATGAAATTTAACGAATTAAAATTAGTTGAAATTTAGTTTTTTTTTTTCTATTTTGTGTTTCAGTTTTGTGACCCCCCCCCCCTACTATAAAATTTTTATAAATACCTTAAATAAAAACGAGGAACAGATGTGTCAATTAATAGGCAATTTTATTCACTGTGTTGGAAGCAACCGCCTTAAAAAGCTTTAGTAACACAAACTCGTTAACACACGTTTTCGTATCACGCTTTTTTCCATGCAAAACAAATGATCAATTCATAAACGCAAGCTGACAACAGAGGGCGTGAGGATACAAATGTTGGAGAGTGTTCTGTCTAAACATGCTCGTTTGCGGGCTAGAGGCCAACAGAGCTCACAAATTAACATACAAATACAGCCTCTATGATCACTTAACATAAATGGCATTGTTACTTTATTTTGCATTAGTGCCGTAAAACTACCAAGAATTACTTTGACAAAAGTCTAACTTCCAAACTTTATCCTTATACTGTAGTTAAGTAGACAATTGCATATTTCAAAATTTAAACGTGTACACGTTAATTTCTTGCATACAATGCATAATTTTTGCAATTATGGAGCCCTTTTTGCATTTTGGAGGTCTACATTATCTCATTCTTTCTTTTATTCTTAATATAAAAAAAAAAAAAAAAAAAACCTGATTCATTCTGCTTACTCAGCTACTCTTCTCATTTCAAAACTGATGGACACGCCTCCGGTTTCTTAATATATATATATATATATATATATATATATATATATATATATACACATATATACATATACACACACGGTTGGAGTTACTTAGGGAAGGGACATACCACACGCTAACACTCCTCCAATAACTTGTCTATATATAAATTTCTCTGTATACATATATAATATATATGACCTCTATTTACTGATGGGTAGAGAATTATTACTTAGCTAAGATAAATAACTTAATAAAAAAATAAATATACTCCTTAATTCTTTATTCAATTCCGTCCTCCGTTTCCATCATCCCTCTCTCTTATGAAACTAAAGCACCAGATCATGCATTTTTAACTCACTTCGACACGAGACGCGTTTCGGTTAATCCTAAAGACTGCGCCTAATTAATCAATGAACACTTTATTGTTGCGATGATGTCTCAACACATGCATCCTCAGGCCTGATTTGCTCCTTGACACTTTATGACACAGGGAGCACTGATGCGGGCCGTAACTGAAGTGCGCGTCCAGCATGTGCACACGGAGGTTGCCTGCCGAAGTGTAGGTCTTACCGCAGTACGAACAGACGAGAAAGCCCTTATACGAGTTGCCCCTACCTGTAAAGAGATGGGAGACCTTATTCAACACTGGCCATGAAAGAAAATGGCGACGCCGGATAGCTTCTGGAAAAATTTTTCTAAAAGTGCCTTCTTAAAATATTTTGCTGTTGGTTTGGTCATCCCATTCTCGTGTGGCGAGGCAACTCTTATTATTATTATTAAATCCAAAATGGCGAAAACCGTTTATGTGTTGCGTAAGACAATGGTTTTGCATTTTGGCCTATTTCTATGAAATTAATTGGTAGGGCATCATCGAATTCGTGCACGGTAATTATAATTTAAATTGGCGGCATATCTATATAAGGTTCACATTTCTGAATAGGTTGTGTTTCATACAATAATGGATATCAAAGCTTTTTTTTTTTGCCCTCATATTATAGCACTAAACACGAATAACAACTATAGAAGCAACAATCATACAGTGCACTTCTACAAATAGCATCACATAAGCTATCACTACAACTCCATCCCGTGAGTGATGTCCGTGAGGACACCTCACTGGTTTTCAAAACGCTTGTGGTTCCTGCTGGTGTGAACCCTCAATGCGTTTGTGGTTCCTGTGGATGTGAACCCTCAGCGCGTTTTTATTTTTGGCTGGTTTGTTGCAAATGGGACACCAGACGGGGCCGCACGCTGTGTGGATGTCCCTGATGTGGATGCGAAGACTCCCAGCGCACGAGAAAAGTTTCCAACAATGGGGACAAGGCAGACCCGAGGGTACAGCACGGCCTGGAAAGAGACCAAAGGCCCGCTTAATTTTTTTTCTCGTTGGTTGAAGCATATATTAATTACGATGATGTCTCTGGATGTGCATTCTCAGCCCCGATTGGCTTTTGGAGGGTTTGTTGCAGTGAGGGCACCAGTATGGGCCAGAATTATCATGGATGTCTCTGATGTGCGTACGAAGGCTGCTAATGCACGAGAAGGTTTTCTTACAGAAGCTACACACAACGAAACCAATGATAAGCCTCCCTGTAACAGAGAAGACAATGGGGCTCTTAATGACTGAAGGAAGAGGAACAAGCATTAGGATAGGGCACACAGGAAGCGGAGACAGAGGGGGCGGAAGGGGCTGATGATGACACGGGGCATCCCTCTCCCCGTTTAAACGAGACTGAAGCGGTAGAAGAGATGACGGGGAAACTTTGGATACGAGAGGATGGAAAGGAAGAGGTGACACATGTAGTGGTGGTTGTGGTGGTGGTGATGGTGGTAGCAGTGGTAGCAGTAGTAGTAGTAGTAGTAGTAGTAGTAGCTGTTAGATTGTTCGTAAGGTAGTTATTTCCTTTGACCTTAACGCCAGGGTGTTGTCTATATGTATGCGTCAACATTGAATTCTTGGTTCGAAATACTTTAGAGCAAACTAAACATTGGAACTGATAATAAATTCCGGAATGCATGTCAGCTATGTGCTTTCGAAGGTTACTGCGGTGCCGGATTACTTTACCACAATATGGGCAATACTGGCTTGGTTCATCTGAGGCCATGCTGGGCCCTGCAAGAGTGGAAATATCTCACTTAAAAAGAGCTTTACGATCGCCCACGATTATTAATTATTATTATTATGAAAATAGTTAACAACCAATTAAGTTTCACAAAAAAATGTAATTGAAACACCAAACAACGTCCAGAATTTAATATTACCTTACATAAGCTAGCTACAATTTAGCCGCTAAATTACATTTCTTTTATTGCAAAGGTGACAACACTTCAAAACACGTAAAACGAGATTATTATTATTCAGATTTATAAAAGCAATGAAAAAGGTAGAAAAAAAAATTGTGTGTTCAGGAAGGGGAAGATTTAGACGAAGACAAGGCAAAAATCATATTAACGTGACGAAAGAATGAACGAACAGTTTGATATAAACTAACGAAACACTGAAATATTAAACAAAGGAACAAGAACAAAGTATGGCAAGATGAAATACGCAGGGTTTTTTTTTTTTTTTTTTTTAGTTCAGTAAAAACAATTGAGTAAAAAAGTTACAAATGAACGAGAATAAAAAAACGATAAGTTTGGACTAGATTAAAATGAGTATATCAACATACATAAAAAACAGATGGTTCGCTTTTATGTCATGAATCGTGAGTAGTAATAATAAACTGCCTATAATAACCATAAGGGCGAGATGATGATGATAATAGTAATAATAATAATAAATAGTAATAATAGTAGTAATAATAATAATAATAGTAGTAATAAAAACGTTTGCGAGTATACAAAAATGATCATCCAATTCATTCCATGAAGAACGAAGCATGAGGCCTTAGAAGTGTTTAAAAAGAGGTACTAAGAGAAATTTAAATAGAAATTTAACAGTGCAAACTGCATCACTTCTTTTTCTTGATCATGTCACAGACTTTGATGGCCGGGTGAGACTCAAGGAGGTGTTTGGAGAATGACCGTCGACAAAAGGTGCTAAAGTCGCACACTGTGCAACTGTATGGGCGATTGAAGCGAACTTTGATCCCTCCTGAAACGATGGGAAAAACCGGCAATCAGAGTCTGTTGATGGCAAAATACCGGTTATAACCGGTAAGTAGCAAAGTCTGCTCTCAAAACAAAGATGGCCAAATGCACAAAAGCTATTTGAACAATTTTCGAGATTTTTTTTTTTTTTTAAGCGCAAAACGAAGAATTTTCTTTGCTATGAAGTTTGCTTTATATATAATATATATATATATATATATATATATATATATATATATATATATACTGTATATATATATGTATTATATATGTATATATATGTATGTATATATATATATATATATATATATATATATATATATATATATATATATTATATATATATATATATATATATACTGTATATATATATATATTATATATATATATATTATATATATTATATTTATATATATATATTATATATTATATATATATATATATATATATATATATATATATATATATATATATATATATACGTATATATATATATATATATATACTGTATATATATATATATATATATATATATATATATATAATATATATATATTATATATATATATATATAAGGAGGTTACTATTTTGTTATTACGAAATTTTCCTTGTGGTTTTAAATGTTTCCTTTGGAATTATGTTTGATGGTACATATGAAATAATTTTGTGCACGGATGCAACTGCAATCAACCTACCTGCTCTTATAAACAGAGAGAGAGAGAGAGAGAATGAAAGTGAGAATGAGAGAGAACGAGAAAAGATGAACATGGCATTGAAATGAGTGACGCTTCGCGATATCAAAACTCTCTTCCTGTTTGATCAAGCAGTTGCAAAAGAGAAGAACGTGACGCAGATCACGTGCTTCTCTTTAGTTCTCTATCGTAAAAGGAAGAACATCCAAGCACCATGAGGTGAAATGTATACTTAAAAAAAAAAAAAAATTCAACTTTAATGACAACCACTGAAGACGGATGACTAAAATGAAAATGAAGCGCCGTCATGGTGATTGGAAATGGCCCAACCAGCAACACACCACACCACGTACGGGATGATCCCTCACTGACTCAAGATTTACTCCTCCCCCCCCCCCCTCCGCACATCATCCAGGACTGCTTCAATGATGAAAGAATCCAAGGAATGAGGACAATAACCTCAAAATTCTCTAAGAGGATGACTAAATCTATCCTAAGTTCACTCTATGATTGGACCATTCTACTAAATTAACCTTAAAACAACTAAGAAACAAGCACCTCAAGTCTTCACACCAAAATTAGGCGTCTACGATACTAAAGCCAGCGTGAAGGGAAGCCTTTTCAACGTGACGATTACGCAAAACGTTCTACCGCCTACGACCTTTATCGTCATCGTCGTCAGTCGAGTAAAAGGCTTCCCTCCATTATGGTTTGTAATCTTAAAACACGAGTAACACCAAAGCAAATAAGGAAAGGTCACGACGGTGCTTCTCGTTCCAAATTCACAATTAGATGAATCCCAAATTAATGAAACTAAACCCATTTATGAAGCGAATGCTACTGCTTCAAAAGCCCTTCGACACCTTTCTTTATTTGCTTCAAAATAGTATTTAACAAATATGGGCACATCACGCTATTTGCATTTATTATTATTATTATTATTATTATTATTATTATTATTATTAGTCGTTGTTGTTGTTCAACTGTTAGCACATTAATTCATTTTAAGGGCACTGCTTTTCATCTCTAGTTGGCACTTTTTACACAATTCTGTCCTTCACACTTCCGAATATCAGATTTTACCCTTAATGAAAACGTCAATTTGAACGCCGCATTTTTCTGCACAAAATATTTGCCATAAAATATACATTATTCTTCCAGTTTAACGCGCGCGCTTATTGAGAAAACCGTAAAACAAAGTGTACTCAATACAAATGCTTTTCACGCCTTTTTAATACTATCCCCTCTCCCAAACTATAACTTTTAAGACGCAGTATCAACAAAGTAAGGAGTGGAAGAGGTATTAATAAGAATTCAAAGAAACATTTCAAACATTTTACTCGAAGGAAAGGAGGATGATATTCGAAAGGAAGGATAGACATTTTACGCAACAACGTCCTTTTTATTCCCGAAAAACTTAAAATTTTGTATTCCTAAAAGAGGGAATTCGTAGGATTTTTTTTTTATAGTTTTGAAAAGTCTCGAAATCAAAATATTAATTGGATTGGATTTTCCACTAATTACTAACTAACAATTCAGACTAAAAAGTAACTTTCCAAACGAAATTATTTTAATTTACGAGAATCAAATACAGAAATTGTTCATTTTTGCCGTGAATCAATAATAATGCGAGGAGGCTTTCGAGACAGCGAGTTTCCTCCGAGCGGAAACGCGACGCGTGATTGACCCCATTTCCCTCCTCCTTTCGAGAGACCCGTGACGAGAAATTCGTTCATTTCATCCAATCACGTCAGTTTAAATTTAACACGCGAAAATTCGATTATTTCGCACGATCGTACTCCGAAGGTGGGGAAGTGGCACCATCTCCTCTTCGGGAATGAGTGTCTCAACCGCTCGCGCGTCCAACCTTTAGTTTGACCTCCGTCATGCCATATTCATCATCGCGCAATCACGCACTATTAATTCATCACATTATAATGAACACCGACTCCGGACTTAGGGGGACGTAACGTTCTCGCTAAATGTTACGGGTGGAGAGGAGAGTCAAAATGGGCAGAATCGCCTTAGAACATCACTATCGCGGAGTGACTTCATCTTACCGATTCTCTCCACGGATTAATAACTAGTTTCAGTAATGTCGCTGCACTCAAACAGTGAAATCAATAGACTAAATTAGTAAACTTTCATTCACTTCGAAAACAATTTTTTTTTCCAAAAATTTTCAGTTCCTGAAGATTTCTTCTCCCCATCCTTTCGATCAACAAATAATCAACAAAGGTGATAACGCACCATGGTCAAAATAATAATCATCATAACTGTCATTACAGGATAAACTTTGATACAGTTAATATGATCGGTCTCATCTCATCGTTAAGAAAGTAATGACAAATTTCCTCGCAAATTTTAACTCCTTAATTTCCGTTAACTAAGTAAGGCTAATATCAGATGATTTGACAACAATTAATACTACTTTAATTTTCAAGGTTAAAATTCAAGTGTTACATAAATTCTACGTGCATATATATATATATATATATATATATATATATATATATATATATATATATATATATATATATATATATATATATATAAACGATATTTAAATTTCTTAATCTGCCGCAAGTTCAATCAGAGGCATTAGAAATTTCATGGCGACAAACAGTTAAAAACAACACTATCTTGACTATTAATTCATTATAACTAAATCAGTAATAAGTAATGGAAAAGTTAGTGAAGAAACGATAAATTCAAATGAATCAAAACAGTCGCGATTTATTACGTCCAAACGGAAACTACATATAGACTCAGTTTGAAGTTACGTGGTGGTTGGGGAAGGGGGGATTAGTTACTGAAAAGTGGGGGATGAAAATTCTCCTTAGGTGCCGCAAAAGAAGAACAGATGGCATTGGAATGACCTAAGCCAGAAAAGATTGGGAACCATTGATCTAAATCAGTGCTCTTCAACCTGGGCGGTACCGCCCACTAGTGGGCGAAGGATCTCATTAATCTAAAGGTAATTGCAATTAATTTTATTGTTTTATGCAGGGTATATAACTTTTAGTTTGAGTTTTTGCATTTTTAATTTTGGTGGGCGATACGGAGATTCAAAAGTTACAAAAGTGGGCGGTAAGCATAAAAAGGTTGAAGAGCACTGATCTAAATGATCAATACGGATTCCATATACTGTAGTGGTTGCCAAGGAAAACAAATATTAAATTTCCAACTCCTTACTTCATAGTAATTGTAAACAGTTTCGGGTGAAAATTTTCAGTTCACTTTACTTTGGCTACGAGATTCGATTTTGGGAAAGAACCACGAAAGAGCAATGATGGGGTTCTGCTATTTTAAAAACTGCAACAGAGACCATCTTTTATTGTTTCTTTTACAAACTATAAATACAATATAATGTTCTCATTTATTCTTCATAAAAACTTCTTTTTTTTTTTTTTAAAGATATGCTCCGTTGCCACAGAGCATCCATCTCTGAGAGAAGTTTTCATTACTTTGGCTGCTCTTAAATCAGTTTGAGTTTCGAAACAATAAACGGTGGTTTGTTTGGTTTTGGGGGGGGGGGGGGGGATTAAGGGAAAAAAATTATGTCCAGGGAAGTCATCGTAAATTGGTTAACGATTAAAAAAAAGAAAACTCGCTAATAAATTTCTTTAGAATTATATTTAAAATACGATTAGCATTATGGGATATTCGAGCTATGTATATTAAAGAGATCAGTATATATTGTATAAAATTGGGGAACTACACAAGCTGTAGTGATTGGTCACAATCAGTAACTAATGTTTACTTGGCTATATCAACATTGGATAACATTTAACTGATCTCCATTCCAAAATGAAGTATAAAACATCTTCAACACGGACCTACGTTGTCGCGTGACGAGTCGTTATCGTTTAGTCAACTGTCCGCTAAACTGCCACAGTGCGTTAGCACAGTCGCTATATTGCACCGAGAGAAAGGCGAATCAGCCCGTGATCCGCGTAATCAAATAGACTTACACTCGAACTGTTAGTGGTCAGTAATGATTTTATCAAAATAAATGCGCGTTATTAATCGAGAGCAGTTAGTTCGACAATAATACTTCGCGTATTCATTCATCACTTATTTGTATTTAAGATCGCAAGTAGCACAATAATATTTTATTTCATGGGCCTACACTACACTGTAAACAGGGAAGTCCCCTAAAGCATTAAGTCGAAGTACGTAAATGGGTTTTCTACGTTAAACGTCCAAGTTTTACCTAACATTGACCGTAGAGGTTCCCTTTTGGTAAAAGAAGAAGAAAAAAACGAAAGGAGGAAAGAAAAAAAATAGAGATAGACAGAGAGAGAGAGAAACCAGTTAGCTAAGTCAGTGTGTCTGCGGTCTCCAATTTTGTCATGTGGAACTTTCTGCTTACAATGTACGTTCTCCTCAGAATGCTAAGCTTGCTACTGTAGCAGTATATCAAATATCTTCCATACAAGATGAAAGACAATCTGGGTAGCACTGACCAATAAAAAACAGCCGTAATTTACTACTACAATAAAGAAAATCTCGCAATAAACAAACCTCCGTCAATATTAATTGAATCAGAATAAGGTGAAAGGTGGGGAACTTTATTCGTAAAAACTTGCTTTAAAATATATTGGCAAACTTTACTCTGACGCATTAAAAGCCATTAAAAATAAAACTATGCAATGAAATCGAAAACTACGGGCGCCATTCAGCATTTTAACAATGACTATTTAAGTACGTTAGGGCCAGTATCTACACACTATTTCTGAGATGAAAAGCGTACGGGACAAGGATGGTAAGGCAGGACTTCTCTTAACAGAAAGGGAATAAACAGGGAAAACACAGAATGGGTGACCCTCCTCCGCGTCCAGATGATGGCGTGACCCGTGGCTCGGATCCCACGTCAAGCTGTAGGTCCCCTCCGTCGCACGACTTTTGCCATTACGAAGGTTAAATAATCCAAAAACATCATCATCATCACGACGTCTTCCTGACCGAAATCTCCAAAACCATCGTCAAGATGAGCGATGAAAAGGTACTTAAAATTAAAAGCGTTTTCAGGTCAAGTTAATTTGGGTTAGATTCGAATTTCATATAATTTTCTCGTTCTCGAAAAATCGATCAGAAAAGAGGTATAGATAGATAGCACTTACGAATTTTAGCTTCATAACGGATTAGATTACATTTAACCGAACTCAAACGAGCGTAGCTTCTATTTAACGAACGATCGAAATGTTTCTCCAGATTAACTATCCGTAAAGCGATGCTGCGATTGAATAAGCATGAATTTGTAGCACTATCTTACGCTACTTCATTAATAATTACAACTTCATGTTCCAATTCTAAATTAAAATCTAAACCAAATTCGAGATTGGAGCATCAAATTTGATTTGTGAATTTACTTCCACTTTCGTAATCCAATTCAGCTACAATCAAAATTCAAATTTAAAAGTCACGTAACTGACAAAATCCGATTCAAAACATTTAATGAAAACTTTCATTTAGAATTTAGAAATTGCTTCGAAAATGCTCGCATTAAATAATCCCTAATTAAATTCTATCATCAGGAGGTTACTCATACCTCTCTCCTACACAAAAATTACACGAATCAGCCTTCGTCTCGCGAAGGAATCCACATTTTTCAATAACTTGATAACTCAAAGGCAACTCCCTCCAACGCCAAGATTTTCGTGGCAATGAGAACAACGCATTAGCCCTAACATTTCATTCACGTGGAAAGAGGTACACGGACAAAAGTGACACACAGCGTGATGAGCCCATACGAACAAAGATAAACAAATTCCCGTACGTACCTTGGCTGGTGTCTTGACTAGCACCTGCTTGGGACATTGAAGGCCCTGGGAGAGCGGAAATCCCAGGAGGTAGGCCTGGGGTTCAAAAGAAAAAAAAGCGAATTAGAAAGGCGGTGGTGCATCAACAAAAACTGTTCTCGTTAACAAACACTCGTGACTCTCGGGGACTATGATCCAGTTTCGCAATTATTCCAAACGAGGATATAATCGACGCGTGTCAAAATGGTACAATTATCAAATATGATTTTATCAAATGCTAATCTAAAATTGTCCGCAATAAATTTGTTAGAAAAAGTCACAAATGTTCGATTATATTTATTACAATAAAACCAATACAGTTTTTAGACTTCTGTAATATTTCACACACACACACAATAGGAAAAGACAAATTTAACTACAAATCAACGACTTCCTCCACAAAATTAACATAGAAGGACCCCCGCCCTGCCCCCCGCCAAAATAAAACCCGGTGATCAGGCAAATTATACAACTGTATAAAGTTAATAATTGTCTTCCATTGTAAATTAAAACTAATATGAATTCTTTTAAATTACTCTGAGGAAAGTTAACGCCGTGATATTCCTACCATTTCGTGAACAATTTTAATACTATTTCCCCAATGAAACGAAAAACAAAATTTAAAACTGATGCACATCCTTACTGACACTCAAAAGCTCATCCTGTTCCATTTACAGATCAGCTAACAAAATATATCAGCATTTTCTGGGTTTGAGCCATAAGGTTTTTTATCTACAATCTGTTGATTTCAATGTACAATATTTACAGCCAAAAATAAAATAAAAAATAAATAAATAAAAAGTCTTACAATCTTTAGTAAATATAACCTACAATTTATTATCTTGTTCTATATTGTCACATTTCTTGTATGACCAATTCTTGGTTTGTGGCGTAAGAACCTGTAGCACCGTAATTTAATTAGCTTAGTATAAAAAAAAGTATTTATCATACGAGGTGCATAACACCAGTTTCTAATATGCTCAGCTTTTTAATTAAAAAAAAAACTATTTGGTAGCCAATCTAATAGCGAAAAACCGATGATCATCTCTCCACTAATTAGGCCTTTCTTAACTAACTTTTGTTCTTTGTCAAATAGAACACTTCGTGCAAAATGCTTTCAAACTCTATACGATTAAGGCCGGCTGCACGCAGGATCGTCTCGCGACTCACGACGGACACGCGACTCGAATCGTCACAACCGAAGTCGTCAGTAGTCAGTCGCGAGACGATTGTGCGCGGGGCCGGCCTAAAAAGCCCAGCAGTTAAAACCGCTTGAAAAGATACGAAGAAAAAACATTCATCAAAGTCTTTCAAACGGCAGGTTCTGTTTAGAGCATCTCTCAAAAAATATTAGGAACATCGGATCAAAAACCAGAGTAAGTTTAAGGAAATCTTACGTCTCTCAACTGAGCACAGAACGAGAGAGAGGCCTACATACATTACACAGCAGTGGTGGGCAAGTAACGAAGCATTTGTAATTGATTACAGTAAGTAATTTTTCCAGTAATCTACTCGTAACTAATTACTTTCTGAACGACTACTTTTTACTCGTAATCGATTAAGAATTTATCAATAATAACTACTTTTTACTTCATTACTTTTGTAAAAAGTTATACAATTACTTTTTTATATTTTTTTAAAACTTTTCCCGGATCTCCCAAGGTTGTTTATTCTCCAATCCCATATTCTTGATAATAATGGAGCAGTGTTGCAATATGTATTTTAATCAGGAGTTTTGGCCCAGAATCTACGAAATATTTTCTGGTCAACGTTATTACTTCAGTAATATCTGCAATTTAGCATTAGTGAATCACGAATGCATTAACTAATAGTTAAAATTGTAATCATATTACTAGGATATCAGTGCTGCAAATTTGTGATATGTAAATAAAAACAGACATTGAAAAGCAATGTGTGTATATATAATTAATCCAGAAAAGTAATTTCTACTTTATACCTTTAGTTACTTTTCAGACAACAGTAATTTTTACTTTTAATCGATTACTTTTTAAGCAAGTAATTTTACTTCTACTTCATTACTATTTTCGGCAAGTAATTCTACTTTTACTCGATTACAAAATCTTAGTAATTTACCCACCACTGCTACACAGTATTAGTAAATAGCACCCCAACCACACCCAATTTTTCTTATAGCTTATGACAGCGGATAATAACGTTTGGTATTATTTGACCCACTTCGTCAAAGGGGACCTACAGCTTCACGCGGGATCCGAATCGAGGCTCGCTACAATGGGGAACAGTCACCCACCCAACTGATGAACGTCCCTTAACCTAACGGGAAGCGGTGTCGTCACGTGACCATGACGTAGCCCGAATGACAGCAGAAAAAAAGCACTTAAGATTGGGCAGAAGCTTAAAATTTAAAAAAGAAAAAAAAAATCGCAACACTACAACTTCCTTCTTTTAAGACGCTGTGAAGGTCCGGAAACCGGTTCAAAATGTTCTTAAGACTATTAATATAATAGGTTCGTATATTCCAAAAAATTAATTATTTTCAAAGAAAGTAATCACTCCAAGAAAATAATATAGAAATTACGTCACATCTATGAACTTTGGATTCTAGTTACTATTTCTTACTTCTTGTCACGAGGAAGGAAAGAAATTAAGTAAATAATGAAGTAATAAAGCGAGGGAACCATTTATTATGGCAAGACTTTGGATTAATCTTTGCACTCGTTCCTAAGTACCAACAAAATGAAAGCATTCAAATAAATCATGCTTGAAGTCCGGTATAAAATAAAATTGCCACAAACAAACAGCGTCAATACACGAGCACTATAAACGAAACGCGAATGTTCTTAAAGAATTTTATTTGTAACGTTAGCACTTTGGCAAGATCGAATCTCGGATGAACAAAAAATGGCAAACATTCCGTGAACAATAACAACAAAAACGAGAACTATGCCGGAAACATCAGCGACCTCGCCTATATTTGCGACTTTGACCTTTGATGCGAGGACCCGTCTTCCGACGATACATATCAGATTCACGGACAGTGGCATTAATATATGAGCAGTTCAAAAGTTAGGCACGGGCACGAAAATGCTCCGTTTAACCTTTGACCTCTATTTGTGATTTTCCACCCTCGATACAAGAACCCGATCTTGCTCGCGACACACCGTCTCGCGATGATATTCGCGCGTATGAAGTTTCATCAATTTAACGTTCGGCGGTTCAAAAGCGTGATGGACGGCAGACAAGTGCAATGCAGTATGGCCTCCAATTTTATTTGGCGGGGTCATAATTAGTACGTAAATGCGTCTTCCTTCGGTAAATAAGCGTGAATATAAGAAAAGTAATCTTGTCATTTTAATTTTATTTAAAGAGGTTGAGCAAAATTTTTAAATTATACCTTTGGTAACCTTTGGTTAGCTTCCGCCCGAATTGTTCATTCTGACGAAGGCCAAGCTTTTCACTCCACCTTAGACTTACAGTTTAACGTGGAATCCGAACACGCCCCATCAGCAGTCCAGCGTCTTAACCACTAGGCCACCTAGGGTACCCATTTATCTACCAACCACTTTCTTTATTATGTGGAAGGATGAACAGCTGGGTTTGGCCGCGCGCCGGCTGCCGTCGGGTCTCGAACCCGGGGCCGATGGATTCGTAGTCAGCGACGCTAACCACTATACCACCGAGGCGCATTAGTTACTTAGTTATACATCAGTAATTACATTGAATTTTATTATTCCGCTCTTAATAAAGCGTATGTACGCGTGTTTAACGTATTACTTTAGTTTATTTGTTGAAGGAGAGTATTGTTTTCTACTCTCATCCTGTCCTCATAGCCAGCTACAAATTGCTGGTCAGGGACTTTGCGCAGGAACCCGTAGACTTAAATCTAGGTTATTCACAAAGTTATTTAGGTTAGTGGCTGGAGGTTCCCGTTCTTTTAGAGAATTTTAAAGTTAAATAAGTTAGAAAGTTCTGGAACTTTATTTGAGTGTGTTTTTCCATCTTCATTTTCCCGGAACCCTGTCCCACCGAAGCCGAGACAGCACAGAATCCAACTCTTCTATCATCCCAGTGTATTTTTATTTCACTTTTAAATTTTGGAGTATGTCCCTCGAGTATTCTCCATGTACAGGATGGGGCGCGAGGATATGACGTTTTTCATTGCGCTGCTATGGGAAACTGGACAACAAATCATGGAAATTTTGTAAGATATAACAAAACTAGTGAATTCCGTTTATTTATTTATAGACTGGACAACAAATCAGGAAGAACAAAAGTAGTGAATGCAGTTTATTTTTTTAAATTACATGTTCCAGATAGCCTCCATTACAATCTAAACATTGTTGTAATCTCTGTCTGAAGTTCCGCATAACTCGCTGCAATAAAGCGCCATCAATTCCTCCAATTTCCTCTACAATGCGGTCTTTAAGCTCTTCGGTAGAGTTGGGGCGAGTTGCATACACCTTAGACTTAAGATCTCCCCAGAAGAGAAGTCGGGGATCTTGCTGGCCAGGGAATGTCTCCAAATCTTAAAATTAAACGGCCTGGAAACATTCCTCTTAGATACAGAGGTCGGGGAACAGGGGTAAATTACCCCAAATGGAGTAAATTTAAAAATTTTGGGGGTAATGCGTGTGGTATGAGAGACACTTCCCTCAGAGCCTCAGTCGTGTGTATGGTATCATGAAACGAAGAGGTGCTTTTAGTGCTTGACACTTTGTGCTGATATTTTTTTCATATATTTTTATTTTATTTTGTTACATAAATGTGGCGTTATTCTAAATTTTAGAATATTACGAATTTACGTCCTGATTTGATGTTTTGTATCAAAAATGAAACAGCATCATTTTTCCAAAACCTGAAGTGATGTTTTGAATGAAATTCTTCAGTTCTTCAATCCTTTTTACTAATTTGTGTGTGCTATTCTTATGCCAGCATGTGTGGCTTTTTTTTATTTCTCCATAATAATGGATCCAATAAACATTTTTTGAATTTGAATTTTTTGTATACCATATACAACAGTTTTAAGAGCAATTGGCTTGTTTTTGTTTACTTTGAAGTCTGGGGGTAATTTCATTTTACTCAAATAGATTTTTGGGTAATACCCAAAAAAGTTCCCCGACCCATGTCTTAGAACATTCATGCTTGGCCTTGCCGTGTGAGCCATCGTGCCATCCTGTTGGAATCATACGTTCCTCTCACCCTTAGCAGTTTCCTCAGCTAAGTAAGTTTACAGCATGATGCGGTAGCGATCAGCATCCAGAGTAACAGACTGGTTGTTTTCCTCAAAGAAGTAAGGCCCGATAACCCCAAAAGCGTAAACACCACACCAAACCGTTACCTTTTTACTATGCAGAGGCTTCTCGTGGAGCTGCCTAAGATTGTTATCACTCCAAAATCTGAAAATCTGCTTATTTACGTAGCCCGACAGGTGAAAGTGGGCCTCATGTGACATGATTAAAACACCCAAAACTCCATCATTATCCAATATTTCCAAAAACTGTCTACAGAAATTGACACGAAAAACTTTATTTTGATCTTTTAGCTCATGGGTCACTCGAATTTGGTATGGCTGAAAGTGCAAGTCTTCGTGTAAAGTTCTTCGAAGGGACCTGCTTAAGATTTGTAAGGAGAGCGCATGTTGCCTTGCTGAGCGTGATGGGCTCTGCTGCAACGCGTTCCTCACTCTTTCAATGTTCTCTGGCATGCGAATCGAACGGCTAGGCCCAACAAACTTATTCACTACACTACCACGAATATTAAAATAATCAACCCATTTTAAAATGGCATTACGCGAAGGAATTCTGCCATGTCTCGGAACATTAAACTCGCGCCGAAAAGTTCGTTAGGTCTACACAATCGAATGTTTGAAAATAAGTTCTCGCTACGAACATGCGTTGATTCACCGGCCAATTCTCCATGTCCAGTAAAACTGCATCCACAGACGAGTGTGCGCGCGTGACCACCAGTTCCCCCACTCCCCCATAGCAACGGTATGAAAAACGTCATATCCTCGCGCCCCACCCATGATATTATTGTGTATCGGTCTCGTCTCGTCTTCTTTTCAAGGATTGTAGTCGTAGTCTTCACTTTCGTGTCTTCCATCTTGTACGTAAAAGTCCTTTGTACAGCTTCCCTGTTTGCGATGTCTCGTTTTCTGTATGGGCTTGTAAGTACAGAGTAATACTCAATTACTGGAAGGACCAAACTTTTTCATACTTTTGTTCACTTTTCTACTGTGGAAGCACCTACGATAATTCTTGTTATTTTTCTAGCTGTTGTAATTTTTAGTGCTCTCGAATTCTGCGTCTATCATTATTATTAGTGCAAGATTCGGTAAAGTGATGTCGGCCACATTACAAAAACACCCCGTAAAAAAAATAGAATAGGTGCAGTTACAGAAACACATATGCAGACCGCAGAGAAAATTAATTGGTGAAAAGTGACAATGCCAAGCATTGTGTGGAAGTTCTTCACTGCTTCAAGCACTAATGGAAAACAGGCGATCTGCAATTTGCGCGGTGTCTCTGTCTCTCGTGGAGGAACAAGCGCAAGTACCTTCTCTACATCGATCCTGAGGAATCACCTTATCAACAATCACAAGACTGTTTGGTGAAGCCAATAAGAGTCAATGTACAACTTCTGCTACTAATTCTGGTGAGTAGATTCATGAAAATCTGTAAAGTGATTCTTCAAACACTCAGAGAGAATTCGCAGGTGCTCAAAGCACCAACATCCTAGTGGCCCCAAAAATGATGAATTCAATCAAAATTTATGAAGTCTAAATATTTGTTGTTTTAATGCAGGTTTCGAGTCGCTAAATTTTAGCATGCCCACTGCCCAGGGCCCCCAAAGTTTCTAAAATGTTGCTATATATAAAGTTTGATTTCAAGTTTCAACATGATTTAGGAATTTATTGTAATATCAAAGTTTCCCTGGAATTGCCGTTTTCTATTTGTTTATAATTTCCCCCAATCAGAATTAAGATACAACTAAAGTAAATTTAATTATCTTTGTTAATTTACTTAGCTTCTATTTATTAAAAAATATTAACTATATAAAACTTTACATATAAATATTTCTGTATTAAAATTATTTTCTTTATATATATATAAATTTATTTTTTCTCTTTAGGAGAAACGCCTGGAACTTCTTCCGCCACGACTGCTCATTCCATCAAGGTCGCGTTTTCCAAATCCATTCCACACGCTCATAATGACCGAAAGAAGATTGATCTTGACCGGAAGGTGGCAGAGATGATCTGCATCGACCGTCAGCCCTTCGCATGTGTCGAACGGGTAGGATTTAGGCGACTACTTCAGGCTGCCGATCCGAAGTACACGATTCCGATGCACACCTTCCAAAGTAACAAAGACTAATCTTACAAATCACCAACCCACACATTCCACTATCGCCTACTCAACATGGATTCAGACCTCACCACTCAACCACGACATTACTCACTAACCTCACGCAGCACATCATGGATGGCATCAACTCCAGACGACCAGCTCAACGTACACTACTAGCAACAATAGACATTAGTAAAGCATTTGATGCTATCCTACGCTTCCCTCTCAAACAAAATACTCAACACAAACATGCACAATAACACCAAAAGGTGGCTGAGCAACTATCTTTCACGAAGCTACTCACATGTCACATTTAATGGCAAGTCATCCCAAAACAAGCTTTTTCCGAACGGGGTTCCTCAAGGCTCTGTTCTCTCACCAACACTTCAACTTATACATACATGACATTCCAACACCCATAGATAACAAGCTTACCTTATCATCATATGCAGATGTCATCACTCTAACATCCACCCACAACATCGACACCACTACAAATAACCTACAAACATACATAAACAGTATACAAGACTGGCTCACACACAATAGACTCAAAGTAGCGCCCACAAAATCAACCATCACCTTGCTAACAAGCAACACAAAAGAACACCAGGTAATTCCACAGCTTACACTAAACAACATCAACATTCCACACACTCACAGGACCAAAATATTTGGGGTCACATACAACACATCATTATCTTTTGCAAACCACATTCAGGACATTATAAACAAATGTACGTCAAGACTTAACACGCTTAGGGTACTAACAGGCACAAACTTTGGACACCAGCAGGAAACAACATCACTCATATACAAACAATATATTCGCTCAGTTATGGACTATGCTAGCCCATGCTGGGCACCCATTATCTCAAACACACACATAAACACCTTACAGACAATACAAAACAACGCACTTCGTATCATTACAGGATGCACTCAAACAACACCAATAGAACACCTGCACACAGAAGCAAAAATACTGAAAGTTAGGGAACATTTAGACATGAGGGGAACACAATTCATGGCAGCAGCGACAACTAATCCACAACACCCTTGCCACTACATGTACAATCATGCACCAACACCTCGCACCATTAAGGTAACACCAGAGACACATTATAACCAAATACTCCATTCCATACCACGCCCCAGACATCACACAGTACAGAAAACACATACACGCACACCTAACCCACAAAGCACTGACACGACTCGGTCCGAATGCGGTCCTAGGTGCGAAGACCCACCCATTAACAGGTCAGAGATCAGCCTGAGCAGATCTGATCGAGTTAACTTAGCACGATTCCGATGTGGACATCACCCCAACTTACAGACATATAAACACAGACTAGACAACTCCATAGACGCCACCTGCCACCTGTGCCAGGACACACCACAAACAATTGAACACATTATGACAGACTGTACCGCTCTAGCACAACATAGAACACAACACAACATCACTAGTGCGCTGAACCTCTAGTCCACTCCGGAGAGGGCGATCGGTTACCTGCGTGCCGCCGGCTTGCTCGATCAGGGTGGGCTGATCGGCTAAACAACAACACGATTCCTTCTGAGAAGTTTTTCAGGACGAACCTTATTCCAGACATGGCAGGCAAGGTGAAGGGCAAGATCGAGGAATTGATGTCACAAATGAAGGAAAAGAAGAGGAAATTCTCCTTCACCACGGACATATGGAGCAGTCGAGCAAGTGACTCATATATAAGCTTGACCTGTCACTTTGTCGGCCCAAACTTCGTGCGCAAAAACATGTTGAATGTCTGTTTTCAACGAGGATCATACAGCAGAAAAAATTTCCGCCAAAGCTTTTATGATCATGAAAGATAATGCAGCTAACATGCGAGCCGCTTTCAGACAAACAGAAACGGATAGTTTCGGTTGTTTGGCTCATACACTCAACTGGTGATAAAGGATGGCTGCTTGAACCTCCAGAGTGTGGCTAATCTTTTGACAACGGCTCGGAAAATCGTCGGTCATTTTCGCCACTCTCCGCAAGCGACGCAGCGCCTACATCAAATTCAAAGACAACTTAACTTGCCTCAACTGAAGCTGATTCAAGATGTGCCAACCAGATGGAATTACACGCTGGAAATGTTGCAGCGACTCATTTCCCAAAAGCAAGCTATCATTGAATATGACGTCGAATGGACCCTGGAAAATACGTTGACTTCAACGCAATGGAAGCTTATGGTCAAGCTTATTGACGTGCTTGCTGTCTTCAAAACTGCAACGCTCAAAATCAGTGAGGAAAACTCGCTTTTATCAGAAGTTTGACCTACAGTCAAATCTCTGTCAAAAGGAATCTGTGCAGCGTGCTCAGTGAATGATGCTGGTGTCAAGATTCTGAAGAGCCAGCTGGGCGATTCTCTCGAACAGAGATTTCGAGAGCATAATTCAAATGATAAACTGCTGCTAGCCACAGCAGTTGATCCCCGATTCAAAGGAACTGGGCTGATAGACGACGACATGCGAGAAAAGGCCAAGGAATTGTTGAGACAAGAGATATGCAGTCACATGGAGGGGGCCCAACGAAAGCGTATTGGAGGTCCAATTGCCGTGAAACGCTGCCGAAGTGGTCCGGTTTCTCCATCCAAGATAATCGCTCTTTGGGAAAACTTTTCCGATTCAGAAGGTAGCGATCTCGACGATCACGTTCGTCCTATTCTAGTTGAAGAACCCCAAACGAGGGATACGGACACAAGGTTCACTGTCCCAGACGCACAAGTGGAAGCAGCCCTGGACGCCTATTGGTCGCAACCTCGGATCGCTGGGGATAGGGATCCATTCATTTTCTGGCGAGAACATTCTGCTGATTTCCCGGAGATTGCCAAAGTTGCTGAGAAGCGCATGAGCTGCTCCTCTGGATCAGTTGACTCTGAACGGCTTTTCTCAACGGCTGGAGATGTTATCAATGCGAAACGAGTCAACATCACCCCAATCAACGCTGAGGAACAAATCATCCTCTCCAAAAATTTGAAGTTCCTCAATTTTGATTACTGAGTGAACTGTTATAATGAGTTACACTTTTTGAATTAAAATTTTTGAATTACATATTGTTTCCATTACATGACTTATTTGAATTTCATTTCTTCAAATATATGTTTTGAATTACAGTACATGTGTCGAATTACATTCTTTGAATCATATTTTGGAGATACCGGTATCGGCACTGGGAGAGTGCAATGCAATTACAAATGTTGGTCAATAATGCATAAGTTATGCAACAAGGGGATGGTGAATGTTGCGAGGTATGCAACAAGGGGAGGGGAAATGTTGCAAGATGTTATGCACTAAAGGGGGAGGGGAATGTTACAAGACAACAAGGGGTTATGCAACTTGGAGGCGGAGTTATCCCCCAAGAGAGAGAGAGAGAGAGAGAGAGAGAGAGAGAGAGAGAGAGAGAGAGAGAGAGGAGAGGTGTTCGCCTGGCAGGAGTCAAGCGTATATTAAGACTTCAGCCGAACAGCCGTTGCCTTAATTATGTTCCTAATCAACCAGTTGGCTTATCTGACTGAGTTGCCAGTTTGCGTTTATTTATTTAATTAAAGCATATATTCTGGCTTAAGCCGACAGTTGGCTTAGAAGGCTGAGTTGCCAGTTTGCGCTTATTTATTTAATTAAAGCATACATTCTGACTTAAGCCGCCAGTTGGCTTAGAAAGCATAAATGGCCTGTATATATTAATAACCTTCGAACGAATTAAAAGCGCACACAAACGAACATACACTCACCGACTGTACGCCCATAAAGCCCCTATTATCACACACACACACACACACACATATATATATATATATATATATATATATATATATATATATATATATATATATATATAAACTGATTGATGCATGCAAAGCCCCAATAGCAAAATATATACGAGCACAACCACCACACAAAAGAGCATCACATCAACAATCGTCTAAGTATAGACTTTTAGGAGCTCATTCCATCAACAGCACATCGTGAGATGATGGCTACGACTTTTAGGAGCTCATCCCATCAACACCACGTAACCGATATGAGGGATACAACCAAGCGACCAAACTTAGACGATTGGTGGTGAAACTATTACACAACAACCCACCAACTCCTGGTAGACCGACAAGGTCTCTAAATACGACCCAATAGACAGATATCAAACATAAATACGTTTATGGGGCCAAGTCGAAAAAAAAGGCAACGCCAATAGTTTTTCTATTGAGCTTCTCGTGGTTTAACGAGGCCTATTTGACATTTGGTAGGGCGATCTTTTACACAAAAAACCGAATAAGATAACTAAGTTTAATACAAATACAAATTTTCATCATAATACACAATTTTATCCTTAAACTATAACATGAAAAGCATTAATATGATTTTTAAAACAAAATAGAAATTAAATTAGGGGTAACTTATTAATTTTTCCTCTTTTAGCCAATTATTGTTTCAATATAATCTTTAAGACAATTTTATCCTTAAACCTTATTACAAAAAATATTAATATGATTTTTAAAACAAAATAGATTCTATTTCGGGGTAACTTATTTTTTTTTACCAAGAATCTCATTAGAACAAGTGGATAATTTTAATTTGCGCAAAGGTACTTATAAGCTGGACCCTCTAATGAGATTCTTGGTCAAAAAATCCCTTACGGTGTTGGGTGAACGGGTTCTAACCTAAGTGTGAATTTCTTAAAGGTCTCTGGATTGTTTCCTTACTCGCTTTTGGGCATTTGTTTTTTCGGTAAAATGTAAATGGAATAATAAACGTAAATGTAAATGTAGTAATGGAAGTAATAAATGTGGAAATAAGTGTAAATGCAAATAAATATAATCAAGGTAATAAAATAAATGTAATAAGTGTAAAGGTAATAATAATAGTTAAAAAACATAAATGCAGGAATTATGTCAAAATAATAGAATCTGTATGTATCGAAGAAGATAGTACTTGTGCGAAAGTACTTATAAGCGGGACGCTTTAATAAAATGCCCTCCTGTGTCGGTCGAGGGAACGGGATCTAACCTAGGTGCGAATTTTCTAATGGTCTCTGGATTGTTTCCTTCTCGCCTTTTTCATTTGTTTTTCGGTTATAATTTCTGTATAATAAACAATAATGTAATAATCAATGTAATAATAAATTTATAATTTCTGTAATAAATAATAATGCAATATTAATGTAATAATAAATGTAATAATTATGTAAAAAAAAAAAAGAATCTGTATGTATAGAAGAAGATAGTTTTAAATTTGTTCCGAATGCACTTATAAGCGGGTCCCTTTAATAAAAATGCCCTTCCGGTGTCGGGAGAACGGGATCTAACCTAGGTGCAAATTTCTTAATGGTCCCGACCTGTTTTCCCTTATTTTTGGTTCATTCGTTTTTCTGTATCCACCCGAAGAGGATGCCAATGGACATCGAAGCTGTTGTGGAAATAAACTCTGTCTATTAGAGTAGGTTTTTATTATCAAAGTTAGGTGCGCATGGCGCAAAGGGTGGCGCAAAGGTCGCGCATCATAGGAATTTTCAGTGTTGCCTATATTTTTTTCTTTTAGGTAGGGAATGGCTGCAAAATTAGCAATAGACGAGAGGGGGAGCTTGGTTTTAATGTATGGAATTCCAGGTACTACAATTCGATGAATCAGTACAGAACTCAAATTCTATGCCGATTCATCGATTTGTTGTACCTGGTATTCCATGCATTAAAACCAAGCTCACCCTCTCGTCTATTGTTAATTTCGCAGCCATCCCTACCTAAAAGAAAAAATATATATTATAGGCAAACACTGAAAGTTCCTATGATACGCGACTTTTGCGCCACCCTATATATATATATATATATATATATATATATATATATATATATATATATGGCCAATGTCGTAACACCGCTTCCCGGAGATCAGCGAAGTTAAGCGTCACTGGGTCTGGGTAGTAGTTGGGTGGGAGACCGTCCTCCGCGTTTATGTAGCGACCCGTGGTTCGGATCCCACGTAAAGCTGTAGGTCCCCTCCATCATATGACCTTAGATGTTGCGGAGGAAGTTAAACCCCAATAAAAAAAATTATATATATTTTAACTTTTTTTTATGTAGAACGGAAGGTCCAAGAGCAAACGTCCACAGAAACGCATCCCCCCTCCACCACCCTCGAGGAAGTCAAAATCAAGGTCCAAAATTTTAGAGATGCCTGGACACACACGGCGTTTGAAAAATTGGAGGTCATACACAGGGGTAAAGATGGATTAAGGAAGATTGTTCGAGAACTGACCAGTTGAGTAGATGAAATATTGAGAATACTGTACCGAATAACCCTTGCACTGGAGAGTTCGACAGAAAAGGAATGAGAATGTGTCTAAATCGGGTACTACGTGTTCCCCTTAAACGAGACACGCAGAGAGTTCAGAAGAGCAGTGTCCGTTATAATAACGATAGTAAAGAGAGTGAGCGATTGAAGACAGTAAGAGGCGGGGAATTATGAGACGAAAAGCCTTTGATTCCATCCGGTCAAGTAGAACTGCGGTTGAGCCATCCCACACGTAAGAAGCGTACTCTGTACAGAAAAAGCAACTGAGTTGGGGTGAAGAAATTGCGGAGCCGGTACAGCATACCTAACATCTTAGAAGCTGTTTTAGAAAGAGTATATGTGATCTTTACAGGAAAGATCACGAGAAAAGGAAACGCTAAAGAATGTTAAGAGAAGAGGAAGGATCGAGTTGTGTATTGTTGAAGACAGGGGATAGTGGGTGGGAGACTGTGACGAGGAGACAGATGAAGGATCCGAGTTGAGGAATTGAAAGTCACGAGGTTTTCTTTGCCCCAGAGACAATAGAAATGTCAGAGGTCAGGTGCACCATAGCCACACGAATCATGGAGTGACTTCAGAGGGACGCTTTGTGAAGCGGGTAGAGAAGTGAAGGGTGGAATCATCGGCATAGGAGTCGATAGGACAGGAAGCAAGACTTACTGTGGTGTACTGATTCATCATCATCGGCAGAATCGGCCATTTTGGGGCATCGGCCAAATTCAGCCGATTCTCTTGCCGATTATTTGAATTTTTGTAATTTCCATTACAAAACAAAATCAATATTTATAGAAAATCGAACATACAAAAACACTTTATAACGAGTTATACTCATTTCAAAGTGGAATTATATATACATTCACGATTAAAAGGCAAAGCTTAATAAGTTAAGTTGCCCGTAAATCTACACTTTCTCTAACTATTTAATCTCTATTATTAGCTATTGTAATCTACTTCATATTGATAACTAATTTATCTTTGAAGAAAATACCTTCAACATAAGAGAAACCAATTACGTTAAAATATTGGTACTCAATTTATGAAACTAAAATAAAATTTATTCATTCATTTTACTGAGTAATAAAACTATTATTATTTTAGCTACAGTAAATGAGTAACAAATTCTGGTACCATATATTCTAGAGTGAGGTAAGGAAAAGCATTTTAACAAATTTGAAATGCAAAAATATAAACATTTAAAGTTTTCACATTAGATTAGTAAAATTTATGAGGGGAATCTATTTTTAAAATATAGGCAAAGAATCGGCATCGGTATCGGCTAAATTCTGGAATTGGTACACCACTACTAAATAGAAAACTGATTGAAAGAAAAAGAATGGGCGACAGGACAGAGCCCTGAAGAACACCGCTATTAATAGCTTTTGAAGTACAGTCGCCATCTACAACCACAGCTATAAAACGGCCAGACGGGAAATCAGAGATGAAGGTACAGGTAGAAAGATAAAAACCGAAGGAGGACAGTTTGCAAATTAAATATTTGTGCCAGACTCTATCAAAACATTTTGATATGTCTAACGTAATAGCAAAGGTTTCACCGAAATCCGAAAGGAATCTGAAAGATTGTGAGGTGTTTAAGAATCTTCCATTTAAGGATAGATTCAAAAACTTTAGAAAGACAAGAAATCAAAGCAATTGGCCGATAGTTGGAGGGTTGAGAGCAGTCACTCTTCTTTGGGACAGGCTGAATGAAAGCGAACTTCTGGCAGGAAGGAAACGTACCAGATGAAAAACAAAGATGAAAGAGTTTGCCTTGGCAGAGTGTTAGCACCGAAGCACTGTTCTTGAGAACAAGAGGAGGGACACCATAAAGACCGTACGCCTTCTTAGAGTTAAGCCCAGACAGGACAGAAGAAACATCTTTGGAAGAGATTCTAATTTCAGACATAATTGGATCAAAGGGAGGAGACGGAGAAACAGCACAGGAATCGTCCAGGGTTGAGTCGGTGGCGAAAGTCTGAGTGAAGAGTTCAGCTTTATCAGAAGAGACGGCAACTGAGCCGTCGGAATGGAAAAGATGATGGAAAGAAGTTGTTGGAGAGGTTCTTGGCTGGGTGCCAGAAAGAGCGAGAAGAATTATACGAGTTTTCACATTTTTGTCTGGTGTAGAAATTTTTGGAGTCGAAGAAAAGATTTTGCACGACTCTAGGCAGAAACATCAGCAAAGAGTTTTTTGCGTTAACAAGAATAAAATATGGAATGTACGCCTCCATGCCAGAGAGAATTACCTTTGTGATGTGCTCAACGCACCCGAAGGGACCCCGGCCACGGAAGCAGTAATTATGGGAAATCAGAGTACTGTCTAAGGGCCTCTCAATCAGCATTACCAAAGTGCCAAAGGCGCCTCCTCTTGGGACGATCCAAAGGCCAAACTAGAGCGATATGACAGGAAACAGATAAGACTGTGGTCGGAGAAAAATTTTAACAGAGTAAGAAAGAAAGACGAGTGGTGAGAAATAAATCCAGAATGTTGGGCCTCTCTCCAAGGCGGTCGGGGATACGAGTAGGATGCTATACAATCTGCTCTAGGTCATTCAGAATAGAAAAATTGTAAGCTAGTTCACCAGGGATGTCCGTGAAATGGTAGAAGTACCAAAGGTGGTGAACATTGAAATCTCCTACAATGGAGACTTAAGCGAAAGGAGAGTGGGATAGAATGTATGTATTCCACTTTGGAAGCGAGGTAGTCAAATAGTTTAAGATAAGTCAGTAGAATTAGGAGAAGGGTAGACAGCGCAGATGTATTTAGTTTGAGAATAGGAAGTAAGCCGTAGCCAGAGGTAGCGGACGAGTCAAGTTCAGAAATACGAGAGCAAGTTAGATCATTGCGTACATATATCCAAATCCACCTTTGGAATCAAATTTCAAGTACAGAGAAAGTAGGAGGGTACAGAAAATGGGTTGCTCTCAGTTGCTCTAGACACGAGTTTCAGTGAGGAAGAGAAGGTGAGGTTTAGAGTAGTGGTGTTCAACAGATTGGAAATTTGAGAAAAGTAAAGCAGGCAGAGGACCCAAGACATCTCGAATAGGCAGTAGCAGAACCAGCCCCGCGCTGCCAGTGTCTGCGATCGCGGTATCGGCAGGTAGCCAGAAGTGGGAACATTTATGGTCCCCTCCCCATGGGGTTCCAAAGATTTTGAAATCGATGCCTTTTTTTTTTTAAATTTTGGAAAGATTGTGTAGTATGTAAGATGCACGTTTATATTCATTAAACTTTTTATGTACACTGACAACATGCCCAAAGTGGTGAAATATTACGGGGTCAATCCGACCACTATAACTTCTTTTCACGGTCTGCACAGCGTTCCTTTGGCTGTCTTTAATGAAAGAATGGTGGACCAAAATGTTTATCTTCGCATCCTCGAGCAACAAAGAACCCCCAGTTTCTTAAGGGCCAAGATGCTAATAGAGACGCTTTCATTTCAGTGTAGAACAGTGCAAGAGACCCTGGTACAGCAAACGTCATTTTGGACTCTGCATGAAACTTTTACTCCGAGGGAAAAAAGTTCATATAGGGAAAAAATAGATTTCTAAAACGCATAAGCGAACTTTTGTAAGCGAACTTTTTTCTGAAACTATACCTTCACGACTATGGTTTTGTATGACCTTCCCCGTCACCTAAATTCAATCCCTTGATTTCCTCCTATTGTGATACCCAAAGAACATAGCCTTCAAAAAAAATCCCAGGACAGTGAAAGCTGTAAAAGCAGCAAGTGACTGTAAAATCCACTTCGTTTCTACCGAAACTCTGGAGGTAGTGATAAAAAATTACACTGCTCAGATTCGTCACGTGAATCCGCAAAGGGAACATACACACTTTAATCATGTTGTGCAACTTTGGATACCCAAAACATTCATGAGGCTAAATTAATCCGTTGATATATAATTCGTTCTTTGTATTAGTAAATGCGTTAGTATCGATGACTTTTATTTTATCTGATATATAAATGTTACACGTATTGTTTTTTAATTATTGCATCGAAAAGTTTAAAATATTATTTTGGTCCGCAAGAGAAAGAGAAAACTTATAATTATCAAAGATCCGCTCGATGGTTTTGTCGCAATAAACGACCTCTTTATCAGCCCTTTACTAACTGAACAGGTTTGGTGTGAAGAAACTGTCGAGCAATTATCTGAAAATTTTTCACTTATCATTTCCATTCGCTTTTTACCCTATATCATTGTGTGAGTGGAAGGGTTAAAAAGTTTTTGATTAATTACTAAAATTGTTTTACGTAGCAGGGTTGCGCGCCTTTTGAAAAAATTTATATATATACACACACACACACACACACAGGGTGGTGTATCGGGGCCAAAAAAGTAACGCGATACGATACTCGATACATTGCCAAAAATGCATCTCGTTACGACACTAGATATGATATATATGTATTGCTATATATATATATATATATATATATATATATATATATATATATAGAAATGAAACACTTAATTACTTTCCATTTTTATTGAATTTTACAAATTTGACTTTTCAAACAATTCATCAGACATTGTTTCTCTTTGAAGGAAAGATTTCCAGCTCTGCTAAAAAGTCTCTCAACCGGAGCGCTTGATGGCAGTGTAGTGTTGTATTTTATGAACAGTTCTTTTATCAATGGATACATGTGTAATTGTTGACTGTCTGATGAATTATTCGCTAAATAATTAGATAATTCTTGACGAGGTTTGTTCACTGACAATCTATGATAAAATATCGCGATACTACGCCACTATATATATATATATATAAAATCAGTTAGAAAGTAATTTTTATAAAGCAAAACACAGAAACCATAGCACAGGCCATTCTACATGTATGGCGACAGACCGAAAATGCCTATCCTCGACTCCTTTCACACGACCAAGTAAACAAGGTGGTGAAATACAAACACGTGAGCAGAAGCCGGCATGGAAAATACTTTTAGATAATTCCAGAATCCGCGATAAATTTGTCACCAGACCACTCCCTCTCGACGGCGATCCCAAAAACTCACTCGACATCATCGTTCGACCTTTGCTTCACTCGAAACATCCGTCCATTCGACCTTCGAATCGAATTTCAATTGAAGTACATCACCGTTGCAAGCCACCATTTTAACACCTTCACTCCCACAAACTCAATCCGTCCTCAAGCGTTCATCATTCATCAGAATCAGACTCTCGCTATACCCAGGTCTGTTAACTCAACTCAACTAATTTGCCCTACAGTGTTTACTTCGTCGTGCTTGGCTACGTGTTACATAGCCCATTAACTCAAACTCAGCCAACCACATAGGTTACCTGGAGTGTCTTTCAATACCGTTAAGTATTTATGCTATTGTACGAGTAATAATACCGCAAGTTGCTTTATTACCGTACATATATTTGTTATAATTATTGGTCTTAACACCAATGCATTATTTAACTCTTGTTCTGTATAAATTCACTCCTTTATTGTAAAAAAAACAATGACCGTAATTTTCGCACAATTCAATATAAACGCACTGTTATTCACTGCAAATAATAATTACTTTAGTTTTACTAATTAAACGAAAACTACAAAGCCTTTTTATCTCGTTTATAAAATACACTTTTTATTTGGTCCACAGACCACATTGGTGACCCTTTTAAACTTCCTAATTAACTCACTTTATTATAGCGGGCCCACTGTCAGTATATATATATATATATATAAAATCCCCCCCCCCCAGGATTCGAGAAGTTGCTATTGCTACCATCACAGTACGATGAGATAAAAATTAACGCTCTGTAGTATATTTAAACGACCGAGAAAACAACTCTTGTATCCAGAGGTGTTCTACAATGTTAACTCTCCCGCACTAGAGGTAATGGCTGCATTTAATTTAAATCTCTCTAGTATAGCACTGGGATGCCATATATGGAGCAGGCATGAGCACGCGTCATTTAAATATTCAACAGGTTTTAACTTTCATTCCATCGAAGTCTGATGGTAGCTCTCGCGACTCCTTATTTGGGAGGTCCCTGGTTGGAATCCCGGTGGGGGAGGTATTCTGTTTCATACAAATAACACGCGCGCTCATAATTTTAGAATGACGTTTGCTTTTCTGCTGTGGAAGCTCCTCCAGATAATTTCCATTATTTTTCTAGCTATTATGATTTCAATTTTGTAGTTTTTCTGAATTCTGCATCCGATGACATTACTCCATGATCCCTCGCTTCCACATTTTTGAGGAATCGTAATCGTAATTACATGCCATGATTACAACATATCACTGAATATGAGTCAAGTTGCCGTTACAATAAAACCCACTCTTTAGACAGAAGTACGTTTGAAAATATACTTCTGTCTAAAGTTCTAAACAGTGGGTTTTATTGTCATGCTTTGACATTCACATTATGGTGAAAAATTCCATTTATGACGTTGCCATTGTTTCATAAGATTTTAAGTTTGTTTTTCTTCTGTTTACCTAATTTGGAATCGTAGGAATCATGATTACAGTTTTTGTTTTTTAATGTAATCTTTAACTCGCTAGGTAATCGTAATCTATTCCAATTGTGGTGGAATCATAACATGCCTGGGGTTATCCGTTTGGCTTGCACTGTTTTATACCCCTCCATTCCGCGGCATCTTGTTACCACACCTTATAAATTAAAATTTTTGTTCGTTAAAAGTCGGAAGACAATAACAGCATGACCACTTGAATAATGTTTCAATGTAGTTTTATAATTTTGTTACGTCACGTTCTTTTGATATTTCCTTTCATATCTGTGTCATCCGCGACCCGATACTGTCATTAATGTCTGCAATCAGCTAATACTGTACCTTGTGGGACAGAACTGACGACTTCTGAGACCTCAAATTTGACTCCAGTTATTACCAGTTATTTTGGTCACAAAACTAAATACCTGCAAACTTTCTGTGAATTCCAACAACGAACAACCGAATCACCGACAATCAACCTAGCACTCCACCCACTTTCTCACTCTGCCAGGCACTACGGGCAACAAGCATTCCCCCCCCACCGATTCGTGTCTCGGTCGCCCCAACTTTCAACAGCCCAATACCCTCTTTACACTGCAATTTTTTTCGCAAACGTATAGAAGTGTTTGGGGTTATTTTTGTGCTTTTTGCAACTTTGTTTTCCTTCCCATTTGTCTTGTAGAAGAAATGTTTGTTTAAATAGCCTTTCTTCTAGCTTGAATCTCCTTGCTTGTTCTGAATCTGGAGATTTTTTTACAGTTTATTTCCGGTCTAAATGTCCTGATTCCCCCCCCCCCCACTCGAGTTTGCTCCATTTCTTTTTTTCTCTACGGAACGTGCTCAGCAATATGGGTTTGGTTTAGTTTTATTATATATAGAGTTTCTTCTCGTGAAGTAGCAATTTCCAATTTACTTTCTTTAAATTTTCATTTACATTTTCCCAATCTACTTTCTTTGAATTAATATTTACACCTTCAAATATTCCTTCAGACTCTCTGTGAAGCGTTTTTGGTCTCTTGGTTGCCAACGTTATTTGTATATCGATTTGGTTATGGTCAGAGAAATTTGTGTGCATTGCCTTTTTATTTACTGTTGTCCTTGTTATTTGTCAAAATTAAATCCAAAAGTCGTTCTTTTCTAGTCGCTTCACAGATTTCCTGGGCGAGTGCATAATGTTCCATAATATCTAACAGCACCATTGTCTGGGTTCCGTTATATTATGTTGTTACCACGGAACTTCAACATTTTTCTTCCATGTTATGACTAGAAAGTTAAAATCACATTAAAATACTTGGTGTTGGGATTTTTATGTGATTTTAACGAGCTTTCTATTTCATTTGTAACGTATTAGAATTCACTTTTTGTGGTGCTTTGGTGGTTTGTACACGTTCATAATGATTAGGTTCAGTTCGCCTGCTTCTATCAGGTCATCCCATAAGTAATGTCGTTTTTTAGATCGGAATTTGAAGGACAAAAAAAAACTCAACTGAAACTTTTTAATCTAGTATATATTTTCCATCGGAATCAATGACACTCTGCCAACGTCCTACAAGCTTTTCAATGCCATGTTTAGAAAATTCAGGCGGTTTTGAGGCAAAAAACGTACAAAGACTGGTGTGCAGGTCATCTAAAGAAGTATACTGTTTCTCGTCAAGATAGTTTTGCAGAATCCTGAAGAGATGATAATCTGAAGGCGCAAGGTCTGGAGAATATGGAGGATGTGCAAGTTTTTCCCACCCAAGCTCCTCAATTTTTGCAGTGATCCGAGCGGTATGAGGACGTGCGTTGTCGTGGTGGAACACGATTCCTTCCCGATTAACCAAAGGAGGTCTCTTTTCTTTTAGTTCAGTGTTCAATCGATCCAGTTGTTGACAGTAGACTTGAGCGGTGATTGTTTGGTTGTGTGGTAAGGTTTCGAAGTGTATTACACCACCTTTATCCCACCACACACTAAGCAACACCTTCCGAGGGTGAAGATTTGGTTTTGGCTGTGGTGTCGCTGGTTCTCCGGCACAAACCGACTGTCGACGGCGCTTAACATTCGGGTACAGTATCCACTTTTCATCACCAGTCACTAAACGGTACAAAAACGGATCTTAAAGTTCACGAAAATGAAGAGCTGTGCTAATGTTTACCCGCACCCTCATATTGTCGACCGACAATTCATGTGGCACCCATTTTCCTAACTTAGGCACTTTCCCGAGTTGTTGCAAATGTCGATGGATGGTGGACTGGGATGAATTGAGTTTCTGGGCCAATTCTTCGACAGTTGTTGAACAGTCTTCAAGTGCGGCTAACAGCAGGTCATCATCAAACTCAGCAGGGCGTCCAGAGCGTGCTGCATCTGTCAAACAGCAATCACCATTCTTAAACTTTTGAAACCATCTTTGACATTTTCTCACATGCAGAATATCGTTGCCATAAACTTCCTGAATGTTTCGCGTTGCTTCAGTAGCACTATTCCCTTTTTTGAACTCGTAAAGCATTATATGCCTGATATGCTCTTCTGATACCGGCATGTTTATGAGGGGTTCACATAAAGCAAAACACACGTCTTCACTGGTCAAGGTCTGTAAAGTATGTAGCGAAACAGATCTCCTCTTAGATATAACCTTCGGAAAATTTATGCTTAAACCGAGTAGGACTAGTTTAAACTTAATCTATCGTAAAAAACGACATTACTCATGGGATGACCTGATAAAATAAGAATTTCGACTGTGCTGTTTTATTTATTTATCTTCAGTTCACACGCGATTGTGATTTTCATATAAATGCAACATCCCCTCCTCCTTTTCAGCAAGTATATCCGCTCTTTCTATGCCGTAGGCCTTTATTGATAGTTCAGTGCTTTCGATGCAATTTTCACAGCCTTTTTCATATTTATGCAAGCCAGACTTAGAAAAATTACATTTGTAATTTAATTTCATCTGACTGTAATTAATTACACATTTAGCTGTAATTGTAATGACAATGTTACGATAACTGAAATTGAAATAATCCACTTCGTCTCAATTAAATTAATTTTTACTTTCTTGACCGATTTGAAAATTTAGTGATTTGTAGTTATTTATTCAAATGAACTCTGTTAAATTAAAAATTTGGTTGGCAACAGTGAAGCGTTCATCAAGCGACTCTCACTCGAGTCTCAGACCAATTACCATTTGAAATGCAAGGCCGTGGGCCGTGGCAGTAAGAATCGGCTACTTGGAGGCCAAGGTGGTTTAACAAGTTAAAACTTGAAATATTTGAAAGATCGGAAAGGGTGTTCTCAATCGCAGGAAATTTTTATTGTGCAAAACAAGAAAGTCTTGGTGTAGAAACATTCAAAAGTCTTCTTATCAAATGTAATCAGGAAGTGTTTGACAAAATTACTCCTATTTAAATGTACAAATGAACATAAAAATTTATATAATACTGCACGATTATATCTTAAATCAAAGTGTCCTCTCTGTAAGTGAAACAACTTGCCTGATATTGAAATATATTGATTCGTGATGCATTGATAGTCATTTCCACTTTTTGTTTTTTAAATAATGTACACTACACAATAAATATACACAAAATTACATCTATGGAAAAACCAGATTTTTATTTCTAAATGGCGAATATAATCTTGCCTATTTAACTAGTTTGATAGGTGTCATAGTAATTGCAAGTAATTATAATTGTGACTATCGGCGCCGAAGTAATTGTAATTATAATTGTAATAATTCAACATTTTTAGAAAGTAATTGTAGCGGTAATTATCCCGAAAAAAAATGCAATTTTTTCAAGCCTGATGGAAGCGTGTTTCCGCTGGCAGTGTTGGGAGTAACGCCATCACTTATTTTGTAACGGTAACGGTTATTTTATATTATAACGAAATTGGTAACGCCGTTAATTTTCATTCCATTTTCAGTCATTATTCGTTACTTTCTTATAGGTTCAACTTGGAAACGTTGTGACTTGTGACACAGTTATTCCTTAAAAAGGACATTTTTGAAAAATTATTTTTTCTGAAATGTAACAATGTCTTCCGGAAAGACATTCGACAATAGTTTTAAGATTTCTATTATTTCTTATATGAATAATCCATTAATCCTTTAGGCATTTTGTAATTTTGTATTCAAGATTTATTTTAGTGTATTCTGGTCAATAATTTTCGTTTCATTGTATTATATATCTGACCTTAATTAAATATTTACTCGATATTCAGAAATTCGATAAAACTTTACAAGATACCCACATTGCCATGAAACATGCTACAGTAACGAAACATATATCAATCGATAGAGCAGAAAAAATGGTGCAAGCAGCTATGTATCATTTTGAAAATATTACAAACTAACAAAGTTATGACACTATGAAGATGTTACTGGGCCTATCATAGCTTACACCATTTGCATCTTTTCCGTTTCATGTACCGTTTCCGATTGTTGAAAATAAGATAGTTAATGTAGGTTAACTGAATGCCCGGTTAGGTCAACTGTACGCCCTTGACGATTGGTTTAGTTGTGATATTTTCGTTAAAACTAACGAAAATAAAGTTTTACCAGAAATTCTTTTATAATTGCGATGTAGATATATCATTCTTATATTGAGAAATACTATATTTTCTAGTTTATTATAAAAGTAACGGTAACTGTAACGCATTACTTTTCCATAGAAGTAACTGTAGCGGTAAAGACGTTACTTTCTACTGCAAGTAATGTAACGCCGTTACTTTAAAAAAGTAATGCGCCCAACACTGTTATACAGGGTGTCCCAGAATTAACTATCTATTCCAATGAAATCGGACAAATTTAATAAAAACTGACATAATTTTGTGTTTATTACTAAATTATGATACAAAAACAAATAGATTTATAAATCATAAGTCAAAACTTTATTGAGAAGTTTCAACATGTGCACCGTCTGTATCACTGCAAATTTCAAATCTATCCTCAGCGCTGCGAAACACATTTTGAAGCATTTCAGGTGTTATCTCCCGCACTGCCAACTGGATGCGTTCTTTAAGTTCAGCTAAACTATTGATCTTTTGGCGATAAACCTTTGTTTTTATGAAACCCCATGCAAAGAAATCCAGGGGTGTCAAATCCGGAGAACGCGGAGGCCAAGGTCGAGGTCCTCCACGTCCAATCCACCGATTCGGAAGGCGTCTGTTGAGGTATTCTCGAACAATTAGAGCATAATGACATGGTGCTCCATCTTGTTGAAACACAACATTATCAAGAATGACATCATCAAGAAGCTGTGGTTCGAGAAACTGCTGAAGCATATCAAGGTAGACGGTACCTGTTACAGTTGCTTCCGCAAAGAAGAATGGGCCATAAATTTTGGATTTGGTCATTCCAAGCCACACGTTAACTTTTGGAGAGTCTCTCTGCCATTCTAAAAATAAAACTATGAAAAACTGAAAAAATTATGAAAATAAAATTATGAAAAAAATTTAGAAATTTATACATTTTTAACACACATTAAACATGATAAACATAAATAAGTGTGTTTTTAAAAAATTTGTCCGATTTCATTGAAAGAGATAGTTAATTCTGGGACACCCTGTACATAACAGCACATGATATCTGCGCTGGTTTCCAGAATTAAATTTAGCAGGTATTAATTTACACTGAATGGTCAATGTACAGGCCTTGTATATTTGTGTATAATAAATTTACAGGATTAACACACATACAATGTATATTTTATACATATACAGTATATAATATACATACAATATACACGTTATAGGGAATCTGTGTAACTAGGGATTTCATGAAATCCCTAAAATATGCAGGGATTTCATGCAAGGTTAAGTCGGGGCATTTTGATTAGTTTTAACGAAAATATCACGACTTAACCTAACCAATCGTCAAGGGCGTACAGTTGACCTAACTGGGCATTCAATTAAACTAATCGGGTATTCAATCAATCAGGCATGCAGTAATTTTCCCGTAGGTTTAACGAAAAAAATTATGAAACCTTACACGAAATCCCTGAACATTTTAGGGATTGCCGATTCTCTGTTGAAAAAAAAAAATATATATATATATATATGCGCGCCTTGGTGGTGGTGTGGTCAGCGTCGCTAACTACGAATCCATCAGCTCCGAAATCGAGACCCGGTGACGGCAGGCGGCGCGCAGCAAAACCCAGCTGTTCATCCACACAAAAAAAAATTGATTGGTAGATAAGTGGGTACCCTGGGTAGCCTAGTGGTCAAGATGCTGGGCAGCTGATGGGGGCTTGATTTGGATTCCACGTTAAACTGTACGTCTAAGGTGGAGTGACAAGCTTGACCTTCGTCAGAATGAACAATTCGGGCGGAAGCTAAACCAAAGTAAAACCAAGGTATTTATTTATTTCCACATTACCTTTAATGAAACTAAAAATGTCTTGGGAGCAAAAATAGTCAACATTCTCCCCCGCCTAAATACTAAAAAAAATAAAATGATTACCAATATTGCTACTGCAGAAGCGGAACAATGCTCCGTTCATGCAATCCTTTAAACTACTATGGCATGTCCGTTTCACATCGTGTTACAAGCCCCGTTCATTTTTAAACACTTCTTTCGCATTCTCAGTTTGAGCTCAGAGAGAGAGTAAAAGTCGAAGTAAAGTTCTTATTTTGGTTTCGAAATTTCTTGTGGTTAACGAGACAAAATAATGATCGATCATTATTTTGCGAGCGTTGCAGACGCGTTGCATTAACGAAGCAATTTGCAAATGGAAAACAGAAAGGGCAAATGGGGAGGTGGGGGGGTGAATAACCATCACAAAACTAACGATCATAAATTTATTATAATAAAACACGCGGTATATTTCGCTTAAGTTTCTGATTTGGCACAACAGAAAACGTCACTCGCCGTTCTTATGAAAAATGTTTTACTTGCATGCAAAAGGGGAAGCTAGATCCTTCTGTGAAAGCATTTATGAATTGTTTGAAGAGTTAATTGAACTCGCTCTTCCTTGCCTTCTCATTAAGGATCTGTGGTTTGCTACTTAGTTTTACGAGTGCGTTACGAAAATCAGCTCAAAGTAATAACATGAAAAGTTGGAGAGAAAAAAATGCTTTGGGATTTATATTGATGAATTAGTCATCCCAAAATATTATCTATCATTAATAAAAAGTTTCAATCAATCGTATAAAAAGAACTACGTCGGAGCGACATTAATGTTCCCGCCTACATCCGTGACCTTTTAACCTTTGGTACAAGAACCTGATTCTTGCTCGCGACACAGCCTCGTGATGATAAACGCGCATGAAGTTTCATCAACTTATTTTGAATGGTTCAAAGGTTATAACGCGGACCTACATTTCACCTTTGACCTCTACTTGTGACCTTCACCTTTGATGCAGGGATCCGATTCTTGCTCAAAACACATCATCTTGCGAGGACATGTTTATAGTCACCAATTTATGTCGCGTTGTTCAAAAGTTAGGTCGCGGACACGAAAAAGCTAAATTTAATCCTTGACCTCTATTTCACCTTTGATTCAGGGATCCGATCCTTCTAAGTTTAAAGATAAAATTGCAGGTGGAGCAAAAAAATTTCTAATCTGCGACCAACTTACGCAGAAACAATTTCTGAAAAAGAAAACCCTGATTCTCCTAGTTGGGGTCCTCAATCAGAATGCTAGGTTCTTGTGACAAGTCTCTCAACAGCTGTGTGTGTGTGTGTTTTTTTTTTGGGGGGGGGGGGGGGGGGGGGGGTACGAGAAGATGCTGATTAACTCTCCCCTACAACAAAACGCTCTATTGAAGAGGGGGTACCGCAGGAAATAGCTTCAGTCGCCAAATGTAGCTAAAAATTCTTTTGTCCTATAAATTACAATGAAGCAAGTTTATTTTGGGCGTTCAAAAATAAACTTAGTGATCTATTAATTTGTACTTACAGTACATAACGTCATGGTAATTTTTTCAAGGGCCACTTAAAAATGCCTTTCGTAAACAATGCACGCAGTCTACAAGAATTAAAAATATTTCTCGATCCATAATATACTAGGGGCACTCAATATATTTTGCCCCACCCATTTTTCTTAGCTAAATAATAGGCCATGGGGATGAAATGTCTTTTGAGCCCTAAGTTTGAACTTTCTGCGCTTCACATAACCGGATTTTTCCAGTTTGAACCTCTCCTTGTATAAAACCGATGATTAACGGTTTCGAAAATGGTGTCTGAGCGATGTGCGTCGTAAACAGAGAGCCGTTATCGAGTTCTTAACCGCAGAGAAGGAAACAGTTGGAAATATTCACAAACGTCTACAAAACGTTTACGGAGATGGTTGTTGTTGATCGAACCACAGTTGGACGCTGGTCTAAACGTGAGAGATCATCGGAGAGGGAGAGCCAGCCTCGATGATGAGCCACGCAGCGGTTGTCCGGCATCGGCTGTGATATCTCACACTGTGCAACGTGCTAACAGCATCATTCGATCAAATCGGCGCGTCACATACAACGAGCTATCACTGGAGCTAAGAATTAGTGAAGTGTGAATACGATAATTCAGCAACTGGGATACTCAAAAGTGTGTTCACGGTTTGTTTCTCGTGAACTGACTGAAGATCACAAAACCCAAAGAAAAGAAATTACTTCAGAGTCGTTGGTTCGATACGAGACAGAATTGTGACTGGGATGAGACTTGGGTACACCACTTTGAACCTGAAACAAAACGCCAATCCATGGAGTAGCATCACGCAGACTTCTCACCAAGAAAAAGATAAAAATGGTTCCCTCTGCAGGAAAGGTTATGGCCACCATCTTCTGGGACATGAAAGGGGTGATTCTGGTGGACATTATGAAGAAAGGACAAACAATCAACTCAAAGGCATATATTGCTACCCTACAGAGACTCCAGAGACGTATAAAGCGAGTTCGACCGGAGAAAAAACTGAAAGACGTCCTTCTTTTGCACGATAACGCAACCCACACAACAGTTTGCAAACAAGAGAGGCCATCACAAAAATGCGCTTGACTGTGTTACCCCACCCTCCATACATCCCGGATCTGGCACCTTCAGACTTCCATTTGTTTGGGCCAATGAAAGATGCTATTTGTGGAAGAAAGTTTGTGACGATGAGGTTGAGGAGGTTAAGAGGGTGCTCCAGTGGAACCCAGCGGACTTTCACCAGCAAGGAATAAAGGCCCTCGTTTCGAGGTGGAGGAAAGCCGTAGAAAAGGATGGAGACTATGTGGAAAAATAAAAACTTGTAAAAAGGTATGTAACTACTCGTGTACAAAATTCTGGAACTTACAAGTAAACTTGGAAAGAAAAAAAAAGGTGGGGCAAAATATATTGAGTGGCCCTCGTATATTCGGAGCGAATCTCGCGTTTCCTGCTCTGATTGGGAAGTAAGAGGAAAGCATTTTCAGCAATTGCCTTAACCCTTGCAATACCATGGGGGCTGTAATGTCTTCACAGAAATAATATATACTCGTATAGTACTAAAATGCAACTTCTCTACAAATGCTTCTGCATGTTCATATAAGTTTAGTTGTCGGAAAAGGAACCCAAATTATGTGCAATGTAAGTAACTAGTTACTGAAATACTTGGTTTTGAATAATTTATATAATTTTGGGTTTAAAGAAAAAAATATTCTTGAACGAAAGGGTTACTTCTCAACTTTTTTATAATTATTGTACCTAATTATTATTATTATTAAGGTTAGGTCCTTGACAGAAGGTAGTCTGGTACTTTTAGAAAACACGAAACACGAAAGAATCCTTCCGCGCGCGCGCGCGTGCACGCACATACACACACACGCAAGCACGAGCCGGTCTATTTTATATTCTTATGGCTCTGGTTAAGTACCGACATCAGAGGCGGTTGGCATCAAAAGTATACAACTATCAGCTAATTTTAATTATTTTTTCCACTTAACACAAAGCCTATATTTGTGTAGTACTTACTAAGTATAAAATATACTTTAAAAAACCTTAAATTTTAACATTTGTCACATCAGTCGAAAATTATTTCACAATTATGCATTGATATTTAATCTTAAAATAATAATAATTCCATCCATTATCATCAAACGAGTTCAAATTAAAATCCAAAGGTCATGGTAACGGCGAACTACGGTAAAAAAGTTATCACACACCACGCGAATATTCGCATGAATATTATGAATATTCAAGCTAAGAAATGTTCAAATTATTACCAAATTGAAATTACCACCAAATAAACGGTTTGCTAAAACTAGAGTCGAGAAAGTTGTCTCAATCTTTAAACCCATTAAATCATTGTTGTCACAGTTGGTACGGTACTGATCAACGTTCTTTCGCTCTCGTACGATCACATCCTAATTATCTAAAGCAGACTTCATATAAAGATTCCTTTTGTAGCAAATTTCTCTAATCGTTAATACTCCACAACTTTCAAGTTGGTTAGATTTTAATATTTCAATTTGGTTTAATTACAAATTTACTAGGTACAGTAGTAAGTAGGCTAAGTGTGGTATTTCCACGTTATTGCGAGGGAGGTATTGGTTTAACTCGCAGTATCGCGGAAATGCCTAATTTGGGTACAAAAATAGGTACATTCCAATGAATAACTTCTAACAGGAATCTAACCGGCTATTCATCTCTTTATACAGACCCATTGTTTAACTATTTTATTATACATTATATCGATTGCTGAAACGATTTATTATATATTTATATATTAAGATTAAATAAGGTCTTCAGCAAGAGGCGTTTCGAAAGCGTTACGTAACGAAAAGGAAAGGCAAAGTATTGGCAAAAATTCCAAAAACTGACCAACGTTTTTCAACTGAAATCCGATTCAGATGTAGTCGACAGTGTACCAGATTCATTTGTCAAAACAAATGATATTACATTAGCGTCTAGCAGCAGTGTTAGAGATTTTCAACCAAGTGGACAGGGTGATTCACACGATTTTTCTACGAGCGATCCTATTAATTTAGCCCATATGAACAACAACAATAACGAAATTCAGACTTTAAGGGAACATGAAAAATTCTTTACTGTTATCACTGATCCAGGAATGTGGGTTATAAATGAACACCGAACTTATTGGTCTAAATCTGGCTCTACTCAATGTCAAAATCAGGATTCAGGGCTCAGTTAATGCAAAAAATGTACAGCGAAGAAGCAAATTGTAAACAATTATTTTCTCGCACATCATCATTTCCCATGAAAAACAAGCACATTATGTTTCACGCGCACTTTATTTTCACCATTCACCACTGGTTTTAATCATTGGGTATTTAGATAATCGAGCAGTAAGAGAACATGAAAATAAGTGTCTATCATCGAGTAGTAAGAGAACATGAAAATAAGTGTCTATCATCGAGCAACGATTCACGGAAATTTCATCGCCGGGAAATTACATCGTAAAGAATTTTAATCACTAGGAATTTTGATCGCAAGGAAAATACATCGCCACACCATAGAAATATATATATGTATAATATTTTATTTGAAGGAAAAAAAAGTAAATAGCATTTATTTTAATTTGCATTCAGTTATATTAATAAATAAGATATAAAAAGTAAATAGCCATTATTTTTATTTACATTTATTTATATTAATATATAAAATTTTGTTACTTATTATTGATCATTACTATTAATAAACGAATAAAAATAACGAATAATAGAAACATAAAAATAAGAAAAATTAATTAAATGCAGAACTTGTAAAATTTTAGAAACCAAAATTGTGAGCAATACCTCGTAAATAATCGAGTACTTCGCTATTTTCATAATCATTTACGATGCGCTGGATTCTTGCTGCAACATCTCTATATTTCTTCTTAGGAGGAATTTCTGCACCGGCGACATATTGTTCTATTTTTCCTTCGTTTCTGCTTTGTTCGTCTTTTATGGTTTTTATGAATTTCCATATTGTTGGATGAGAAGCTCCAATTAATTCGCTGAATGCTCGGTGCCATCCTTCGCATGAGTTATTTGTTTTAGGAGCACCTTGTAGGGCTGTATCAAAGCAGTTCCATAATGCATGGGCAAAGCGAGGAGGAGGAGGAGGTCGGCGAATTAAACGACGATCAGGGCGGCCAATCCACGTATCTTCCATATAATCTAAAACTGGCTGAGCTTCCTCTAGAAAATAATTATTATTATCAATACAAATCTTCAAAACAACGAACTACGCCAGTGAGTGGCACGAATGCGATGGCTGGGATCATGCGCATTTTCAATGCAAATTCTGCATCATTTTCATACAATTGCTGTTGTCCGTTTGTCTGAAGATTTCGAAAAATACATTGGGAGAAATGAAAAAAGCAACCTTTTTGTTGACAATCTGGAAAGGCTGCACTAAAGGCATTGATCGCTGCAAGCTCGAAATCTGTCATAATCGTCGTAGGTGACAAGTTTGGTTCCAAATTTTTTAGTTCCACTAAAAGTCTGCTGTAAGTATTTTCATTTCTTCGAGTCAATAACGGATAAACAACGGGAATAATATCACCATTTATGACTCCATGTATTGTATAGAGTTGTTCGAATAAAGGTGGAACAGTCTTAAAAGTTCCATCTGCATACCAACATCTTGAATTAGACAATAACTGTAGATTTCGCCGAGTAGAAAATATCAAGATTCTATTTGGGCCATCATTGCCGTCGAACAAAAGAAAAGGTTCATTTGAATGTGTCACTCGGTACTCAGGAGGAATGTTTCGAGTGTTTCAGATTGTCTTCTTTAAAGATTCTGTAGGGGGCATCTGGCCGACGACTGCTTGAGATAACCCAATGTAGGCTTGTGTTAAAATACAATGAGTCCCATCTTGAGTCGTGCGAGCTTTCTCTTTCACTGCATTGAGAACCTTGGTTACTCCAACACGAGCACTATTGCCCGCATGATTGTGTTCTCCAACTCGTTTGGTAATTGAGCAATTTTCTGAATGAAGGCGTGCCCGACAACGCGTTTTGTAAAATTTATCGCATTTCCAAAATACTTTTTGTCCACTTGCCTTCTCTCTAACAAATAGATGACCATTATTTATCAATCAGTTTCCGCCGATTCCTTGTGCTTGAAACATAGTTGAGGGGCATATTGAATGTACTGCCTTTTCTTATATATATAACACAACCACGCACCGACAATACCAAGTCTATAATGATTACATTCATATTATAATTTGAAATAATATAGACTCCAAAATCTTAAAGGTCTATTTTAATGACTACAGGGGCGGGGCTTTTATGCGGGGCAGGACAAATGGGCTAAAACTAACCATTTTAATCTTGTAACCTTTCTCCCATCTTATCTTCTTAAAAGAGGCACCTGCATGCTAAAACTAACCATTTTAATCTGGTAACCTTTCTCCCATCTTATCTTCTTAACCCTTTAACGACGGATGGTACCTTAAGGTCCACCAGAAATAATAATATAAATTGTACTACAATACCTCGTTTCTATAAATGTTTCTACATGTTTATATAGATATCATTTAATTGTCGAGAAAGGAACCCAAAATGTGTATCATTTCAGTGACTAGTTACTAAAATATTTAGTTTTGAATAACAATAAAACCTATACGTTCTGGTAACAAGAGTGACTGCATATGGTGCGGACTCGTCCTTAAAGGGTTAAAACAGTCACCTGCATGCTAAATCTAACCATTTTAATCTGGTAACCTTTCTCCCATCTTAGCTTCTTAAAACAGTCACCTGCATTTACGTCAAAAAAGGGCCAAAATGAGACACTTAATCATAATCTTATAATTATCAGTCCCATGATCATTTAAAGCTTCGCATGTATAACTTATATATATGTTTACAATAACAATCATTTATATTTGTATAAACAAATTTGCATAACAAAAGTTAAGAACATAAAATTATTAAGAAAAATTAATTCAATGCAAATCTTGTTAATATATATACTGTATCTATATATATTATATTTAGAACATTTTTTAAAAAAAAATTTAAATTATTTTCTATTGCGCGGCGATGTATTTTCCTAGCGATGAAAATTCCCGGCGATGAAATTTGCGGACACGTCGAGCAACAACCCTTATCTGGTTAAAGCGAGTTGCTGTAGAATGTTAACAAATTAACCGACTACATTCCTCGCGCTACCCATACTCTGAATTTGGTAAGCACTCACAGTGTTAGCTGTTACCTTGAAGCAATCTGACTCCTGTAAAAAAATTTATTATTTGATGTTGGGTCCCCTCAAAGATGGGCTTCTCTAACGAATGAACTAACACCGAATAAGAACGACGAATTCTCATACTCAAGTCTTTATTAGCGAGAAAATGGCCCTACCATGCCGAATCATCAAAAGCACCGAGTTTGAATGAGAGTAAATTCTATGTTAACTTAAAAGAGCTTGTTGAAAAAGATGACCAACATCCAGCCACAGTATCTGAAGTACGTAGTCTTTATGAGTGGCCTTGAACTTTTAGAAATGACCTTTATAATAAAATTCTGGAATAGAATGCTTAATCGTTTCCAAAGTCGGTGTTTGTCTTCAAAGTGAGACAACTGATTTGTACACCGCAACGGATGAATCTGAAACACCCGAAGAAACATGAGAATAAAAACCCACTCTAATAGACAGAGTTTATTTCCACGACAGTTTCGACGCCCACTGGCATCCTCCTCGGGTGGATACAGAAACACGGTTTTTTTTTTTTTTGTATTTCTGTATCCACCCGAGGAGGATGCCAGTGGGCGTCGAAACTGTCGTGGAAATAAACTCTGTCTATTAGAGTGGGTTTTTATTCTCATATTTTGACCTTCACGTAAAAAAGTGGTTTTTTGCATTTACCCGAAGAAACGTTTTCCGAATCTTCCATTCAAAAATTCCGCGTAATCCTTTATAGTGATGATCATGGATAAACTTCATCATTCTTTGCGAGTCACGCGGCATACAAAACTCCGAAGACCGGTTTCCTGTAGGCATTCGTCAGCGGAGTTCATCAAAGTTGAAACTGATGTTCTCCGACGAGCGAAAGGTACAATGTGGACTTAGATCCTGGGCTGCTCCTGAATTTGAACACTTTTTGGACTTCAGTGAGGGCAAGGATTTACGAGCTATAAAGTACAATCACCGACTTAACTTTTGAAGTTCATCAAATCCAAGAATCTTGATGCTACAATTCCCAAGGTTTCTGTTGCACTTTGCAATTTGGTTGCAATTTTTTTGATACTTCACGACAGTGTGTGAAAATAAA
>JAJOZX010003605.1:0-260000 GCA_023014485.1 Bathynomus jamesi | reverse complement strand
CTTGGAATCACTTCTTTTTCCTTGTGGGTTTGCATCATTCATTCATTTCGTGTTTAATTGCGAAATTCATCCCATATAAGAAAATATTACAAATCAAATGAAAAAGAACAAGATATTTGGAATTTTCCAAGCAATCCTCCGTTTTCGACACTATAGAGTATAGACCAATACTTATCAATTTCTTCGCCATCAGCATCAGCTTCTTGGGCTTAATTTTTCCCCAAGTAAAGTTCCCACTCATCGTTTTTACTCTTTCGAATTCTTTTCGGCAAAATGTGCTGGCACTGGATAAAGTATCAAAAATTGAGAACAGACTGAAATTACGGGACTCTTCCAAACTTAATAGGAAATATAGTAATTTAACTGAAAAGTATTGAAGCACGCTTAAAATGACACTTTTACAATTTCATTAGGTACGAAATAATAATGCATTAACAACATTACATTCAAAAACTAAATATAAGAAATTTCAGTTGTTTTGGAACTGAAGTATAAAATTAAAAAAAAATAAATAAATAAATAGGTTGCTTAGACTTTTAATCACGCCATATTTAATTTCAGTCTAAAACTACATAATGACTACAAACACTAAGATTAAATTCTAATTGTTTCTGTTCAAAAACACCTGATAACAGCGACGTTAATAAAGATCGCCTCAAATCGGAACAAGGCATAAAATGCGAAACAAGTTTTGGTAAATTAAGCCGACGTTAAGTGAGCCTAATTAATGAAAAATTGCGCGCGCGCGCAAACAAATTAGTGTAAGTGAGGTTGAGTATGGGATAATTTACGGATGTATTTTTTTTAAAGCTAATACGTTTGGTACCTCGGAACATTAAAAAAAAGTGTATAAAAAATCTAGAAACACTTTTATTGTCGGGAAAATAGGGTGATCCTGATTAAATTAGGTTACGTTAAGTTATGATAGTTAAGCATCGGTTAGGTTGTTAGGCTACATTAGCGAGTATCTCGCTATTTAATAAGAGAAACCACCCTTCGAGCCCTCAATTGCTTCCTAAACACTTAACAAGCCTTCTAGGTTCGATGGCACTCACGCGGTTATCTGTGATTTACTGACAACTGTACACTTATCCGTGATCATGACGCGGAGTTAACCGCGATTTGGCGTGGTGTTTACATCGGCGGCTCGTCTCCCGCCAGTCTCTCTCCGCGATACCAAAAACAATGTTAGCAGCCACGTTAGTAGAGGGATGCGTTACAATCTTCGAGAACGGGTGATCTTCACTCGTGGTGAGTACAAACTAATTAATTTTATATTATACAGTATTGTAACAATATACTGCGTGTGGTGGCGCGGGAGGTGGGAGCCCAGTTAGTGATGGTAGGCGGCAGCAGCCGCACCACCTACCCCACTGGTGGGGCATACAGAATTAACCATGAAATTGGGTTATCCGTGATCATGGACAGTCCCTCAATCACGGTAACAGTGAATACTGTATATTAGACTGCTGCGGGATATCAGTCATTGGAATATTCGCGAAATGGGAATCTCCCCATTCCCTGACGAGGTGTACTTCTGAATACACAAAGGCCTTGGAATCACTTCTTTTTCCTTGTGGGTTTGCATCATTCATTCATTTCGTGTTTAATTGCGAAACATCCCATATAAGAAAATATTACAAATCAAATGAAAAAGAACAAGATATTTGGAATTTTCCAAGCAATCCTCCGTTTTCGACACTATAGAGTATAGACCAATACTTATCAATTTCTTCGCCATCAGCATCAGCTTCTTGGGCTTAATTTTTCCCCAAGTAAAGTTCCCACTCATCGTTTTTACTCTTTCGAATTCTTTTCGGCAAAATGTGCTGGCACTGCGTTAGTGACACGCAATAATGGAAAGCTTACCACTCCCCTGGATAAAGTATCAAAAATTGAGAACAGACTTAAATTACGGGACTCTTCCAAACTTAATAGGAAATATAGTAATTTAACTGAAAAGTATTGAAGCACGCTTAAAATGACACTTTTACAATTTCATTAGGTACGAAATAATAATGCATTAACAACATTACATTCAAAAACTAAATATAAGAAATTTCAGTTGTTTTGGAACTGAAGTATAAAATTAAAAAAAAATAAATAAATAGGTTGCTTAGACTTTTAATCACGCCATATTTAATTTCAGTCTAAAACTACATAATGACTACAAACACTAAGATTAAATTCTAATTGTTTCTGTTCAAAAACACCTGATAACAGCGACGTTAATAAAGATCGCCTCAAATCGGAACAAGGCATAAAATGCGAAACAAGTTTTGGTAAATTAAGCCGACGTTAAGTGAGCCTAATTAATGAAAAATTGCGCGCGCGCGCAAACAAATTAGTGTAAGTGAGGTTGAGTATGGGATAATTTACGGATGTATTTTTTTTAAAGCTAATACGTTTGGTACCTCGGAACATTAAAAAAAAGTGTATAAAAAATCTAGAAACACTTTTATTGTCGGGAAAATATAGGGTGATCCTGATTAAATTAGGTTACGTTAAGTTATGATAGTTAAGCATCGGTTAGGTTGTTAGGCTACATTAGCGAGTATCTCGCTATTTAATAAGAGAAACCACCCTTCGAGCCCTCAATTGCTTCCTAAACACTTAACAAGCCTTCTAGGTTCGATGGCACTCACGCGGTTATCTGTGATTTACTGACAACTGTACACTTATCCGTGATCATGACGCGGAGTTAACCGCGATTTGGCGTGGTGTTTACATCGGCGGCTCGTCTCCCGCCAGTCTCTCTCCGCGATACCAAAAACAATGTTAGCAGCCACGTTAGTAGAGGGATGCGTTACAATCTTCGAGAACGGGTGATCTTCACTCGTGGTGAGTACAAACTAATTAATTTTATATTATACAGTATTGTAACAATATACTGCGTGTGGTGGCGCGGGAGGTGGGAGCCCAGTTAGTGATGGTAGGCGGCAGCAGCCGCACCACCTACCCCACTGGTGGGGCATACAGAATTAACCATGAAATTGGGTTATCCGTGATCATGGACAGTCCCTCAATCACGGTAACAGTGAATACTGTATATTAGACTGCTGCGGGATATCAGTCATTGGAATATTCGCGAAATGGGAATCTCCCCATTCCCTGACGAGGTGTACTTCTGAATACACAAAGGCCTTGGAATCACTTCTTTTTCCTTGTGGGTTTGCATCATTCATTCATTTCGTGTTTAATTGCGAAATTCATCCCATATAAGAAAATATTACAAATCAAATGAAAAAGAACAAGATATTTGGAATTTTCCAAGCAATCCTCCGTTTTCGACACTATAGAGTATAGACCAATACTTATCAATTTCTTCGCCATCAGCATCAGCTTCTTGGGCTTAATTTTTCCCCAAGTAAAGTTCCCACTCATCGTTTTTACTCTTTCGAATTCTTTTCGGCAAAATGTGCTGGCACTGCGTTAGTGACACGCAATAATGGAAAGCTTACCACTCCCCTGGATAAAGTATCAAAAATTGAGAACAGACTTAAATTACGGGACTCTTCCAAACTTAATAGGAAATATAGTAATTTAACTGAAAAGTATTGAAGCACGCTTAAAATGACACTTTTACAATTTCATTAGGTACGAAATAATAATGCATTAACAACATTACATTCAAAAACTAAATATAAGAAATTTCAGTTGTTTTGGAACTGAAGTATAAAATTAAAAAAAAATAAATAAATAAATAGGTTGCTTAGACTTTTAATCACGCCATATTTAATTTCAGTCTAAAACTACATAATGACTACAAACACTAAGATTAAATTCTAATTGTTTCTGTTCAAAAACACCTGATAACAGCGACGTTAATAAAGATCGCCTCAAATCGGAACAAGGCATAAAATGCGAAACAAGTTTTGGTAAATTAAGCCGACGTTAAGTGAGCCTAATTAATGAAAAATTGCGCGCGCGCGCAAACAAATTAGTGTAAGTGAGGTTGAGTATGGGATAATTTACGGATGTATTTTTTTAAAGCTAATACGTTTGGTACCCTCGGAACATTAAAAAAAAGTGTATAAAAAATCTAGAAACACTTTTATTGTCGGGAAAATATAGGGTGATCCTGATTAAATTAGGTTACGTTAAGTTATGATAGTTAAGCATCGGTTAGGTTGTTAGGCTACATTAGCGAGTATCTCGCTATTTAATAAGAGAAACCACCCTTCGAGCCCTCAATTGCTTCCTAAACACTTAACAAGCCTTCTAGGTTCGATGGCACTCACGCGGTTATCTGTGATTTACTGACAACTGTACACTTATCCGTGATCATGACGCGGAGTTAACCGCGATTTGGCGTGGTGTTTACATCGGCGGCTCGTCTCCCGCCAGTCTCTCTCCGCGATACCAAAAACAATGTTAGCAGCCACGTTAGTAGAGGGATGCGTTACAATCTTCGAGAACGGGTGATCTTCACTCGTGGTGAGTACAAACTAATTAATTTTATATTATATTTAATCATTATGTAAACAATATAATGCGTGTGCGTGTGGTGGCGCGGGAGGTGGGAGCCCAGTTAGTGATGGTAGGCGGCAGCAGCCGCACCACCTACCCCACTGGTGGGGCATACAGAATTAACCATGAAATTGGGTTATCCGTGATCATGGACAGTCCCTCAATCACGGTAACAGTGAATACTGTATATTAGACTGCTGCGGGATATCAGTCATTGGAATATTCGCGAAATGGGAATCTCCCCATTCCCTGACGAGGTGTACTTCTGAATACACAAAGGCCTTGGAATCACTTCTTTTTCCTTGTGGTTTGCATCATTCATTCATTTCGTGTTAATTGCGAAATTCATCCCATATAAGAAAATATTACAAATCAAATGAAAAAGAACAAGATATTTGGAATTTTCCAAGCAATCCTCCGTTTTCGACACTATAGAGTATAGACCAATACTTATCAATTTCTTCGCCATCAGCATCAGCTTCTTGGGCTTAATTTTTCCCCAAGTAAAGTTCCCACTCATCGTTTTTACTCTTTCGAATTCTTTTCGGCAAAATGTGCTGGCACTGCGTTAGTGACACGCAATAATGGAAAGCTTACCACTCCCCTGGATAAAGTATCAAAAATTGAGAACAGACTTAAATTACGGGACTCTTCCAAACTTAATAGGAAATATAGTAATTTAACTGAAAAGTATTGAAGCACGCTTAAAATGACACTTTTACAATTTCATTAGGTACGAAATAATAATGCATTAACAACATTACATTCAAAAACTAAATATAAGAAATTTCAGTTGTTTTGGAACTGAAGTATAAAATTAAAAAAAAATAAATATAAATAGGTTGCTTAGACTTTTAATCACGCCATATTTAATTTCAGTCTAAAACTACATAATGACTACAAACACTAAGATTAAATTCTAATTGTTTCTGTTCAAAAACACCTGATAACAGCGACGTTAATAAAGATCGCCTCAAATCGGAACAAGGCATAAAATGCGAAACAAGTTTTGGTAAATTAAGCCGACGTTAAGTGAGCCTAATTAATGAAAAATTGCGCGCGCGCGCAAACAAATTAGTGTAAGTGAGGTTGAGTATGGGATAATTTACGGATGTATTTTTTTTAAAGCTAATACGTTTGGTACCTCGGAACATTAAAAAAAAGTGTATAAAAAATCTAGAAACACTTTTATTGTCGGGAAAATATAGGGTGATCCTGATTAAATTAGGTTACGTTAAGTTATGATAGTTAAGCATCGGTTAGGTTGTTAGGCTACATTAGCGAGTATCTCGCTATTTAATAAGAGAAACCACCCTTCGAGCCCTCAATTGCTTCCTAAACACTTAACAAGCCTTCTAGGTTCGATGGCACTCACGCGGTTATCTGTGATTTACTGACAACTGTACACTTATCCGTGATCATGACGCGGAGTTAACCGCGATTTGGCGTGGTGTTTACATCGGCGGCTCGTCTCCCGCCAGTCTCTCTCCGCGATACCAAAAACAATGTTAGCAGCCACGTTAGTAGAGGGATGCGTTACAATCTTCGAGAACGGGTGATCTTCACTCGTGGTGAGTACAAACTAATTAATTTTATATTATACAGTATTGTAACAATATACTGCGTGTGGTGGCGCGGGAGGTGGGAGCCCAGTTAGTGATGGTAGGCGGCAGCAGCCGCACCACCTACCCCACTGGTGGGGCATACAGAATTAACCATGAAATTGGGTTATCCGTGATCATGGACAGTCCCTCAATCACGGTAACAGTGAATACTGTATATTAGACTGCTGCGGGATATCAGTCATTGGAATATTCGCGAAATGGGAATCTCCCCCAACTGACACACTCGCACTAACATGAGAAATCCGCGATCGGCCAAACCTAAGTATTAATCACAAACAAAACTTTCTAGTTCATACGGATTTTCTTCATCTATTTATGCACATCTGCAAAATATTGAGTGCGAAACGTTGAATGCAAAGCGCATAAAGGACGAGTACCGTTGTCAATTCCCTACCTGAGTTTAAGGAGTAAATATGCTGTGTTGTATTTACGGAGGCAGCTAGCCGAAAATAACTTATTTTCAGCCTTTTAAAAAAAATGAATAATAGTTATACAGATTTCATGTACACTGTAAAATATTATTTTAAAATAACAGTAAATGATTGATTTGTAACAGCATTTTCCTATTTTTTCAAAATAGTGAAATACATTTTTTAATCCAAATTACAAATTTTTTTTTTTATCTGAACTGGGTTTTGTTGCCGTTTTAGTATTAAACTTTTTATTACCATCAGTTTAACAACGATGTTAGTTTAACAGGTTTGAAATGTCAATATAACGACATCCTTAATTAAAATTTCCTAATGCATTTCTTCACAATTTTTCTAACATTTGTTTAAATAGTGATTGTAAACTAAAATTGCACAGTAACAATAGATTTACTAATTTCAAACTAAAAATTTAAAAACAATTTTCAAATCAGTTACCGCTGTAATTTTTAACTAAAAATAGACGTCTTTTCTGACAATTATGTAGAAACGGTGCATTGTATTACGATTTATTATTACTATTATTTCCAATAGGACTGTAGGTCCGGCGGCCAGTCGTAAAAGGGTTAAATCGATAACTAATAACACTCCAAATATGCCAAAATCGGTACTCGAAAAACACTCCTAACGATACTCGGCTACAACTTAGGTTAATCGGTGTAAAATTCATCCGTACTGCTTTACGGTTTTTAAACTAACATACTCTAAAGTCTATAAGGTAGCTCCCATTTTGAATCTTTAATGATTATAAGTTAAGACTTAAAATAAAATTAATTAAAATTCGCTGTTAAAAATGATATTTACAGTACGTCTGAATATTTTAAAAAATAGTCCATCTAATTTATCTAATTTTAAAACTAGGATAGATACAATTTTGAAACCTATCTTAATCGATTCGGAAGACGAACATTACTTAAGAAAAAAGACTATCTTATTCCCACTCGTTACCCATAATACATCAACCGCAAATACTTTTGCTTCACAGCGACTACCTGACTATTAAAATACGACTGAACAGCCTCAGTCGAAATTACGGTACGATACTATTAAATTTATAAATGCCCGTTATATCTCTTAAAAAAAAAAATTAGTATTTTAACAATAACAGTAAAAATTAATTTTAATGATACAGTTACGGTAATAAAATTGCACTTTGTAATGTCTGTTTTATCGAAAAACGTTTAGTAGTAAAATTACAGGTTTTTACCCGTCTGTAATGTATATATATTTATATATTGACAAACTTCAGTCATTTCCTTATATGGGCATACCTTGCGCTGGAAATATAACGTCATAGCATACCCTCGAGGCATCGAGCTCAACTTAACTGCCAGTCGCGAGAGAGCCTCCATCGTATGATGACCCCTTTTAACACCCATTTTGGGTGATTTGCCATTCCTTTTAATCGTAAATACTCAAATTCATTCGCGCAAGCTACTACGTTATAATAATAATATTCATGCCATCATTCAATTGCCATTTATATACGGTGCATCTGACATTTACATTTTATAATCAATGTTAATCTCGGCAAATCCAATCTTATTCACCCGAACAACCCCTCGAGCGTTGTAACGTTAACGACTGTATTTATCATTTAATTGTTTAATTATTTATAGGAAAGTCACAAAGGCTTATTAATCTCTTATTAATGTCTTTCATCATTATGACCGAAAGGTCAAATGATGACCCATAAAGCAAACATTAATAACCTTAATTAATCTAATTACATCCATTATAGAGCCTACCGTCAATTCCATATATATATACAGCCTTGGCCAAAAGTATTAGCCACCCACTGAACCTCGTTTATGGTGATTATAGATAATATTCGACCAATGAAATAATTAGTTTAGAGTTTTGTGATTATAATGTAACTAATTTGCACCTTCATCGAGTACTTTTGCCGAGGTATTTTAATTTATTTAAATTTTTGTGAGTTCTACCTATTTTCTCAAAAAATTTAAGTACTATAAAAACGCGCTTCCATGGTTAATCTTTTTAAAACTATAAAAATGTTGATTTTGTTTCCAGAGAGATTCATAAGTTTTGAACAATGGGTAAGAAGAGAGAATTAACCGAATCTGAAAGGGCTAAAATCGAGGTTTTTCATTCTCAAGGATTTTCGCAAGCTTCAATTGCGAGAAAATTTAAATGTTCAAGGTGAGCTGTTCGAACAACTTTAAAACGTCTTCAGAACACCAAGAGCCACGCATCTAAGCCAAGGAGTGGGCGAAAGAGGGTTACTAATGCTAAGGAGGATCGATTCTTGAAACGCTCATCTTTACAAAATCGCCAAAAAAACATCATCTGAGCTATCTGCAGCACTATCCCAAGCAAAAAACAAAAGTGTGTCATCTAGAACAGTGAGAAGAAGGCTTGCAGAATCTAATCTCAAGGCATGAAAAGCCGGAAAGAAACCATGCTTGTCTGCAAAAAAAAAAAAAAAAAAAAAAAAAAAAAAAAAAAAAAAAAAAAAAACTTGAATGGGCTAAAAACCGCCAACGTTGGACCTTCGAAGATTGGGGAAAAGTGCTTTGGTCAGACGAAAGTAATTTCGAGGTGAGTAGTATAACTTTTCTTCTATTTCCTTGTACCATCAAAATTGATAAATACCCTGCCTTTTGGATTTTATAGGGAATCATAAAAAGTTTGATTTCTCTTGGATTCTTTCAGATTTTCAGCTCTCCTGGTGCAAGGTTTGTAAGGCGAAGAATAGGCGAAGCATACAAGCCAGAATGTATTGTCCCTACAATAAAATTTGGCGGTGATAGCATAATTGTTTGGGGCTGCATGTCTTCTGGAGGAGTTTGAAAAATGTTTTTGTGCCATGGGAGGATGAATTCCTCGTTGTATACTGCCATGTTAGAGCAAGTTCTGGACCCATCTATGGAAAAGCTTTATCCAGGAGTAAGCAAAGGTGACATTACATTCCAGCAAGATAATGCACCTTGCCACACATTTCGAGCAACTCAAAATTGGCTTGACGCTAAAGGAATCAAACTTTTGGAGTGGTCCCCCGCCCCCCAAACCCGATAGAACACCTGTGGGCAGTATTAGGCAAGGTTGTCCGGAGACAAGTCTTCGTCTAAAGCTGAACTTCATGCTGAGCTTCTTGAAGAATGGGGAAAAATGCCTATTGAACCTTTCAAAAAATTAGTCGATTCGGTGCCAAGACGCATTCAAGCTGTAATAAAGGCAAATGGGTGTACTAGGTATTAAAATACTTCAGAATAAACTTTCTTCTTATTTTATATTTTTTCTAACCTCAAAAGACACAGGAATAACACTATATATATATATATATATATATAGATATATATATATATATATATATATATATATATATATATATATATATAGATATATATATGATACACAGACCTTGCGCATGGAACAAGAACTCTTCTGGGAAAATTAAACCTTGCTCCATGCACGGTCTGTGTGTATCATGGAAAAACCTCAGAGGACCATTCTGAGTTCAATTCCATATATACAGGGACGTAGACAGGGGAGGGGGCTACGGGGCTTCAGCCGCCCCCGAAATAAAATTATAGGTTTGGTATTTCTATGCATTACTTTTGAGTAAGTACGCCACGCCAAGTACCCTCAGTATATGTTTAATTATTGTAATACATTCAGGAATGTTTTTATTCACACACACACACGTGAAAGTGAATAAACGATACAAACCACAAGGAAAAAAATTATTCCAAGGCCTTTCGTGTATTCAGAAATACATTCCCTGACGAGGTGTACTTCTGAATACACGAAAGACCTTGGAATAATTTTCCCCTGAGAAACTTTTATGTTAAACACAGACCGTGCATGGAACAAGGAACTCTTCTGGGAAATTACATCCACTATAGTTCGAATAAGTAATAATAAATGACAAATACTATCATGAAAAAGAAAAAACTATAGTATTTGTCATTTATCATTACTTATTCGAACTATAGTGGATGTAATTTCCCAGAATTCCTTGTTCCATGTACGGTCTGTGTTTAACATACATACATACATACATACATACATATATATAAGCCCTTCCCGAAAAGAAATTCTGGCTACGCCCCTATATATATATATATATATATATATATATATTATAATATATACACATTTAACTGCAATGACCACGCAGTATATTAATGTATAGAAACGATGTAAGTATAGAGGAGTGTTCTGCACACGAGGAAGAGAAATAACGAACAAATGAAAAATGAGGTGACCGCCTGGGAATCGAACCCAGGACCTTCCGATTGCCGGTCAGACATGCTAACTACACTACGGGCCTCGATCAGTCAGAAGTCGCAATTCTCCTACATAGGGCAGAAACCAATGCCTTGAGAGGGCACCCTCGCAAATCGTGAATATGTACATTTAACTGCAATGACCACGCAGTATATTAATGTATAGAAACGACGTGTGCAGAACACTCCTCTATACTTACGTCGTTTCTATACATATACTGCGTGGTCATTGCAGTTAAATGTACATATTCACGATTTGCGAGGGTGCCCTCTCAAGGCATTGGTTTCTGCCCTATGTAGAATTATGTATTAATTTTTTTTTTTTTTTTTCTGTAACCTATATATAGGCCGTAACCTTTTATGTACTTCAGTGTTCCTGAGGATGTCATTAGACGAAAGCGCTTGAGCACCTTTTTTGTTTCCTTTCCTTCGTGGTTTTATTTATCATATATTATATATATATATATATATATATATATATATGCTTCAAAGGTTAAGTTTAAAAATATGAATAATTTTAAGTGTAATAACCGAATTTTTCCCGTTCCAGGTTTGGAAAAGGTTTCCAAACAGTCACAAAACATGAAACTTAGGTCCATTAAAACGTTAAGGACTTATCCAAGTTTGTTCTTTGTTAAATAGTAGAAAAAGTCTACTGACCACTCTTACTCAAGTATTCACAATATGCAATTAAGGGGAGGAAATGCCGAACAGTGGATAATTAGGCTCTATCTCTATTCAAATTACGACTGAAGGAATTACATTTAACAAAGGTAATCCGAAATTATGGGAAAACCTCTAGTTCTTGTTGGCTTTCGCCTCTTAATAGGCATTAAACACTCGAAACGGAGATATTTTAAACAAGAAGCCCCCATACTGTAATAACCATCAGCTCAATTTTGGAATACAAACAATTAAGACCAAGTTATCGTAATTATACTTCCATTGAAATTATCTCTACAGGACGTTAGTAATGTGGCAATAAATTTGTTCGAATAATATCTGTACAACAGATGGCAATTCACCGTGATAGCATGCAACTGGCCGAAAGCCAACAACAAATTATCCCTGAATGAAGAGGATTTTTTGTCAACCACAAAAGGCGTTGCGCTTCATGACAAACAATGTTCTCGGCAACATATTAAAAATATAGATCATAAACTCTCCAAATTCTTGTTTATTCCAACAAAATTACATTAAATACAGTTAAAACGCTACATTTTTCTCCGGTCTATTCACACCTCGCATGAAATTGCATAATGGGAATGCGTCTGACTACTATCATCATCTACCCTTCAAATTATAAACCAAAAGAGAATTAGGCCTACAAGAAAAAGAAACTTCGGACTTCAGAAATATTTAAGCAGATCCATATATTAATATTTAAGGACACATTTGAAGTACGGATGTAACATTCAATATTCATTTGCAAAACAATTTGCCCCAATAATAATTGAAATCATCACTGAAAATCAAATGCGTCACAAATATCGAACAAGATATCGGGCTACGGAGAGTGAACATATTTCAAAGGCAAATTATACTCTTCAGTGTGGAAGAAATTCTTACGCTTACTTAGCGATTGAATTATGGAACAATCTATCGAATGAATTAAAAATCAACCGACGTTCACTCAACTTTCATAAAGCAATTAAAGTAAATTTCAAAGCTACTCAATGTGCTTCAGTCTTACACGTTAAAAATATATAATTAATATAATAATAATAATAATAATAATAATAATGACGTTCTTCCCTAAACATTTAACAAAGCAATAATAAGGATGGTAAAATGATTATTATGATGTCGTTACATTTTTCTTTTATCACTGCTACAACTTACTGCCCTTTAGTTTGAAATTTTGCATATGCAGTTGGGACATGTGTGTGTGTGTGTGTGTGTATACACACACACACGAATTAATTCCTACATTTTCCTTATTCTAATAGTGTCGTATTATCAGTGTTACATAAACACAGGTTCATTAACCCTTAACCGGCGAGGTGTGGTCTAGACCAGTGTTTCCCAACCGGGGGCCATGGCACATTTGAAGGGGGCCACAGTAAAATGTTAAGATTTAGAGGGGCCACAGACTCCATGAAGGGAGCCACAGGACTCAACCTATTGAAGCCTAAATTATAGTTAGGCCAATAGATAATTTTAATTTATGTAGTTGAATTACATTTTAAAAAATTATTAATACATATATTTTCCTTTTTTTTAGATATTTTATAACAGAATTTGAATTTATCTGTAAACAAATATTTTGCATCTTACAAGCTTATTGTGCGGCGCACTCCATTGTGCGCTTGATCGTTATGCGCCTGGCAGCGTTGTTGACTTGATAAAAATACTTCAGGTTGAAATCCTTACAGTCTGTTTACCACGTGGATCGTCGCTGTAGTGTGTAAGTAGCTCTTATTTGTTTACCCTAATATTGCGAAGTTGTAGTAATTTTACTAGTTTTTAAATTTATAATAGATTGCTATAAGTACGGTACAGTATTTCTTTTGATTATATTTTTTTATAATTAATACATAATATAAGTAAATAACTGCAAGTTTTTGTTAGCCACTGTTTAGTTTTTGTTATGTTTATAGTCCTATGTGACAAATAATATTGTACCTGAATACAAATAGTTGTTTTAATATCCTTTATATATATTTGTTTTTGTAAAATAGAGTTAATCTGCATATTACCTACTGAAAATAATGCTTATGGGGGCCACAGGAAAAAATAAGGTTCCTAAGGGGGCCATAAGCCAAAACCGGTTGGGAACCACTGGTCTAGACCACGTGACTTTCACGTGGTATCCTAGAAACCTAGACCACACCTCATCGGTTAAGGGTAAAAATGGCTATAATGGAATTAATATCCATATGGAAATTATCTTATGTCCAAATTAAGCACAGGACGAAATCAAATTAATGGTGTGTGTAATAACTCATTACAATTAAAAAACCCTTTCAAAATTTATCTACTGAAATATAATGCTTAAAATTAATGTCCTAGGCTATAAGCTCCCCTTACTTTCTAAATCTTTATAACTAAATTTTACAATTATAACTAAATAATAGAATTCAGCTTCTTACAACTGCATAGTGTGTGTGTGTGTGTGAATAATTAAACATATATATATTGTATGTATATTTGTACACAAGTAATCGCGTTGCATCGAACTTATGAATACGGAATGAATGGCATACACCGCTTTCAACCAAGACGTACAACCTGGTTTGCCGTCAGTAAAACGTACATAGCTATATAAAAATCTCATTTCCCAGATTTTTCTAATTTTTCCTCGGTAATCTCCTCGCGCTCCGTTTGGGAAGTGCTGCCCGAAGATATCCAGCGTTACTTTTGTAACAAGGTTATAGCCAAAGTAGTACTTCTGGCGAGACCAGCATCATCTCCATTACACACCTCTCAAATCGGTTCCATTCTTTTTTTCTCGTTAACTCTCGTGCCACGTATCAACTGCCTTTATTTATAAACTAATTACGACCATACATAACTAATTATACGACCATACCAACATAGATGAGAATATAGGAGAATATCCTATGTCTTCTTCATTCCACACAGTTCCCGAACATCCTCATTTCTCATACAAAGTTTTAAACCAATCATGCTTCTTAAATCATTCATCTTGACTTGCCTCAATCTTGACAGCGAGCTTATTTTATAATTTAGCCTCTAAAAAACGGTAAAATCTAGTGCACAATTGCGCCATGTTTATAAAATTTTGAAGGTTACAAAAGATGGACAACTGCGGACAAAATATGTTATGTTGACACTTTCGAAAAGCTAGAGGCGCCATTTCTTCATGGCGCGTTTCATCTGTCCAAGTGTCATACCCTTAAAGGTAAGTTCGGCCAATATGAAATAGTTTGCATGGGTGAATGGAGCAGGCAAAAATCTCCAGTACTGTTTATAGTTCATTTAATGAATTGTGTAACACATTATGCAAAAGGAAAAGTATTGTATGTATAATAAATAAACAATTTGTAACTGGGTTAACATTTACTCTGTAAACGCGACACTAAGGGTGAGACAGTTAAACGAAAGCCATCGTATGTAAATAGTCACTCGAGTGCAATACCAAGAGATTTGGCCACAACTGAACATATCGAATGTACAGTACATATTAAAAGCTACGCCAAAAACGGGATTACCAACTTCAAGTTTACAACATTTGGTCAAATAGAGAAGCAACAAATATTATTTATCAATTCATTCATTTTACAAACTCGCGCATCCTACGTTTACAAAAAATATTAAATGAATGCCTTTCACCAATTTCTGTAGTCAAAACCGTTCAAAACAAAAACTATGTCGGAGTGACATTAATGTCCCCCTCTTATAGTTACAACCTTGACCTTTGACACCCCCCCTCCCCGAGTCTTGCTCAAAACACAGTCTTATGATCATGCGCGCGCGTGTGTATGTCATCAATTTAATTTATACTGGTTGGTTCAAAAGTTATGAGCGTGGACCTGACAAAGACCCCGAGTCTTACTTCAAAAATAAAAATAAAATAAAATAAAAAATAAAGCGTAGGATGCTTCAAAGGGGTGTTCTATTAGTAGTGAATGTAAATGTTTTATCTGCTCTATACGGATGAAGCAGTGCCGATTGGCAGAAGTAATGAAGAGTTAAGGAGGTTGACGGAAGCATACATGGATGTTTCTACAATTGTGAAAGCACACAAGAGCAAGGTAATGGCGTGAAAGTTGATGATGATAAAGTATGTGAAATAGTTGTAAATGCAACGATGTTAGAGGTGGCGGATGGTTTTAAGTACTTGGTAAGCTGGAATAGTGTAAGTAAAAAGCGTAATGAAGCAGGAAAAAGAAGTATATTGCAGTGGGGAAAGAAATATGGTTCCTGGAAAAAAAAAAAAAAAAAAAAAAAAAAAAAAGCAAGATAAAGACCTCTTTTATATTATCTGTATTTAGTCGTTCATTTTTAAATTTATTTTCATCCATTCCTGTTTATCATTCGTATGAAAGAACAATTTTTATATGTAATTTGAAATGGATCATGAACTCCATCGCATGAGCATTTCGAACATTTGAGGCCATCACACTCCACGTGACATTAAAGATGGGTAGATGGAATTAGTGATTGTTTACAAAGGTTTAGTTTCCTACAAGGATGGTGAAATTACCTCAACAAATGGAAAAAGTATTCCCTAAAATAAAAAGAGCAGAAACTTGCGTAATATAACAGCAAATTTCAAGGACTTCATGGTTGGTTTCAAAACTTCCAGAAGCCAAAAGCCCGTTTTACCTTCCTGATGTCAGATCCCCAAACCCCTAATAGCGTATCCATCTGCTACGAAAATGGAGCTTTAAGAGGACGAGTGTGTAAAGATCAATAAGATCCGTCAACAATCTAATTCTGGAAATGCCACAATCGAAGTACCCACAACTCGAAAGAAGCCTGCGATTTGGCACAAAATACTGCTGCTGTTCAAGTTCGTCAAATCAAAGAGTCATGGGGTCCCCACACCTCTCGGAGCTTCTTTCTATCGCCCTGACAACACTTCAGCTTAACTCCAAACGACTTGCATCCAGAATGGAGTCCCACAACACGTCAAGCAACAGCTAACACGAGACTTTAAAAAAAATTGGGAGTTTTGACAACGCGTGCGTAAAGGACCTGTATGCATCTCGTAGCGTTAGAAACTGGTCACCCCAAGTATATGGCACTGCGTGTAAAGAAAACACGGTGGTGCATAAAGGAATGTTTGTGCCAACTTTCTTATATGGGAGTGAGATTGAGGAGAGGGATGGGGGAGAGGGGCTGAGCATGGATTCAAATTCCAAAAATGTTCTGGGAATCCGATTTGTCAAAATTTTATGCGGAGTGAATCACGCGTTTATTTGAAATTAAACAATTTTCTTCCAATCTTTGTTTTTCAGTACCCGTGTTACTGCAATCCAGTATATAACTTCCAAATTTACTTGGTCGGGGATATAAATGTAAGCCCCATTTACCATCTTCAAACAATTACAATAAATTCACACTTCAAAAGTAAATACAACTAATAATTAGTGAAGCAACCGAAATTCTTTTAAACAATCCGAACCGGCCCAGAATCCAAATATGATTATTTCACACAGTTAAGTCACTGTACCAAAAACGTAATATTCCACCGTTATTCTTATTACAAATTAAAGCAAACGAGTAGTTTAGCTAAAATTCATACTATAGGCCTGTACTAGCAAAGAGAGAGCTGTCCAGACTATCTCTTGAAACCCGATCCGGACAGGACCGATTCAGTCTCATTAATAATAATTATAACTAACTTTTAAATATTATACTCTAATGATTAATCGCCTTAAATATGCAGAGATTAGATTACTCGCATTTTTCCTCATTCTGATTATGCACCAGTGAATGGTGGTGAACCCCTCAATTCGAGTACAATAAGTGTTCGAGCAATGCAATATTAGTCGTATATGAATAGAGCATATCACTAATTCAGTCGACATTTCTTCGGTCAAAGGTAATTAACACCTTTCGACAGACAGGTTCTACAAAGTTGATCCTAGCTTCGCCTAAAATTTGCCAAATATAGGATATGGATTTACGACAGTTCAAACCAGTACCAATCGATAGCTAATTTTATAAGGAAAAACTTCACATGGACCTCGTTTAGGGAAAGGGGAAATTGATAGATTTCCTGAAAGTGGAAATTAAAAAAAAAAAAGGGGTAAATAAAGATTCGAAATTACCTTAGAATAAATAGTTGTCGTCGTGAGAACATTTCTAATTTTTGAGATACAGGTGTGAAACTTTAAATGTACAACTCGCGTACATTAGAAAACTAAACTTCAACGCTAATGACGAAGTACAGAAGATAACTGAATACAAGTTAATTTCAACATTTACATAATCTACTTTGTTTATGCTAACCAGCTGATTTGCGAGGTAAAGTTCAATGTCAGAGACGAGGCAAAACATACGAGTTTAATATTTCGCTCGTCTTCGAGCCACTACCCAGGATCGGTCCGCGACCAATCATATTACGGCATCTTTCTTCAGTTACAGGATTCTAATGCATGGGCAACCTGCCTAGCACGTGAAATAAATAAATGTTCGTCTATATTAAGGTCTACTTGCGAAAATATAATATGCCTGCTAATGTAAAATCACCGAACCTTATAAAATAAGACATCAGCATCTTTACTGGTTACAAGATCATATCAATCAATAACAATTAACCGCCGAAAATAGCTAACCTTAATTCTCTGTGTAAAATGCGTAAGGTTTTATAGCGATACTGATCCTGGTGTAATGGTGTATTTCAATTCAGGAATTAGACCTACTTTAAAATAAAAATGATCGACTGATTTGTAATATCGTGAACCCAGTAAAGCCATAAAATATTTGCCACCACTATTTACTGGCACGTAAGCAATTGTATCCCGAATTTTGTAACCTATTACATAGTATGTAATGTAATTGGGGTTGCCCACCCAAAACTAGTTTCCAAGGTTTAGGATGTGTTCTTTAGGATGTCGGTGATTGGTTAACGCACGAAGTGATTGCTCAATAAAACACACGCACACATTCTTATTCGTCAATTGCGTCGTTCTTCAACCGACCACCAACATTCTACAAAGCGCGTCCCAAACCCTGTAAACGCCATATTTTTGGGTGGGCAAAGGCAATTGCATTATACTGTACATACATTCTTAAACCTATCCCCGATGAATGGAAAAGGAGTACCGGAAATAAGGCGTCATTCCAACCTCCAAGATCAAGCGCTGCATTTCATAAATTTATGAAATCCCTTCTTGCAAGAATAAGACCAATGTCTCTACACACCACAAACCGCTTTCATTCCTGTTCCTTCCTAACATTTGTATCATATGTATCACCTCCACTTCTATTCACATATTTACTAATCACATCCTCTTTTATGAGATCCTCCTTTTTACTCGCATCTAAGCAGCCACTATCATGCACCACATTACTCGTGCGAAAGAGTTATTTATTGTAAAGAAATTTAAAGGAAAACTTATTTCCCATTTTAGTTTAAGATTTTTCTTACAGAAATTTTGCTTTATTCATTTCAAATGTTAGTTGTTTTTTTGTAAAAAAAAAACTTTATTCAGGAAAGAATACAAGTGAACGTTTTACAAATTTTAAATATTTGATGTAGCATTAATATATTCACAGTACTCTTACCTGAATATGCCACTGAAAGGCATGGAGGATTTTTAGGCAAAATTAATGGCATTTGGTTTATTTATTACAAAGTGAAAGTGACAAGAGAAACAGTGATTAATAATAAATAATAATATGAAGTTTATAAAATGTTGCATAATTTTAAATTAAATATATTTTATATTTAATAGAAAATAAATGATTCTTAATAAAAAATATAAAGGAGGATAAATTACGAAATTAAAAATGCTTAATGAAATTAGCATCTTTTAAATATTTCATTATAAAATGGAAACTTCATTACTAAGTAAAAATGGAAGTAATGAATTTATATTATACATCAGTAGGAGCTAATGAAGTGCTTTTTTTTTAGCGATTTGCAAAATACATTCAGTGATGAAGCCTGCCTGATATGCATGGGAATTTCATACATCTGCTCCTTTGAAAGAGTGCATTTCTGCAGTTTCTATTGTATAATCAGGTTTGTGTATAAAATCACTTGGTGTTATTAACGCTGGTATGTCTAGTGTTATAACAATGGTATATTTCATAGGGGGCGATTGCTCTTTCAATGGGTGATGTACAGTGCTTACAATAAGTCTCGCGCCTCTGTCTCGTCCCAAGCTAGTCTGTTAGGTATAAAATGGGCGGTCCTTATGGCAGTGGAGGTGTGTTCGGATTGGTGCACATAATTGCTCTAACCCCATCAATGACGTCCACATTATCATTGTGTTGATCACTCTATCTATTTATATATAGAGACATACTGTATATAGATATATATAGAGTATGCAGGGGATAACGTGTCTCAGTCCCAGCTATGGTAGTTGTCTTATAATTAACAGTCCCAATTGCAAGTTACGTTAACACCTCCACATAAACTACCCTGGACTAAAATAACATACGTCAAGCCCTTACCCACAAACCATTTAAAAGGTGTGATTTAAAAGCTCTCTCTCTCTCTCTCTACTTTTCTATCCAGTTTTTTACTACTGCTAGGATAGTTGAAAGAAAAATAAACTTTCACAAAATTTTCCCTGGCATCCGTTGCCATTGGTACCTCCTCGGTATGGGCCGCAAGGCCTTTTGAGGTACTTCTTTTCCTTGTAACTCCTTGTAACTCTCTCTCTCTCTCTCTGTGAGCAAGCTAAATATAGAGCTATTTATATATTCTCCATTTTCCTGTAAAATTTCCTTGGCTACTTTTCCAGGGTCAAGGTATTTTCTTCAACCTTTTTCCGTACCTGCCTCTGGCAGGGAGGGTGGGGAGAGAGCCTTCTACTTTTCTATCCAGTTTTCTACTACTGCTAGGATAGTTGAAAGAAAAATAAACTTGTTTAACAACAGGAACCTCCCAGAGTGGACCGAAAGGTCTTTGAGGCTTCCTCTTGTCCTTGTAACTCCTTGTAACTCTCTCTCTCTCTCTGATCACACCGCATGGCAATGTATCCATATAACGTTAATAATAACCGAAACTCGAGAAAATATACTCTGCCTTCCCCTCTATCCCAAATCCTTTTCTCTTAGTAACCTCTTAATACAAACTAATCTATCATATTTTGCGACTTTTTAACTCTGGTAGGATTCAATTCCATTCCTATAGTGTAAGATACTTAAATTCATGTGTGTATTATGCCATATGATGTGCGTAATAAATAATCATTTTTAAATAGTTGGAGCGTTCAAGGTCATCTGTAATAATCTATAGACTACCCCTCAAACCCACTCTCAATACTTAGATTCCCCTAAGACACAGGCGTCTTCAAGTAACATGAATGCGTAGAGATCTAAGGTGTTAGATTCCATATTATATAATTTATGTGCTAGGTTTAAGAACCCTGGCATTGAAGGATGGAAGGAAGGGACAGTAAAAGCGATAATAGGTTTAATGAAGGAAGTGGAATGAGGATGGAGGTAAGCGTTGCTGTGTCGAAGGAAAACGAGGTTGGGTGGGGAATTACGAAGGGAGGAGGAAAGAGAGCCAGATATTATTAATCTAATTCTGCCACCACGTTCTCCTGATATGAATCCGATTGAAAACCTTTGGGCAATAATGATTAACGAATGGGAGCAACGCAATGAAAGAACATTTGAAGCACTTTTAGCTCACACGAGGAATAGTTGGGAGAGCTTACGTCGAACACCAAACATTCCCTACAATCTGGCCTCTTCTATGCAGCAACGATTGCAAGAAATTATTGATGCCGGAGGAAGCTATACGAAATACTGATGTTAAAGCCATGACGTAAATGTGTATCGAATATATATTTATGTTAATATAGAATTTTATTATATTTTATGTTTGACATCTATAAAAGTATATATGTGACCATGAAAGAACTTTACTTATCCTTAGTTAGAATTTTTTCTTGCAATGTCTACGCTCGTGGAGATGATAATATATGCATTGTTGAAACAAACTATGAGAAGGTAATAGTTTCAGGAAAAAAATAAAAACTGGCAACATCAAGGCCATCTCATGTTTATGGAATTGTCATATGATATGCTACCAATAAACTCTTATATACTACTATATACAGTATACTCTATTACGTAATAATTACGATGAAGAAATGAAATGCAAATTTCTCTGATTCACGGCCCTCCAGTCTTGCTTTAGACTAATGACTTTCATAAGATGGAATAGATAGGTTACCACTTAAAACAATGGATAAACTATCTATTAGTGAGACGACCGTGACTTCCTCGAAATGCGAGCGCGTGAGAGGTTCACTGAGGAATTTGGTCATTAGATTCTTCACGTAGGATATGTATCACAAACAACAATATTGACAACAATTCCCAACAATTACTTAATATCAATCATTGCATTTGAGCAAATAATTTAGACCTGCGTCAAATAACTTAGGTATCATGCCATGATTTGGGATATTTGCGGAATTAGTCGTTCTCTATAGGCTACCCGCTACACTATATATTGAGACGGTATAATGTAATGCCAAGCTAATATTATGATGACTAGGATTGCTCCATAATCATCCCAACATCCCGAAACTTGGTCATTCTGCTTCTTAATCATTTGTATTTTAAACACTAAAATGTAGCAGAAGTGACGTAATAATGAACGTCATTGATGGGGTTAGAGCAATTATGTGCACCAATCCGAACACACCTCCGCTGCCATAAGGACCGCCCATTTTATACCTAACAGACTAGCTTGGGACGAGACAGAGGCGCGAGACTTATTGTAAGCACTGTACATCGATTTTTATTGATAACTGCAACATTTAAGTTTTAAAATATTTAGCCTTTCAACATTGGGAAAGCGACTTCATCCGTTGTCATTATTCGAGAGTTCGCACACATTTTTTATGAATAACTTCCAAAGGTGGTTTTATATATTTCTTAGAGCTACCCCAAGTTGTAATGCAATATAATAAATGTGGATGGATAGAGAAATAATATAGGGTAATGAGTGCGTTTTCAGAAGGGTCTTTCTTTTAGTTTAAATATGAAAAGAAATCTTGAGATTTTGGATTTGATTTGTACACTTTAGAAATTTAGTTTTTCGTCTAAATTAATGCTAAGTACTTTAACCTCATTCATCCTCGCAATAGTAGTTAGCCCAATTTTTGACAATTTGTATTATGTTTTGTGGTAATCATCATAAAAGATGATTGTCAGGTTCAATAACAGTTTATTAGCACACATCTATTTATACACACTTTCTAATTTACTGTCGGTTTCATTAATCGGCGTCTGCGTTATAATGGGAAGAAGCAAGTGTGGTATCATCTGTGTATTATACGCAATTTAATGAGGTTGAGAGATGAAAATCGTTGACGCGAATTAGAAATAGTAATGGGCCAAGAATACATCCCTGTAGGACTCCGCTAATTAGCATCGCCATGTCGGATAAATTATCATTTAATCTGATGTACTGAGCATGATTTGACAGATATGATTTAAACCAATCGAGAATATGTCCTCTTATTTCGTATATGAAGTTTATTCAATAAGATTTCATGCGGAAGTGTATCAAATGCTTTTGACAAGTTGAGGAAGATCAAGGCAGTGTTTTTTTTGCTGTTTAAGTTTTGATACAGATTTTCTAATAGCATGTTTATGGTACCTTCCGTTATATGTCCACCTCTAAACCCAAATTGTGTTTTAGTTAAAATATCTTATTTGATTAAGAATTTAGAGTTTATTTGTACACAATTTTTCTCAAATACTTTAAAGTTGGCAATATGGAAATGGGGCGATAAATGGATGGAATGCTTGGATTTCCCGACTTAAATACAGGGCATACTCTGGCTTCCTTTAGACCAGGGATTCTTAACCTGGTGCTCGCGAGCACCAAAGTGCTCTCCACCATCACCTAAAACTTTGCTTGCAAGCACTATAGTGAAGCCCTTGACCCCTCCTGCCTCATAAAAAGCAATTTATTTTATCAAACGTAGCAATGAATGTTTAATGTGCACGAAAAGTTGCTGTACCATTATTAGTAGTTTAAAATTAGTTAATTTTTACTTTTAAAGAAGTATTTTGGTTTGCTTTTTAGTTGAACATCATTGGTGCTCCTTGAGAAAAGTAAAGGCATTAAAGTGCTTACTAAGAAGAAAAGGTTAAGAAACCCTGCTTTATTGTGGCGGGCAAACTTTAACTAAAATACTGTACTCTCTACCGGACAAACTGCAGCTTTAAAAATAGTTTTGGACATAATTAAGACGTAAATACTGTATGACTTTAAATAATCAATCTGTTCGTGGGCAATTAAAAACTAGGCTGCGGGCGGCAGGTTCCCCACCGCTGTTTAGACTGTCAGGGAATATACCTAGTGTTACAGATTCATTCAATAGCTTACCGAATGGTATTGCAATTTCATCGTATACTAATTTGTATATTTTTAACGGGATCGTATTGATGTTAGAATCTTCATTTTTTTTTTTTTTAGATTTTTTATTGCTGGAAAAATATCGTATGGTGTGATTAGATCAAAGAAAAATTAATTTAGATTTGGTTATGGCCTGTATTGTCGCGTAGTCGATTGTCTAACTGAAATCGAGGCTGCAGTATTGGAGTCGATATTTGCAAAGTCGTTGTTTAATAAATTGGCATATGTCTCCGGAGTCACTAAGAATTTCTGCCTTGTTTGAGGGAGGACAAGGGATTTATTTTAACTTTCTTTGTGCTAATTGACTTTCTCTGTTCCATATCCTTCTTGGATTTGATTTTTGAACAATAATGCTCTGCTTTTGTTTTTTAACCAGTTTGCTGCGCAACCCATATCATCACAGGCTCTCGCTTCTGACCACTTCTGCGCAGCCCCCTACATACACGGGTTTAAACTTTAAACCGAGATATCTCTGCATATTTCGGCTCGACTCGTAACTGGCCGGTCGCGCAGTTAACGGGTTAATAACCGCATTAAGTTTGTTACAGTAATTTTTTTTTTGGTCTGCTCGGTAATATGTTTTCTATAATTGAGAGAGGATGCGTGCATTTAATACTCACAATGAGATAGAGTACTCCACTAGTTGTATTTAGTTTTAGCTATTACTTTTGATTTAAGTGGAAAGTTTATGTTGAATATATCCATTCGTGTGCTTGAGAATGGTTGAAATTTTGTTCCAATGTCAAGGTTACTTTCGGTTACTCTAGTCCAGTCAAAAGCTGTTATTTCTCTCAGGAACTTTAATTTATTATAGCTAAGTTCCATAGGCAACTTTTACAGTTTCCTTTGCCGAGAAATACGTGATTAGCATGGTGTACAAAGGCAAGTGATTTGTGATATTTAATATAATAATTATACCAGATCTAGCACAATCGAATGGCTTTGTAATACTTAATTTAAAATCACTCGCAGTCACGATGTTGTGAAGGAAGCTTGCGTTATTATTTGAATGTTTTTTTTTTGTGAAATCAGTATTTAAATCTTCCGCAATAACACAATTGTTACTAATACAATTGGAGGTTAGAATTTTATCAATATTTGTAATAAAAGTTGGTACGTCACCAGTTGGTGGTCGATAAATACCGAAAATTGAATACTGGTTGTTATGAATAAACATTTCAATCGCGAGTGTTTCTGAGGTATTGTTTATGCTTGTCAGTTCTTCGATACTTTTACTCTCGTAGTTCGCGTCTTCAAATATAGTTACACCACCTCCCCTACCGTTAGCCCTACATACATGGTACCTCGCGTACCCTGCAATGTTAAAATTTTTTTATTACTTTCATTTAACCACGTTTCAGTTAATATAATGCACGCGAATTTATGTTGCAATAATTTTTAAGTTACCTGTCAATTCGTCAAAAGTGGTTTGGGAAACTGCGAATGTTAAGTTCAGGAAAGACAGGTTGCCATTGTGTATTTCTCGTATAAAAAGTTGTCTACTGAGATACAGTCGGTTGACTACAGGTAAGGGGACACCCACACACACCCCCTTTGCTAACATTTGGTTTGCTTCCACCCGAATTGTTCATTCTGACGAAGGTCAAGCTTTTCACTCCACCTTAGACTTACAGTTTAACGTGGAATCCGAACCACACCCAACCAGCAGCCCAGCGTTTTAACCACTAGGCCACCCAGGCTACCATTTATCTACCACCACTTTTTGTGTGGATGAACAGATGGGTTTTGCTGCGCACCGCCTGCCGTCACCGGGTCTCTAACCCGGGCCAGATGGATTCGTAGTCAGCGACGCTAACCACTACACCACAGGTTTGTGTGTGTGTGTGTGTGTGTGTTTTTTAAAGAATACAAGATTGATGATACATAATGATAGGTTATGTAGTGATAGGTTTACTTAACACACGGGTTATACAGAAGGCAAATCTATTTGTATCAGGTCATCCCATAAGTAATGTCGTTTTTTAGATCGGAATTTGAAGGACAAAAAAAAACAACAAACTTTTAAATCTAGTATATATTTTCCATCGGAATCAATGACACTCTGCCAACGTCCTACAAGCTTTTCAATGCCATGTTTAGAAAATTCAGGCGGTTTTGAGGCAAAAAACGTACAAAGACTGATGTGCAGGTCATCTAAAGTAGTATACTGTTTCTAGTCAAGATAGTTTTGCAGACTCCTGAAGAGATGATAATCTGAAGGCGCAAGGGCTGGAGAATATGGAGGATGTGCAAGTTTTTCCCACCCAAGCTCCTCAATTTTTGCAGAAGTAATCCGAGCTGTATGAGGACGTGCGTTATCGTGGTGGAACACGACTCCTTTCCGATTAACCAAAGGTCGTCTCTTTTCTTTTAGTGCAGTGTTCAATCGATCCAGTTGTTGACATTAGACTTGAGCGGTGATTGTTTGGTTATGTGGTAAGGTTTCAAAGTGTATTACACCATCTTTATCCCACCAAACACTAAGCAACACCTTCGAGGGTGAAGATTTGGTTTTGGCTGTGGTGTCGCTGGTTCTCCGGCACAAACCGACTGTCGACGGCGCTTAACATTCGGGTACAGTATCCACTTTTCATCACCAGTCACTAAACGGTGCAAAAACGGATCTTGGAGTTCATGGGAATGAAGAGCTGTGCTAATGTTTACCCGCACCCTCAGATTGTCGACCAACAATTCATGTGGCACTCATTTTCCTAACTTAGGCACTTTCCCGAGTTGTTGCAAATGTCGATGGACGGTGGACGGGGGTGAATTGAGTTTCTGGGCCAATTCTTCGACAGTTGCTGAACGTCTTCTTCAAGTGCGGCTAACAGCAGGTCATCATCAAACTCAGCAGGGCGTCAGAGCGTGCTGCATCTGTCAAACAGCAGTCACCATTCCTAAACTTTTGAAACCATCTTTGACATTTCCTCACATGCAGAATATCGTTGCCATAAACGTCCTGAATGTTTCGCGTTGCTTCAGTAGCACTATTCCCTTTTTTAAACTCGTAAAGCATTATATGCTCTTCTGATACCGCCACGTTTATGAGGGGTTCACATAAAGCAAAACACACGTCTTCACTGGTCAAGGTCTGTAAAGTATATAGCGAAACACGATAGATCTCTTAGATATAACCTTCGAAAAAAATTTATGCTTAAACAGAGTAGGACTAGTTTAAACTTAATCTATTAAAAAATGACATTATTATGGGATGACCTGATAGATGGCGCCGAAAGTTGTCGAAGTCATGCGATACACACAGACCGTGCATGGAACAAGTAATGGTAAATGACAAATACCGTTGCCCACGTCGGGCTTGCATCATGAAAAAGAAAAACTATAGTATTTGTCATTTACCATTACTTATTCAGACTATAGTGGATTTAATTATCCCAGAAGAGTTCCTTGTTCCATGCACGATCTGTGTGTATCATAAAAAACTCAGGGAACCATTCTGAGTTCATTCCCATCATGAAACAGACATGTTATGTGCCTTGAAAAGTGGACGCTCAATTCTGCCAGTTGAGGTTTAAGTTTTGGTTTTGTCTAAAAATATAAGTTACCCCTTTCTCTTTGATTTATTCAATCCGACGTGAATGCAACGAGTCTTTTACTTATATTGAGGTTCTAAATGTAGTGGGGCTAGGCTGCTTTAAACCCTAGATCATGTCCCAAAGCTGGATCCTGTCTGCTTTGCAGATAGCTGATGAGGGAAGCTATATTTATGGGACCTCTTTGCGAGAGACCCGTTGCCCACGTCGGGCTTGCATCATGAAAAAGAAAAACTGGTATTTGTCATTTACCATTACTTATTCGGACTATAGTGGATTTAATTATCCCAGAAGAGTTCCTTGTTCCATGCACGGTCTGTGTCTATCATAAAAAACTTCAGGGAACCATTCTGAGTTCATTCCCATATATATATATATATATATATATATATATATAATACACTGAATAACACGTGAAGATGTGAATATATAACGAAAGCGCTCGGACTTCGTGTTTCCTTTTCCCTGTGGTTGTTTGCTTTATATATATATATATATATATATATATATATATATATATATATATATATATATACACATCATCCCCTTCACAAAACTCGGTTCGAAATTCTAACAAGAACCAATAACCTTACAGAACTCAGAATTTTAGAATCTTTGTACATCTATAGAAACAAACCTTCCATTAACAGTAGTAGTTCATCTTACAAATTGCAGCTCTTCTAACCACCCAACCTACTTTCATAGATATATCATACCTTCCAATGGAACTGACATTTATAGTTTTCTCTCATTATCTGCTGAATATGGAGGTTGACGTAATCAGTGTGTGTATATATTTACTAGTTGAGGTCATTTTAATTTAATTTTAAATATTTAAATTTTCTTTTGTATTGATGTAATTTTAATTATTCTTCTTATTTTTGTTTTAACGTTTATAATTCACTGATGACAAAAGATGTCAAAACGACTGAAGTACAAAATTAAACGAAAATGTTTGCTGTCGTGTTGTTGGTAGATAGAGAGAGAGAATAGATAGAGAGAATAGAGAGAGAATAGATAGAATAACCTTTATTATTAATAATAAAATACAATTTTTTTCAATTTACAATGACATGAATAATTGTGAAGCTCTCGACTATTTATTTTATTTAATTTGGCCCTCAAGTTTTAGGCTTTACTGGGCTCTTATTAAAAATAAGCAGGTAGTTGTTATAAATTAATAATAATAAATAAGTAAATAAGTATTATTAATAGTTAAAACATGTATTACAATATTAAACAATATTAGTGGACATTAATCCTAGATTTTGTTAGTATGCCATTATTAATCGGGATTTCAACTTGGTTTTAAACAAATTTACATTCACAATATTTTTTACATCGGTATGCGAGTCATTCCATAGTTTCAATCGAATGAAAATGGGTAGTTTTTTAGGTGAAGACAATCTAAATTGAGGTATAACAAGCTTTGATCTATTTCTGGTCTGATACGAGTGGATTTCTTGAGTTACAAAGTATTTATTTACCCATTGCAAATTAATGATTTTGTTCTTACACTTGTACACTTTCTTTTCATCTGTAAGCTCCGTTTCCCTCAGGAGAAATCAATAGATTATTTTTATTTATATATACATATATATATATATACGCCTCGGTGGTAGTGGGGTTAGCGTCGCTGACTACGAATCTATCGGCCCCGGGTTCGAGGCCCGATGACGGCAGCCGGCACACAGCAAAACCCAGCTGTTCATCCTTCCACACAAAGTGGTTGGTAGATAAATGGGTACCCTGGGTGGCCTAGTGGTTAAGACGCTGGGCTGCTGGTGGGGCGTGGTTCAGATTACACATTAAACTGCAAGTCTAAGGTGGAGTGAAAAGCTTGACCTTCGTCAGAATGAACAATTCGGGAACTAAATCTGTTAAAACATACAAACATAACAGCCACAGGTCTGCTCAAGTAAGTGAGAAACGCTCTTCGAATACACATTTGAACAAATTTGAATTTTCAATACAGACGTTTTCAAATACTAACCGGCCCTTCAATGTTATTCCGATGTCCGCCATTGAAGGCCCGATTAGGTCAGCAGCCTTATGCCCTTGACAATTAGTTAGGTTTAGTAGCGTTATTTTCATTAAAACTAACGAAAATAACACAACTTAACCTAATCAATTGTCAAGGGCATACAGTTGACCTAACCGGGCAAATTATCTTGTACGAAATGACCAAGGTGGAATTTCAGCCATCTCGCGTAATGGCTGAAGATTTTAGTCATTTCGCGAAATCACATTTTCAGGAATGTTTATATGGAGTTCTTTAATGGCGTTTCTGACAACTTCAGTGGATTTTTCACTTGGAGAGCCTGGGAACTCCAGGTCCACCGATAAAGTACAGGTTTTCGTAAGGTTTTTTAACCTCCCATTTTCTATTGCTTGGTTTTGTAGTCTATCTATCGTGAATACTCTCTCAGTACGAACGTTTATACAGTTTTAGTTTTGTTTTCTCCTAATTTGTTTATTCTTTCATCCTTTTCGGCCAAGCAGTTTAAGATAAAAGATAGGTACGATTCCATAGATAAAGCCAATTTTTTATCATCGGTAAACGCAGAGCCGGGCTTAGACAAAATGGCGCTCTATACGTGCCCTAAAGATTGTATTCGCGCAATCGGTAGTTTTTACGAGGGGCTTTTGGCGGCCCCAAGAAAGTTGCGCCCCCTAGGGCCAGCCCTGGGTAAACGCCTGGCATTCCCGCCTTTTATTCGCATTGAATTCCTCCATCCACTAACGGAAGGAGATCTCTCCGCGAGCGGGGAAGGCAGGGATGAGGGAATGGGGGATGCCTGTTGTCGTTAATTTGTTTCATCTTCTTTTAACTTTTTTGTAAAGTTTATTCATGTGAAATTTGGATAGTAGTTGATGTTTTTTTGAAGTCTTAAGGAGAGAATTTGACTATTTTTAGATAACGTTCTTGCTTTACATTAAGGTTTTATTTACACGTGTACGGTAATTAAAATTAAATCGTTCGTTCGTATGTTTGTTATTTCAGGGTCACGGGTACAACTTGTGGCCCTGTAGGACTAAGAAGGTAGTGCCGGATGTCGCTAGAAAATTTTGAAGACTTTTTATGTAATAATATTAGTTAAGTAATGTAAATTACATTGGTATGCAACGTATCTGATGTTTCAACAAATATAACCGTTTTTCATCAATTCGGGTGCTGAATCCAAGTCACGTACATTTTTTCTAATCACGTACAGTTTTCTGGCAAGTACCTATCACCCATTTTGTACGGGTGGTATATAGATATATACCCAATTATGCAATATATTGGACTGCATTCAAAAGTTTAATTCAGAACTTGGTAATAAAAAAGATCCCAACTACAAGGATATTGTCAATGAAATGATCAACAAATTTGAAAAGCTAGGCTGGAACACGAGTCTAAAGGTTCACTTTCTTCACTCGCATTTGGACTATTTTCCTGAAAACTTGGGTAGTGTGGGTGAGGAACAAGGAGAAAGGTTCCATCAGGATATCAAGACTATGGAAAAAAGATACCAAGGAAGGTGGGATGTCAACATGATGGCAGACTACTACTGCTGCTCTCTGAAACGGGAAGGCTCGGAAGAAATGCAGCGCGAGAAGCGAACAAAAAAACGACGATTTTCTCCTACTGATCAATCATGATTGATCTATTACGTGTCAATTAAGTATCAAAGCTGAATTTACTTTGAAATGTATTGTCTTTGTATTTCTTATAATTTTGTACTCTTGGAAATTGAGTTGTTTAATACATACTATGAATAAATTGAATATATCTGGCTTATATTTTGTGAAAAACCCTGACGTGATCTACATAAAAATGGTTGTGAAATTTGAAATCAGTATGGCAAAATTGTGTAAGATCACATAATATAAATAAAACATCTCGTACTTTAGTTTGAAATGCAGACTTGCGTTATCTGATGAGATTGCAACTGCGTAATCAGGCACGTTTACAATTTTGTGGGTGCAGTAACGCAATGGTTCACAGACTTTAAAGTTATACGGAGGAGGACGACGATACTGAAAAGCGCCACCGGCATGCGCCACCGGCATTGACACAAAAATACACGTTTGCAAAGACTGAAGGAGGTTTGATAAATTGTCATGTAATGGTAATACATTGTAGAGTAGGGAGTTTGCTAAAACGTTCACTTTTCCCAATGCTGTGTTTCTGTTTCTTCTCTGAGTTATTGCTAATATGGAAGGCTAAGCTTAATTTGTTAAAAAAAAGTTTTCGGATTTAAAAACTTATTTCAATAATAAGGGGAGCAAATGTTTAAACTAAATAGGGCTATCGGTAGTTTTTACCGGATATCCGGTAAATAATTTTTAATAGGACTCAATTTGAAACAAGCATATACTATATATTCTTTCGTATGGCTAATAGGTAAGTAAACTAGCCAGCAGTAGCACTGTTCAATAATAGAGCAAAACATCTGTGTCAGTGCAAAACAGATCCAACTAAAACTATTATTCTTCCTTTTAGTCATTGTACGGCTGCTAGGAAGGTACCACGTGTGCGCTCACACTGTGTTGTAAGCTGTATGTGCGTTTTAATACCGAAACTTACGATATTTTTTTATGATAAAAATTATTAACAACAAATATTGATTGCTTAGTACTAACTTGTTCATAATAATTTTTACATATTCACAATTAACGATTGAACACTGTTACATTAAAATAGCTTCACGTTGCGAAATACATTATATTAGCTTTAAATAGTAACTAATCTGGAAATTTCAGAAACATCCAGAATTTTCGCCTTGTTATTCCCGGAGAAATAGCAGGACTGATCTGGCAACGATGCCCACGTGTCACCTTGTTTTGCTCTCAGTCGTTGCGTGGGTGTTGCAAGGGTAACAACTAACAAGTGCATGCGTGCGTTCATAACACTTTACAGGCCCGTATGGAAAGTAGCGATGGCTTACAACGAAGAGTCTTCATTTTGATTTGAACAATTATTTCTAACTACTTGTGTGATCATCTAGTAATATCACATTTTGTTACTATTAGCTCTTTGGCTGAATTTATTTTTCCAAGTATAAATGGAAGCGAGTTAATAAAATTAATCTTTTTGATTTATGTTTAAACTTTTCCTTACTACCTGTATAATAATTTAGTATATGTCACACACACATTCGTTACTAATAGCTCTTTGGTCAACAAATGATGCTCATATTGCTTACAAACTTCAAGAACTATTTTTTTCAACTAACAAGTAGAAAGCAAAATTATTGTCAATAAAAAATTAAATACTTAAGTAATACCGGAGTTGAAAAGTGCCGGATACTGGATAGCAACCGGATATCCGGCATATCCCTACAAAATTTAGTACGATTTGTTAATTTAACAATTTGATAATGGTTTTTAATATTTGTTAATTAATTTGATCGTTGATTAAAGTGTTATAAATGTAACGGTTACGGTACTTATTTTCGAAGCAAGCTCCAGTAGGCTTCGAAAGCGGCTTGAAGGACAGATGCTGAATGACCAATCATACAAAAGCTTACAGTACGGTTCTTCTTCACAGATCTCTCTCTCGGGTTAAATTAACGATAAATCATCAAAAGTTCGACCCATAAATTAAAAAGTGTAAATTAATAAACGTTTTCTCCACGGCCACGTTGTTTAAAAAACAACTCTTACAATTGCTCATCAAATAAGTAAAAGTAGGAAAAAAAATGCACAACGTAACATTCAATAATAAAATACCCATTCAACGAAACCTAAAAGAATATTTATGCTAAAAGTTTCAAAACAACTACAGAGAAAGGAAAAAAAAAAAAAAATCACAAAGTGGCAGAGGATCTTACCTTGGACCCCCTCCAGAGGAAAAGGCGGCCGAGGCATTTCTGTAGCACCATGGGAAAGGAAGCCAGAACTCTGACTCATCGTGGGCAAAAAGGAACCAAAGGATTCTTGGAGCTGCTGCATCGCTGCTTGACTCCTGCTTATAGTAACGGATTCGGAAATGCCAAAATTATTCCTCTCATCGCTTTCATCATTGACGGTGTTGTCAGTTTTGATGTCTCCCGTATCTACACTATGGCCTAACATATCGTCCTCATCGTTAAACTCTTGAGGTTCATTTTTAACACTAGTTTCTTTTATTTCACTAATCACTGTTTCGTTGGTATCTTCCGTCGATTGGACGGAAGTACCGGACCGTCTCCTTTGTTTTTTATGGGGAGGAGGGGAGTCACTTAAGTGGGTATCTGTGGCACTCGTTTCGTCGGGTCTCGGTGACCCCGGGTCAGGCGGGTCCCGAGTAGGCCCAGGAGAACTTGCTTCCACATAACCGTCGGAATCCTTGGGACACAAAATAAAAATAATTAAGAGGTTTTATTACAAAAAAAAAAATTGCTTAATGCAATTCACAAACATTCATGCGGGAAATAAACAATTTCACTTTTCCATCATTTCTGCATCTTATGAAGGTTATAAAGGCATCGCATCGCCTTATCGATACCTCATCAACTTCGTGACCTACTCACTCGCATAATAAACCCGTTACAAGTTAAAATCAGTAAAGTACAGTTAGAGAAAAAAGTTCGCCTAAAAAATTAAACTGTAAAAACTTACTAATTGGTAATTTTTCTTATTTGGATATTCTTCTTCTTTTTGACGATAGTAATAAAATTGGAAAAACAAAAGCCGGTCATTAACGAGTAGTCACCTTTAAAGCTTTTAATCCTTTATTAGTCACGTGAGGTCAATATAACCCGATGCAATGTAAGAAACAATGTTATATCTTTCCACGCGACTAATGAAGTGTTGAAAGAGTTTGTAGGCAAATTTTTTTTCGAAAATGTACGTGGATTGAGATCTTTCTTCCGCGTATGTATTCTTTTTTAACACGTTAAGTAAATAAGGACCCAAACTAAAATTACGGATGTGAAAATCTTTTTTTCAAATACATTCACTTTAAATACTACAAATCCAGCAAAACAAAATGCTTTTAGGAGTTTTAACCCGCTCTTAAGTGCAAAGGTCACGTGACGGAGGGTGTCTACAGCCTTGCGTACATTTCGAATCACGGGTCATTACGTTATCTGATCGCAGATGGCGGTCTTTCATTCAACTACTAACCACACCCAATGTCGCCCAACTTCGCTGCTAAAACGGTAAGCGGTGTTACATGGCCATGACGTAACCCAAGGACCGTAGAGTCAGAAAAAATTAACGAATACAAGTAAACTGTAGGGAGGAACTACAGTATGGAAATGATAAATTATCGTTACGAATTAAAATAAAAGCCTTTTAAAAATGTGTGTGTAATACGTCTTTTCTCCCGAATTTTGTTCCAAATTACTTAACCGAAAACTGTTGCTTCGAACTTCAAAGTATCTTTTTATAGACTACAATACTCTTCAAACATTCCCACATTAACACACGTGTCGAAAATCTTCGAAGAAGAGTTTCGGCCCGTAGATCAATCGGCAGACATCATCATGATGGCGAGACTTATAAATATGAACATTTTATCTGAAAATAGCCGTTTATGAAGTTTTAATACGGTACAGATTTCTCAATTTGAAAACTGACCCACATACCAAATATGTGAATGAAGAAAAAATACTTAAAACCTTTAACCTACCTTCTCTAAATGTTTAAGTTAGGATTGGCTACGTAGATTTGTTTACCGTAATTTACGCCTCATAAGACGCACCCTATATTTAGCAAAAATATATTTCGAAGATTTATCAGCCTGACAAAAAATATATTCCCATAACTTTATTAAAAAAACATTAAACAAAACATAATATGAGCCCTGAAGTGATTTTTGGAGACGTTTTTCAGGAAAAAAGTAGCGTCTTATGAGGCGTAAAATATGGTAAGTTACATTAGACTTACAATGTATGGCCCTTCATCAAGTTCCAACCTGATCGGAGTCTATTCGTGTGGCTATTCCTCAAGATTTCTAAGGCCGGCTACGCACAGGATCGTCTTGCGACTAACGATTGACGACACGTCGTCAATTGTTGAGTCCAAGATTATTCTGTGCGCGGCCGGCCTAAGTCTACAGGCTGTAATTTAAAAAAAAAAAATAATAAAAAATAAAAAAAAAATAAAAAAAAATAAAAAAAAAATAATCTCGAGTCTCTGGGTAGTAAAATCACGGTGCACCGAAAGCTCAGTCAGATATGATGAACGAATGCTTACAAGGACTAAAACAGAATGTACGCTTCGACCTTAAGTCGGGAACAATGAAAACAACTGAGCTTAGAGAAATGCAGCTGAAGTTTCGAACATTTTAACTTTAATATAAAAAACCTGCGAAGTTGTACAGTAGTTTAAAAAAACTTGACCCCCCCCCAACACTATTTTTAAAATGTGATCTATCAAGCATAATCAATCCTTCTGTAAAGAAATCCGTAAATTCAGGTTGCTAGCAAAATACAACCATTTCACGTGTTTACTCTTATAACCCTTTTGTTTTCAACGGTGTAATGTCATACGTTGTTGCGCAAATATTATTTATATATACTCTGCGAGTAACAATTTCCCACAAGGATTAATTATGGTTGGTAAGTCGCATCTTGATAGTAGTGTTGGGTCAAATTTTTTTAAGCGACTGTATAGTACATATCAGTGATGTAGGTCTCGAGATCGGTCTCGGTCTCGAGACCGATCTCGAGACCCAATTTGCAGATCTCGATCTCGGTCTCCGCTATTTAGATCTCGGTCTCGACAGACGCAGTCTCGGTTTTTCTCCCCGAGACCTTTCGAGACCATAATGAAAAATACATGTTATTGGCATACTCATGATGGTGGCTTGGTTGAACAGACAAAATTCAGAATGTTTATGAAAGTTTGTAAAAGTAAGGGACTCTAGGTATTCATTAATCAGTCACCCTGTTTTGAGTTGTGGCGCCACGTTTGTCTTGCGGGGGCATGAGCTTGGTCTCGATCTCGATCTCGGTCTCGAATTTTAAGGGTCTCGATCTCGGAAGGTAGATCTCGATCTCGAACCTTTGATCTCGGTCTCGATCTTGGTCTCACAGGATCAGGTCTCGGTCTCAGACTTGGTGGTCTCGACTACATCACTGGTACATATTAAAAGCTTGTTTCCACCCATTTCCATGGAATGTTTCAAGAACCAAACATAATTGGCCAGTACCAACCAACTACGACTCTTCTGGGTTTTCTTATATATGCGGAGATTATATGTTTATAACACGATACGAAACTGACGTTTTTCATTCATCAGTGCATTATCCCAAATGAATACTTGGTACTAGCCACCTAATGGATGGAATGAAAACCAAGCTTTGTACAAGGGCATACTCGCAGGATTCAAAAGAACATTACTAAAAACTGACTGACTGACTATCACCACCTCAAAAAAAAAAATTAAAAGCTTATAATGCAAAATTTACTAACTGGTACAATATTTAATTACAGTTTAAACTATAAAATAATAAAATATAATTTGTTGACGTTTTTTTGGCAGATAATTTAGTTCTCCTTCCAAACACGAGATGGCAGAAGAGAAAAAAGCTAACGCAAAAGTAGGCGAAGTTTATTGGCAGACTATAGTCCATATGACAATTATTATAAGGATAGAAATATATATAGTTGATTAGAAAGTTAAGTGGAGCTACAGACGGACGTTTTCGTACCAAGATTTCCATAGCTTAAAGGATAAACGGCAGAACTCATGGATAGCTTGGATAATCGGGTTGGTTGATTTTTTAATTCTTTGCATATTATATATATATATTGATGAAAAGAACCACGAAGGAAAGGAAACACAATGGTGCTCAAGCGCTTTTGTCTGATGACATCCTCAGGACGAAAGCGCTTGAGCACCATTCTGTTTCCTTTCCTTCGTGGTTCTTTTCATCATAAATATTTTTCACGTGTTACTTCAGTGAAATTTTGATATATTATATATTATATATATATATATATATATATATATATATATATGCAAAAACTACAGCCCACCAGGATTCGAATCCAACACCTCTTGAATAAGGTGAGGGCACTAGCCACTAACAGTACCGGTCACATTTAAACAACGCTTTCGAGACATAACGCGAAAGTTTATGCATAACTTTAAAATGCTTAACTTTGATTTCGTATCAGATTGTGAAACTAGCGTCCATTATACTGAATAGGAGTTACTCATTTCAGAGTATGTATTTACAAGATGCAGTCATCGCTTAACGAATATAAATTCAGCACACAAGTTAAATACTGCAAGATGAGAGAAGTATTCAGAACCGTCCAGTATAATCAAATCCTGCTAGTTCATGCGATGGTAATTTTGTTCAAACTAATTACGTTCTTTATTTTATAAAACTTGCGCAGATTCAACTAAAGCGAGATAGTTATTTTAGTAATCATCTCTGCGAAGCCTAAACTGTCCATTATTTCCTTTATTTTATGTTTTAAAGATAAATGACCAATTATTAAACAAAATTCTGAACAACGCAACTTAAGAGAATTAGTCTACAATTTCATACACAGCCTAAGCCAAATCCTTTATTAACAAAGCCAATAAAAGGGCTACGTCGTAGCCAATGTCGTAACACCGTTTCCCGTTGATTAGCGAAGTTAATCGACATTGGGTCGGATAGTAGTAGTTGGACGGGATATCGTCCTCCGTATCCAGGTTATGTAGCGAGCGACCCGTGGTTCGGATCCCACGTAAAACTGTAGGTTTCCCCCCGCCAGTCATGAGACTTTAGATGTTGCGAAGGAGGTTAAACAACCCCATCATTACGAAGCCAATAAAATAAACAAGGATAACATTTCTTTTAGAACATTAATCAAACCTCAAAATGAGAAAAATAAGTTATTCTAATTTATGACAAATTTTAAAATTTAGAAACATTGACCCAAGAAGTATCGTACAAAAAATACATTCTGTTCATGTTTCAATTTTTTTTTTTTTTTTAATTTCTGTAATGGAAACAGCATCTTATTTTCACAATACCAAACCTTGAAATGTCTTTGGTGGTAGTTGGCTCAATGGGTTAAATGCTAAACCATATTTTATAATGGAGGGAGAAAAATCAGGAAGAGTAGTAGTGTGTTCTAAATGAAATGAAGCCACTTACCAATGACATACAGACATAATTAAGAACAACGTCATCGTTTGTTAGAATTGATGCAAAGATATTAAGGTGAATAATCCATAATTAATTCCTGAAGTGTTTTTAATTAAGTGCGTATCTTTACGCAATCTGACGATTGCTCAATTAAAATAATCCAAGGTACCTAGTTTGGTTAAACAATCTATTTTGAAGTTTATCGTACCTTCGGACACCTTTCAAATAACTTTAGGGACCAAAAGAAAAGCGTGGCTTCTTCGGTTACCTACGACAGTACATCATAGACTCGGCTACGTGTAAAAATTCTAATAATTTTAAAACCTTCAGAAAACAGACCAGAATCAATTCTACATAGTAAAAGATTACAATATTTTATAATCACCTTCTTCTTGTCGTCTTCCGCTAACCCTCTAACTTTCAATGCTTCTGCAGTTTTAAGAAATGTTGCAAGTTCATGGTGAGATACGTTTACTTCACCATGGTACATAAAATCTAATATGGAAGCTAAATTTGCAAACGTAACATCTTTTAAAAATACAATAGGATGCTGGCATGGATTGCCCTGAAAATACAGAAAAAAGTTTATTAGGACCAACTTGGTGTTCTGTCTTAACGAAGGTTGTCAACGATGATCGATAACAACGTTAAAAATTAGAATTGACAGGCCTAATTGTACGAGTATTCTCGTCAACAATTTAAATGACTCGCCTACCTATTATCAAAGTGGATCAAACTTATATTCGTTTATCTAATCTTACAAGATACCAAAATTGACAACTTTTTTTTAACTTCACAACTCGCGCATATAACATCAATTTCATTCACTTGAAGAATTATTACGCTTCAAAAACTTAATTGTTCAGTCACTTACTTTTAATAAACTTCTGAAATAAGGACTACAGGCACTGAGAACCATTTTGTGTGCTTTCACTTGTCGTCCTTCACAGGCTAGAGTTATATCAACAAAGTCTTCATCATCTCTTAGGGATTCGAAAGCTGATGTGATATTTGTGTGAAAATTGTTCCAACGAAGGCAGAACTGTTGATCTGCCCCCATTCTTAAGCCCCTCCACCTTGTATACAATCTGGAAAATTAAACTACTACGTTAGGTTAAGGAAGTGGAAAATAAGTGTTAGGTTTGAAGTTAACACGTACAAATGAGTATTAAACTAACAATAACGGATAATAATAATAATAATAATAATAATAATAATAATAATAATAATAATAATAATAATAATCCCAGCTGTCTGAACCATTTCAAATTTAGGAAACTGAATTTGTTTTAATTTACTTATAAACACTGAAATAAAAGCTAATCTTTCTTCTCAATTCTATTTTAGAAGTCAGATATTAGATAATACAAATACTCGAATAGAATGTAATTGTTTTGGTGTTCAGAAAACTACCTTACAAAGGCCTAATTTCAATTTGGGCTAAAATTGTAAAAAATCAAACGAGGTTTTATAATTTAATAAATAGTAAGGGTTTAAAAGCAAATTTGTAAAAATGACGTGTGTAAAAGTTAATACGAACGCATATTAAAAATTGAGGATTTTCTTAATGTTTTAAATATACTGACTATAAGTATTTAATGTATCATACTGTACATAGCTACCTCATTTCCTATATTTCGTGCCCTTTAATCAACATTTTCTTCTACACTAACCCTTTAGCTTCTCTAAGAGTGTGTATTTTATTTATATATATATTATATATCGTCGCTTACACCTTGAAAGGCCCTAATGTTAAAAAAGTTATCGAAATATTGATTCGTTTTTGTTCTGCACCTTGTCTCAAAAGGGCGTAGCTCTCCTACAATCAAAGCTCATGCACCTTGTAGAGTCAAGCGCGACAAATGGGACGATCTTCAGAGCAACAAAAGTTTTCCTGGTTTCCTGAACTACTGACTTTTTGCGAGCTAGGGCCTTTCAAGATATAAGCGATTATATATATATATATATATATATATATATATATATATATATATATATATATATTTTTTTTTTTATTTATTTGCAGGCGTATATTTACGATCGATTGCAAGGATAAAAATGTTAGTCATAACTCTGGGAACTTTAATTGTATAGGGAAATTTCCCTAACTCGGATGCTAAGGGGTAAAGTTACAATCTCTTTTTTTAGTTTAAAAGCCTTTTCAGAACTTTAAATAGTTAAGTACAAAAATACTTGACGCACGTAACCATCACACACTATGAAATTAAGGAAGATGGGGGGGGGGGGGGGGGCACGCACACGCAAGCAAGCAGTTTATGGTTAGAGACAGAGTTACAAGGACAAGAGGAAGCCTCAAAGCCCTTCCGGGCCACTCTGGGAGGTTCCTGTTATTAAACAAGTTTATTTTTCTTTCAACTATCCTAGCAGTAGTAGAAAATTGGATAGAAAAGTAGGAGGCTCTCCCCACCCTCCGCTCCCTCCCTGCCAGAGGCAGGTACGGAAAAAGGTTGAAGAAAATACCTTGACCCTGGAAAAGTAGCCAAGGAAATTTTACAGTAAAGTGGAGAATATATAAATAGCTCTATATTTAGCTTGCTCACAGAGACACCGTGCAAGCGAACTCCTGCCGAGTTATGTTATGTTTCAGTCAAACTATGAGAGTATTCAGTACTTTGTCTAGCCTATTTTTAAACACATCTACACTTTGACTGGAAACAACCTGAGGGAAGTTGGTTCCAGATATTAACTATTTTACAGGAAAAGAAATTCCCGCAGACACGAGGTCTTTAGTTCCAGTTTAAACCCATTACTTCTTGTCGGATTGGCATTAAGTGAGAATAAGTTTCTGTAATCAACCCTATCTATTCCATTAAGCATCTTGAAGACTTGAATAAGCTGACCCCGCAACCTCCTCGTCTCTAAGGTAAACAGATTTAGGCGCTCCAATCTCCGTTGGTAGCTTTGCATTCTCGTTGAAGGGATCAATTTTGTAGCCCTTGCTTGTTCTCTAACCTTTCTATGTCCTTCCTGAGGGATGGAGACCAAAACTGCGCACAGTATTCCAGTTGAGGCCTGACTAGTGAATTATAGACACACATTACAGTGTCCTTGTTCCGAAACTGGAACTGTCTTTTAATATAACCTAATGTTTTTAAGGCCCTCTTTTCGACTTCTGCACAGTGCTTCGACGGTTTCAGATCATTGCTGTTAAGACTCTTAAATCTTTCTCTAGATCGGTCTCAGTCAAGTTCCTTCCCAAGAGAGTAATCGGTCTTCGGGTTTTTATAACCTATGTGCATTACCTTACATTTGTCCAAGTTGAATGGCATCTGCCAAGTAGCAGACCATTCGCCCAACCTGAAAAGATCGTTCTGAAGCGTTCTTACGCCCTCCTCAGTACCTACACTACTTCCTAATTTCGTATCGTCTGCAAATTTGGAGATGATTGTACTTAAAAGCCCGACGTCTATATCGTTAATATAGATGATAAAAAGTAAAGGACCCAGAACGGAACCCTGTGGGATACCACTGGTGACGGGCGCCCACTCCGAAGCCACTCCATTTATTACCACTCTCTGCTTTCTATCTTTTAACCAATCCTCAATCCAGTTGGAAACGAGCCCGGTGATTCCTAGTCCTTTGACTTTAGCCATCAATCTCGTGTGAGGGACTTTGTCAAAGGCTTTTTGAAAGTCGAGATACACTATATCTATTGCCCTACTTGCATCGTACAGTGTATGCATATTATGGAAAAACTCTAACAGGTTTGTCAGACAGGATCTATGTCGCCTAAATCCATGTTGAGAATAAAAATAGATTGTTAGATTCAAGGTGATACACAATACGTTTTGTAATGATGGATTCCAACAGTTTGCCGACAACTGATGTTAAACTGATGTTAAACTGATGTTAAACTGATGTTAAACTGATCGGGCGGTAATTACAAGGATTTTCCTATCACCCTTTTTAAAGATTGGTGTTACATTTGCTAACTTCCAGTCGATTGGAGCTTTCCCTAACTCGATTGATTGTTTGAATATGGTTACTAAGTCGTCAACAACATTGTGGCTAACCTCTTTCAATACCCTTGGAAGAAATAAGTCGGCCAGGTGATTTGTATTTGTTCATCTTATCAATTAATTGCTGTACCTCATTTCTCGTAAAACTTATGGTCTCTACGGGATAGTCACCGTCATATGTAATCTGAGGACTTGGCACTTCTATTGTCTCTTGCTCCGTGAAGACTGTAACGAAGAACTCTAACATATTAGCTATATCTTTATCACCGAATTTCAGTATGCCATTTCTGTCTTTTAGGGGGCCTACAGAATTTTTAATTGGCTTTCTGCTATTAACATGGTCAAAAAATTCTTTAGGGTTAACTTTACAGAGTGAGGCAACTCTAGCTGCTTCACCACGTTTGGCTGATCTAATTAAGGACTTAACCCTCCTACGTAGGTTTATATAGTTTTCTGAATTAGTCTGATTGAAATGCGACTTAAGTAGTTTGTAGGCTCTATTTCTTCCCGTAATAGCAATGCTAATTTCGTTGTTAAACCATTTCGGCGACTTTGTTGACAAGGAAACTATTTTAGTGGGTATAAAAGTGTTCTGTAATATTCTAAACTGATCCCTGTATGAGCTCCAGGTGACATTGACATCCTCATTTATTAGAACTTCAAGTGTGTCTAAACTACTTCGGAAGCTTTTAAAATTTGCTCTCGAGAAATCTAGTCTTTCACGAGTCTTTTCGTGTGTATTAACTGGAACCCTGAGGTCAAACCCAATCAAATTATGATCGCTGTTACTCAAATTTTCACAAATAGTCAGGTCAGAGACTAGGTCATCTTCGTTCATGAATACGAGGTCTAGTTTATTATTACCCCTTGGAGGACCGTCAACCCAATGACTTAAGTTATCTGCAAATTCCAACAGTCTTGAGCCCTCAGCATCAGCTGTTTTGTTTTCCCAATTTATATTAGAGAGAGAGAGACAGAGATATTCATTAAGTAATGTTTAGAGATATCTTAAATATTGGGGATAAAAACTTACTTTCTATAAAAATGTCTCAAATCATGAAGTAACGCAAGGTGAATGAATCTTTAAAATATGCACAATCGTTTCCGAAATAATTGAAGGTTTTCAGTACCCAACTTGCGAGGACCTGGCTCAACAGATACCCGACTAAGATACTGTATAGAGTATCTTGGAATATGAAACCTTTTTTTTTTAATGCAGGAAGGAGGGGCCAAGGGCGAGCACCCGCAAAACTGCCATTCCTATGTAAGAAGAGCCGAAATCAAGGTCATCGTCATCTTTTTATATATATATATATATTTTTTTTTAGATGGTGTGTGTGTGTGTGTGTGTGTGTGTGTGTGTGTGGTGAAGAATAGGGAGAAGCGTGTTTCGGAACATGCTGGACTGCTCACAAAGTAGATGAGACACGGAAAAAGATCAGCTAAAGGGGAGAAAGTAAAAGGAGAAACGGGAATGCCAGCAATCCCGATCTCCTGCCTAACGTCCTCCTCGGAGTACTTTCCCTGGTCAATTAATGTCTACAATCTCCTATATTAACACTTGCGAGTGTTAATGTCCAGTCATGTGTTCTGTTTATAAAGTTTAGTGTAATATGGAGTGTAGTAACATATGCAAGGATTAATGTAAAGAAGTTTTGAAAATGGGACCACAGATACCAATGAAGAGGAATTTGAAGGCACATTTCTTTTTAAATATGCATAAGCACAAATATGTCAAAAATGCGAGATCTCTTTCATTCACACACTTGCGCACACACAATAATGCCTACAGGTAGGCCTACGTGTTGTATTACAGCCATCAGCTAAAATGAGCAAGACGCATACCTTAATGTATAGTCAAATAACTTTATAATAACTTTATAACAACTTCAATTTCTCTCTTCCAATACCAGTTAAAATTTGATTACGACAGATCCATTTTAAAATTTTTTATGGTTACTATTTCTGTAGGGGAAGTCTATTATTATTTTAGTAGTTCAACAACTTCAATATAAACTGTTTTGTCGGGTAATTTTCATAACATTATGTACTGGGGTTAACTCCTCTAAAAATAACAGTACGGCTAATAGTGTAATATGAAGTATGAATATATCTCTAAGAGAAATAACAAATATTAAGTACCGTGTTAGTTAACACGAAAGCTTAAACAAACTAAACAACCTATTTTTGCATAAAATTAAGAAAGTCCTAACGCCTTATTTGCTTATAAGGTTGTAATTGTTAATGTATTCATCATATCTGTCAAGTCTAAGGGAATACCAGACACAATCGCATTGAGGAAAAAATTAATCTCACGGTCGTGTAAGAGTATATCATGGAAATTGTAATTCATGGTTACAATAATGGTTGTCAATGGTTTTTACTTCTGTATTTATGACCATCTCCCGCGGCCACACTCCCGGGCACCACAATCAGTGAGAATATACAACGTACCACACCCTGCATTTCCCGAGTAACGGAGAAAACTTTCCTTCTCTCAATTCGAGTCAAAATCCCTCCATCCTTCACGCTATCTTTTTGAGTCAGATCTCTCTCACCAATTTTTACTTTCAATTAGTAACACGAAAATGGCTAATAAATTTCCACAACGTTGCAATTTCTGCAACAACGCGACAGATGATTCCAAGGCAATTAGATGCGATTTCTGACGATTCCTTTTCGACCAACTGCCTGATATGGAAAAACGACATCTTTCGCATAAGTGCCAAACAAATGAATGGAGTGAAATACTTTTGCGAAAGATGTACGACTGAAATAAACTCATTTCCGGTCTATAAAGCAGAAAGAGACTATGAAGAAAAGGCCAAAGAGGAAACTGTGAATGACGAGCAGAGAAAAATAGAATAGGAAACTAAGAAAAGTAAAGCAAAAGTAAAAAGAATAGACGCAAAAAGAGGCCGAGAATAAAAATGTAAAGGAGGTCCAAAAATTAACACCAGACGTTCAAACGGAGAACACGGGTAAATAGCAAAAAATAAGAAGACAACCACGAAAATAGATTGAAATACTACACTGCGTTCGCACTTACGTATTAAGCAGATTACATTTTCTCCAATGTTTTCAAAAGTTTTTCCCCGATTTCAATGAAATTTGTAGCAAATAAATAATCACTATATATTAGTAGCATTGATGGTATTCATTTCGATAAAATATTGATAAAAATAATTACCTCATTTTATTGAAAAATGTAAAATATTGTGTTTCGAATTATTAAGCAAGTATTCTATTTACGGATCTAAATGGTGAAAATGGGTAAGAAGGATTTAACACTAACTGAGAAAAGAAAAATAGTGAAGTTACTCGCTGAAAATATAAAATCTATTGAAATTGCGAAGCAGTTTGGCAGAGCTTATCGAACTGTAAACAAGTTTGTAGCGGAGGTTACCAAACTGAGGCAGCGAAGTGATAAAGGAGCTATAAGAAAAGTGACAAGGCGGCAGATATCTGTAATCAAGCGCAAACTGCAAAGCATTCATTGTCCTCGAGTAGAGAGGTTTTTGAGCAGGCTGGCATACATAATGTACCAAGAACATCTCGGTGTGGAATCCTCCAAACAATTGGCAAGACGCGTAAACCTACGATTCAGTCTTAACACCCAGGTACAAGAAGCAGCGTGTTGAATGGGCGCGTCAGTACGTGAAAACAGATTTTTAATACTGTATTGTTCGACGTTCAATGAAAAGCAACCCTTGAGGGACTTGATGTTTGGTCAAGATGATGGGATTGCTGAGCCAATTTCTACCATCGAGATTAAGACTCCAACAAGGTGGAGGTAGTGTCATGTTTTGGGCAGGATTGATAGGTAATGAAGTAGCTGTCCCATACAGTGCCTGATGGTGTAAAAATGAATGCCCAGTCTTACACAAACTTTCTAAAAGAAAACCTCATTCCATGGTAGAGATTGACCCTTAGCAATCCATCTTCTTGACCAACCATCAGATCCCTCAAGGGTTGCTTTTCATTCATCGGTGAACAATACAGTATTAAAATCTGTTTTCACGTACTGACGCGCCCATTCAACACGCTGCTTCTTGTACCTGGGTGTTAATGGTGACTGAGTCGTAGGTTTACACGTCTTGCCAATTGTTTGGAGGATTCCACATCGAGATGTTCTTGGTAAATTATGTACCGTATGCCAGCCTGCTCAAAAGCCTCTTTACTCGAGGACAATGGATACTTTGCAATTTGCACTTGATTACAAATATCTGCCGCCTTGTCACTTTTCTTATAGCTCCTTTATCACTTCGCTGCCTCAGTTTGGTACCCTCCGCTACAAACTTGTTTACAGTTCGATAAGCTCTGCCAAACTGCTTCGCAATTTCAATAGATTTTATATTTTCAGCGAGTAACTTGACTATTTTTCTTTTCTCAGTTAATGTTAAATCCTTCTTCTCACCCATTTTCACCATTTAGATCCGTAAATAGAATACTTGCTTAATAATTCGGAACACAATATTTTACATATTTTCAATAAAATGAGATAATCATTTTAATTATCAAAATATTTTATCGAAATGAATACCATCAATGCTGCTATAGTGATTATTTGCTACAAATTTCATTGAAATCGGGGAAAAACTTGAAAACACTGGAGAAAATGTAATCTGTTTAATAAGTGCGAATGCAATGTATGCAGAGCTGGGCAATAAATACATTGAATGTATTTAAATACTAAATACTAAATACATTTTACGAATGTATTTAGATACTAAATACAAAATACATCAATTGTATTTAAATACATTTGTAAATACATTTTAAATACATACAAATTTTAACATATGCATTCACTAATTCATGAGTAACAACAATATAAAATGAGTAGATGAGACATAAACGTAAACATAAGACGTAAACATAAACATAAGGCACCTTACGAATTCTCTTTTATTTCACGGTTGCTGCGGATCAAAACCAATCTTTCAAAAGTTTTGTCTGAAAGAGAGTTTCTTTTGGGAGTCAAAGTGATTCCCGCGAATGAGAATATTCGCTCTACCGGTGCCGAAGATGGTAATGTCGTGTTATAGCGGAGGAACAGTCTTTTTATGAGAGGATGTTTTCCCAAACTGTTGATGGTCCGATCGGAATCTTGTAGAAATGTCAATACATTCATGTCTGCAGATGGTGCAATAGAGGACCTCGAAGACGAAGAGTTGTACTGTGCTAGTACAGAACGTGTATTAAACCAGTGAAAGTATTTACATTTTTATATTTTGAGTATTTAAATACATTGCATTTAAATACTCATTAAAGTATTTAAATACTATATTTAAATACATGAAAAACAATGTATTTATAAATACAGTTCTAAATACACAAATGTATTTAAATACTGCCCAGCTCTGAATGTATGTAAGAAGCAATTGCAGATATAAGGGAGGACAGTGTATATAAGAGTGGCCCAATATGCGCGAATTCGACTATAATAATGATCAGCGCATATTCGATGACAACTATAAATTCTACCACCCCGCGTCATTTACAAAAATTTACGCGAGACACGAGACCTGCATATACTGAAAAAGATACTACTACCATCATCTGTCTCCCAACAAACTCAAAGGACAATAAGAAAAACGAAAAGAAATCCATGTATACAAATCACGAACCAAATTTTTCCAACATCGCTGACAACACGGCTGCTAAGCCTCACCTCATACAGCACGTGCAATCGATACAATTGAAAATCCACGAGCCCAACCGTTTCCTGAGAAGCTACCAGAACAGATAAGTGAAAACTAATATTCCTCCGTGGACCACGCATACTCGTACAAAACACGTGACACTAAGGGCATAATGAATTTTGAATGCACAAAGGGCAACGCAAAACTAAAAACAAATATTGTCCTGGCTAATATTCAAGGGCGAGGGTTGTATGGCAGAAACGACAATAAGTAAACCAAACAACTTTGTGGAACTTTCAGCAATAAAATTAGAAAAACTAAACGTTGTACTTATAATTAGGCTTCGGATTTTAGCATATTGCATATTTGCATGCATAGCTGCATAATTTATGTTTTAAGATAAATGCATATTTCCACGATTTTTGTGTTAAAGTGCATATTTAGGACTATTTGGTAAAAGTTTACAATAAAAATGATTAAAATTTAATGCATATTTTAGTTATAAAGTGTAATTCAATTTATTTGTAGTCAAGAACCTAATTGCAGTTCTAAAATGTGTCCTATTTTTGTTGTAAATTGAGCAATGGATTTGTTATTCTAGTTTTATTATGCATGTTTGTTTGGTAAATACAATTTTGTTTCATATATTCAATAAACTGTAATCTGGTGCTTCATCATTTGAAAATCCTAATTTAGACTAGGAGCGTTCAAATTTATAGTGCATAAATAAGTGCATATTTTCAGTAAATATTTAGCAGATTTTTAGTGCATAGAAATCCGAAGCCTACTTATAATAGTCATCTACAGACCTCCGAACACTCCACTGCCATTGCTGATATCGAAAACTGAAGTCCTTCAACTGCCCATCTCCCAATATAATACTCTGCGGAATTTTAATTTCCCATTTATAAAATACAAAATGGTGGATATAACACACACACACACACACACACACACACCAGGAACAAGCAAAAATGTTGATGGCTATAACAAACGAATATATGTTAATGCAAGAGATAACAAATAACATCAAAAAATAACTGCCTCGATCTGGTATTGACGAACAACTTAATTGTCGATATAAAAATAACTTCAACAACATCTGACCACAACGTAATTGAGATATCAACTAATATTGTGACAGCCTTAAACGAAAAGAATCACACTGAAGAGAAGCAATTTTGAAATTTTTAACCGAAATTCCAAGACTATAAATTGGAAAGAAATCATATCCCAAATAGAGTGAAAAACAGTTTTAGAGGGGTAAAACAACTGAAGAAATGCTAATAGCTTTGGAAGAAAAGACGCTGGAAATTTTAGAAAAATATATTTCGAAAGCACAGCCAAAAGGAAAGAGGAACTTTTCGAGAGGCAAAAGCGAACAATATTCCGCAGAAGAGAGTAGCTACAAATTTAATTGCAGACAACAATACCAGGGCAGTGATACACGAAAAACTAGAGTATTGATAGGGAAATAAAAGCCTCAATTAAGGGCCATGCAAAGAGGGAAGAGGAAAATGCGGTAAAAGTAATAAAGGAAAAACCAAAATACTTTATAGCTATGCGAAAAGGAAAACAAGAACATACGCCACTATCAGGCCCTTAAGGAATGGAAATAATGCATTAACCGACGATTTAAAAGAAATATCTGAAACATTAAGAGCCCAGTACGAAGCACTTTTCAGTACCCGAAAGTGACAAAGTGGTACCTCTGTCAAAGATGCATTCTTTAAAGAGAAATTATAAAAGAGTACACCATATTTTTATTTCACCCCAAAATATATTGCGCCAGTTATAGGACAAATGAACTGCAGGTGCGGACAAATGGAACGCCTTATTGATAAACTGCAAAATTGAAATAGCTACACCCTATACTAGATATGTAGATCCCCTGGACACGGGATAAATACTGAGCATCTTGAAAAGAGCGAACGTTGTCCTGATGCATAAAGGAAAGGGGTTAAATCTCCAGCAAAGAACTAGACCAGTGTCACTAACGTCCCATCTCACCAAAATATTTGAAAGAATAGTTAGAGAAAATCTATGACTTCTTGGAGACTGGAAAGACTCAAATGAGAACCAGCATGGATTCAGATCAGGAAGATCATGCCGATCACAACTAATACAACACTATAATAATATCATAGACGCACTTGAAAGCAATGAAAACTAAGATGTCATATACACTGATTTTGCTGAAGCGTTATTCCATGTGATCATGGAATAATAGCACACAAAATGAAACTCATGATAACAGACAAAGTGGGAAAATGGGTCTACAATTTCCTCGGAGAACGTCTGCAGGTTGTAAAATTCAAGGTACCATATATAATCAGAATCGGGAGTACACAGCTCTGTATCATAAGGAACAGTACTGGCCCCACTCCTATTCTGATAATTCATTCTCATGCTAACAAACATAGACAATGAAGTAACCAACAACAGTGTAGGAACATCCTTTGCAGAGGATACAAAAATCAGTAATGCATAAATGGAGGTCTTACAGAGGGGTACGAACAGAATATACAAATGGTCAGAAGAAACCATGAAATTTAACACAGAAATTTCAGCTCTTGAGATATGAAAGAATTGAGGAGCTAAAACAGACAGCACATTATGCCCCAATTAGACAGAAAATTCAGAGGCAAGAATACAAAGGAATTAACAAAGGACACCAAATAGCAACAAACCGGCTGGTTCCTCCGAAGATGTCTGTTTGAGAAGGAAGGTTAAAAGATGCAAGAAAATTTAAAGATAAGTGAAAGTTTACAGCAAAGCAGAGAGGTTGAAAGGAAGGAAAAAAATTTAAGTGAAAATTTTAAAAAAGGGAATCCAAGTGAAAATTCTACAATACTTCTACGCGCTAACAAATGTTCCTAACGGAGTTTAAGGTGAGATAAGCACCTAGTCTCATTTTAAAGGATTCGATCGAATTACTTTGAACTACGCTGGCTGGCAATCCATTCCGCAATCAACTACACGATTGAAGAAAAAATGTTTAGCTTCATTACAATTAAAATATTTAGCGTACTAGAGATGTACCGACTGCTGACTAGTCGGCTTTCAAAAGTCGGCCGACTATAAGAACTCCTCCTTACTTCGGTTTGCAGACAAAAGTATTTTAATTTCATGGCTGCTACACACTGACTAATTTCTATTTAAATATATCTGTAATGCATATGTAATTTAAAGCTCTTGGTATACGTTTCATATAAATTTAATGTATGCCTGAATGGCGACAGTCAGTCATTTCACCATAAAAGATTATTATTTGTCCTACTGTTGATAATAAAATGCAGTGTTCAATGTTCATCCTTGGTTGAAAAACTGATCCAGCGATACGAACTAAGGAATCAAAGTCAGAATCGGATGGAAGTTTATTTGCACAAATATTTTATTGTTAGCTAGATAATGTTAGAGGATTGTCTCTCAAAGGTTTAAGAGAAACTTAAGAACTTAAAGTTCAGCTAACTTGGCCTAATTAGGACTTAAAGTTTGAAAATACTGTATTTGTATTTGTAGCCCATTAGATTGAGATTATATATATATATATATATATATATATATATATATATATATTTTTTTTTTTTTTTTTTTAGTTCGGGAAGAACCGATTCGCCTCTATTTAAAGGGCCATATCTCAGTGGAAAAACAAAGAAAAAGTGAGAGGAAAGACAGAGGAAAAAGAAAGGGTGGGGGGACAGTCGAAGTGGAAAAAGACCAAGGATGACAAGGACTGCAGGGTCGAGCCCCATCATCCTTGGGTGCTAGGGCCGGGAGGGCGCACGTGAAACCTCCAGGAACAAGCATGTACAAACGAGCACAAAGAGCACTCAAGAGCACGAGCTTAGAACCCCCTTGCGGGGATATATATATATATATATATATTATATATATATATATATATATATATATATATATATATATATATATATATATACTTGTAAGAGAACGACTAATAAATTTGAATTATTGGGTATGTGTAATTATCATCATATGCAAGCCAAAAATGAGCAACCAATAAATAATACTATTTCATTTTTACGTCACCAGTTCACCTCGACATTACCACATACCTTAAACATAGGTCCATTTTCTTTTAGTTTATCATAGAAAATTGTGCAAATTATTTCAAAGGAAACTTGAATAAAATGGGTTGGTTTGTACTTATGCTGACAGTCGGCCAATAATAGCCAAAATCAAGGTCCAAATTATGATAATAAAAACCCACTCTAATAGAGTTTATTTCCACAACAGTTTCGATGCCCACTGGCATCCTCTTCGGGTGGATACCAAAGTCTGAAGAGGATGCCAGTGGGCATCGAAACTGTTGTGGAAATAAACTATTAGAGTGGGTTTTTATATCAAAGCTGGGCACTTGCGATTTTTTTTGCGGTACTACCGCGCTACCAAACCGGTACCGCATAACGCAGTACCGCAAAGGATCGCTGAAAGTACAGCAACCGCATTTTTTGCGGTACTGCGTTATGCGGTACCGGTTTGGTAGTGCGGTAGTACCGCAAAAAAAACCGCGTGCCCAGCTTTGTTTATTATCATAACTTGGACCTTCACGTGGAAAAGAAGTTTTTTGCACTTATCAAGGTCCAAGGTTTTGGAGATGCCTGGAACACTGCGTTTGAAAGAGTGGAGGTCAGAGATAGGAGGAAAAAAAATGGATTGGGGAAGATTGTCCCAGAGTTGACTGCGTGCTCTCCTCGAACGAGGAGACACGCAGTTACAGAGTTCAGAACAGCAGTGTCCGTTACAATAACGATAGTAAATAAAGAACGAGGGATTGAAGTCAATAAGAGGTGGGGAAATGAGACGAAAAGCCTTTGATTCCACCCGGTCACAGAGCCATGTGGGTTAAGCCACCCACCCCACACACGCGAAGTGTACTCCATACAGGAGCGGACAACACCCATGTAGAGATACAGCAACTGAGTGGGGGTGAAGAAACTGCGGAGCCGGTACAGCATACCTAATCTCTTAGAAGCGGTTTGAGAGAGTATATGTGATCTTCACGGGAAAGATCACGAGAAAGAGAAACGCTAAGAATGTTAGTTAAGAGAAGAGGAAGGATCGAGTTGTGTATTGTTAAAGGGGATAGTCGTGTGGAAGATTGTGACGAGTAGACAGATGAAGGAATAGAGTTTTTGAGGCATTGAAAGCCACAAAGTTTTCTTTGCCACAATCGGAGAAAGTAGAAAGAGCGGAAGTGAGGTTGAGAGGGACGCTTTGCGAAGTGGGTGGAGAAGCGGAATGGATAGAACAGGATGTGCGATTTAATATAGCATTGATAAATAAAAGGAAAAGAATGGGTGACAGGACATACCACTATTATAGTTTTAGTAGAACAGTGGCCATCGACAACCGCAGCTATAGATCGGCCAGATGAACGATAACAGAAAATTCAATTTTTTTTTTTTTAAATATTTTCACAGCAACATCATAAAATGACCTTATAAACGACTTTGGTCTCGTATACATTGTGAAGAATAACGTTACTGGTCTTATAAACCATAATTCTCTATCACACACGCACACAAATCTTAATTCCAAAGAAAACCGATTGAGGAACAAACTCAAGTTCTCTAATATAAAAATAAGTCGCTATTATCATATATTACCGTAATTTGTCTATTAACTATAATAAAATGAAGCTATTTCGACTTCCGTATAAATAAAGTATTGAAGCAATTATGTACCATAGTATTCATTAAAAAGCCCCATAACAGGAACAACTCAAAATTCATTCATCTACACATGACAAGCAAGACATTTCTGCCTGCTAACAGTAAAGCTTCGCAGAAAGTACCCTGTTTGAAGTATACAAATAAGTTTATTTAAAAATAATAGGGTTCTTATGCAATAATTAAAGATGTATAAAAAGTCCATAACGATTAAACAGTATGCCAGATATTCCTGTAAATTTTCACCACTTGCTTATTATTATTATTATTAAAAAAGTAGGTGCATCCTTCCCACAAGTCCTTAGATCCATATACTTTGCGATGGTATAACTACACTTACAGTAGGGTACTGCAATTAGCACTTAAGTGGCATGGCAATATTTTATGCAGACACTGATGAAAAAAAATAAATTGAACAATGAAGGTACAGACAAAATGTTCCACAATTTAAAATTTGTCAAAGTAGTAGAGAATCTACAAATTGTCAATAATACTGCAACAAAAATCATCCAAAACAAAATATTAGCTTTCCAAACCCAATACCACTTCAACGCAAAACAAATACATACATATTATACCGTAAATCAGAAAACCTAGTTACATTCTAGACTGCGTAACGAAGTTTTTATGCTCCACAGGACCCAATCTCTAGAATACCAACATGAATCCCATCCATTTTGCTTAAATATTTCCACGCTTCCTGATGGCATATTCAGATAAGAATACTTTAAATATACAAATACATTAACGTATCTAAATTATATAGGAAGAAGCTATTTCTATGAAAATATTGTAAAATTATGTAAACTTTCCGAGTAGAATTGAGTGTTCGATGCAAAATAACTATTGTACAGTAGCAACCAAATTCCTCTAAATTACGCGTAACAGCATAAATAAAATGGCAACACTTCTTAAATGTTCAATAATTTAAATAACAATTAAAGTTAAATAAAATAAATAGTCCAGGTTCACAATTATTTATGTCATTGTAAAACCAATGAATTTTATTATTAATAAAGGTTGATCAATCAAAAAGTGGCCAGGATCTCAGACTGAAAATATATAGTTTGACAATGTCAGAAAACATTGCGCATATAATTTAAAAAAACGAGAAAGTATACCGAAATCTACAGCCAACACAAAAGCAAATGCAACAAAGTATAAGGTTGTAACATATATTCTGCTTGATTTTTTAGTTCATTCAGAACAAAAATTAAATGACAATGACAAATTAATCATCAATATAATTTCCTTTTTCTATAACCTCCTCCCACCCGTAGAAAAGTTTTTTATGCCACGTTCGAAGAAATCCCTTGGTTTTGAATTAAAAAAAAAGCGAACACTTCATTTTCGATAGCTTCCCTGGATTGCAACTTTTGTCCATCTAGGTGGTGTTGCAGACTTCTGAATAAATGGTAGTCTGAAGGTGCGATGTCGGAGAATAAGGTGGATGAGGCATTTTTTCACAACCAAATGTCTCCAATTGGGCAGTGGTGATTCGAGCAGTATGAGGGCACGCGTTATCCTGGTGAAATAGAACACCTCTGCGATTAATTAATGCAAGACGTTTTTATTGTAATGCCATCTTCAATCGTTGGAGTTGTTGGCAGTAGACTTCAGCTGTGATTGAGCTTCTACCAGATAACCAAACAAAATGAATAATTCCTTGCATATCCCACCACCAAACGCATAGCAAAATTTTCTTTGGATTTGGTCCATTCCTTGGCTGAGGTTCAGGCCTTGTTTCACGGCTAAGCCGCTGATGTCGATGCTTAATATTGTTATAGATGACCCATTCTTCATCCCCAGTGATGATCCAATTCAAAAATGGTGCCTGCAAATATCGATTCGATGTTGAAGATTCGCTTGTGACAAATCATGCGGAACCCATTTTCCAACCTTCACTACTTTTCCTAACAGCTTCAAATGACGTTGAATGGTCATATGGCTAACGCCGAGTTGCAGGCCATGTTCTCTTACAGTTACCGTTGAGCTTTCAGCAACTCTTCATCTAACTCATTTGGTCGTCCTGTTCATTGATAATTCACTGGTGGACAAAATCAAAATTTTTATTTGTAACATGAACAAAAATGGGTGGATCTTATAGGTTTTTTACCGCCGAGTTCAAAAATGGCCTCAAAATTTTTCTATCACCCACCAATATTAAGTGAATCGAAAATGAAATTTGGACTAATTTATAGGCGTAATAGCAATATCAAAGTAGAAAATGCATATTGAATTCACCTAAAATGTGGCTACTGATGATTTACGCTTGTATTTCGCCTCTGGGCCATCCCTTGACAATGCCCAGCAGTAGTCATCCAACATGCTGGGGCTCCACTTGCCCTGGTATCGCTTCTCCATCGTGGATATTTGTTGATGAAAGCGTTCCCCATGCTCATCACTAACATCGCCTAAGTTTGTTGGGAAGAAGTCGAGATGCGAGTCAAGAAAATGAATTTTCAACATATTGCACCCCACGTCTTTGTAGGCCTTGAGAAGTTCTTCAACAAACTACTCTTAATTTTCGGCCCTTGAAGTTTCCGAGGAAATTTGTGTTCACTACTTTAAATGCTCTCCAAGCTGCTCCTTCAACTTCACTTAGAGTTTCATCAAACGAGCTGTGTCTCAGGATTTCTCTAATTTGCGGGACCACAAATATCCCTTCTTTGATTTTGACCTCGCTGATCCTCGGAAATTTATTTCAAGTAGAGATCCACCGACCCCCCTGCCATTTTGATCCATAGCCTTAACAAAATTTTCCACTAAACCAAGTTTAATGTGTAGTGATGGCAAATAACTTTTTTGGATTAAGAGGTGAACTGGTGAGAGTTTTATGCCCTGGAATCAACGCTTGTCGAAGTGGCCATTGTTTCTGTGAGTAATGGCTTTCCCGTGCTCTGCTGTCCCATTCACAGAGGAAGCAACATAATTTCGTATAGCCGTTGTAAACCAAGAAGAAGTGCGATCACTTTCAAGTCTCCACAGACGTGCCAAGAATATTTATCATATTGGATATGTTTTACAAGCAGGTGCATATTGTCGTATGATTCCTTCATATGTACGGCATGTGCTAATAGAACTGAAGGGTATTTATTTCCATTATGGAGTAATACAGTTTTTAAACTCAGCTTCGAGGAATCAATAAATAGGCGCCATTCGTTTGGATCATGTTGTTGGCCAAGGATTTTCATGAGGGTAGAAAGTTTCTTTGATGCTTGCGGTAAAAAGATATCTTGGTGCCTTTTTCTTGAAGATTCCAACCTTTCAACCTGGAAGCCGAAAGTTCGGATTGATCTTTTGACAATTTCAGATCACAGACAAGCTTGAGATATTAAGCGAGGCTCTGTCAATGAACAAGATGGTTCAAACATTGGATCAACATCGTCCGTCAGTAAGCCATGTTGAACTTCGTCATTACCATTGTACATCAACTTCATTTTCATCATCTAAACGCCAAGTTTCCGGTGGCCTTGGTACTGCAAATGTTTATTATGTAAAACAGGGGGATTGGGACAACTGGCCGCGGCCAACTAGCCGCAGCCCAACTCACCACGGCGGCCAGATTTTATAATTTATAATTTTAAATTTTTTATTCTAAATATAATAAATAGTACACACAAGTTACTGTATTAACAAAACTACTGTATGTGTCAATATGATGGTGTTTGGCAACTCTTAAAGGGAGGTGTAACCAAGATAAGTGTTAGTATTGTAAACTAGTTGTGCACGAACCCTTCGATAATGGCATCAGCGATTCTCTCTCAGCGAGGAAAAAATAAGTTTATAAGTGATGGATATCTATATGTTTTCGATAAAGTCGGTGCTGATCAGGTCACACAATTTTGGAGATGTGAAAGGAGGCAATGCAAAGCGCGAATTCATGTAAAGAATGGAGAAATAGTCAAATATATCAACGTTCATTCACATGCTGCCGACGCAGCTCAAGTGGAAAAAGAAAAAACTATGACGAAAATAAAATCCCGGGCTGCTGAAACGGTAGAAGAAACGTCTCAAGTTCTCAATGAATGTTTAGATAATCTGACCGAAGCATGTCAATGGGTCATGCCCAATCATGGAGCTCTACGAAAACTTGTGCGAAGGAAAAGGAACGAGCTGACAGCATATCCTGCCAAGTTAGAAGACCTGGTCATTCCTGATATTTTTCAAACTTATGAATCTGAAAAATTTCTTCTTGGCGACAGTGGTCATGCGTCATGCAAAATTATTATATTTGGAAGGCAAAGAAATGCAACTTTACTAAAAGAATCCCAAAAGTTCTTTGTTGATGGAACGTTCAAAATTGCACCTCCCCTTTTTTCCCCAGGTCTATGTCATTCTTGCAGAAATGCACGGTGGTATTCATCCAGTTCTATATGCCCTAATTCCCAATAAATTACGTTCCACCTATGACAAATTACTTAGTATGGTTTTAGAAATTCAACCCGAATGCCATCCAGAAACCATCTACTGCGATTTTGAGGTAGCAAATTTCAAGTCTTCAAGAACATTTCCCAAATGCTGAAATTAGGGGATGCTTTTTTCATCTTACGCAAAACTTGTACAAGAAACTGACATCTTTTGGACTTTCTCGGCAATATAAGAACGACGCAAATTTTGCTTTGCAAGCTAAAACGATCAGTGCGCTTGCATTTGTTTGTTCCAACCGAATATATGACTGAAGCAATTGAAAGTCTTGCTGATGAGCTTCCAAATGAACTTCAACTACTTCTCGATTGGTTTGAAGACAACTATGTTGGCAGAAGGAACCGAAGGGGTAATGGCAGACGTCCTCCACTTTTTCCACAGGAAATGTGGAATGTTTATCAACGCTGCTTGAATGACGAAGACAGGACTAACAATCACGCAGAAGCTGCGCACCGAAGACTGCAAAATGAACTTGGAATGCAACATCCTACGATTTGGAAATTTATTGATGGTTTGAAAAAAGTTCAACGAGAGAAGAGATCTATATTACGAGCAGCTGATTGCAGGGCAAAATCCTCCAGTCAAGTTAAAAAAATTCAGAGAAGCAGATGCAAGGATAAAATCGGTTGTCAGTAAATTTGAGTCGAAATTTTGTTGAATACCTTAGGGGAATTGCCCATAACTTTTCATAGATATTTGCATTTTTATCCTTACTTTATTGTTTTTACTCCAATAAAGTACTTTCATAAAGCAATTTTAACACACTTGTTTTATTACACAATTTTCATAAAAAAAAAAAAAAATTCTATATCACGGCGAGTTGTCTTATTCCCTATATCTGCGGCGAGGGCCTGATGGGCTGCGGCTAGTTGTCCTAGACCCTAAAACAGGCCTTATGGCTGATGGTAAATTTAGGTATTGTACCATATGTTTAGATTTCGCAGTAATGCCTAGTATATTTGTTAAGCAGAAATAACAATCCGTTAAATGGTCTTTTGGCTCTCTCCATATCATCGGAACAGCAAACGGCATTTGACGAGACCCATTTTGCCAGCCTGTCAGAAATCTTAAACACGTAATACAGCATATATGAGGTGCCCACGTCTTGTTCTGATCCCCTACCTTGCAACCAAAATAAAGTTTGTATGCTTTTTTTGAAGAGGGGTGAAATTTCGCCTTTGAAATTTAAGTGTTAACTCTCTGCACACATAAACAGTGTGGATGGTTGACACACTTGGGTGGCATTCTGTCATGAAACAATACGAACGCGCACACAAAAAATGATTAAGGAAAATCACGAATAAAATGCACGATGTTCACTTAGTGAAATCAAATGAGTAACTGACAAATGAAAGTCAACAGTGACGTGTAGCAACTTAGAGGAAGGGGCAGACCCCACCCACTTCCTATTCTCACTCAAATCCTAAGTAATGTAAATTCGTGTCATTAAAACTGCGGGTGATAGAAAAATTCTGTTTTCATTTTGGTAATCAACGTAAAAAATTACACATAGTTCAAGTAAAACTATCTCTGTGCCAAAAACTGTCGCCCCATTTCTGAACTTCTCAAACCATCTCCTACACATCCATTCACTCCAGGGTTGGTAAAAAAAAAAAAACGAAAAAACACCAAAAACCATTTTTTGTTTTGTTTTTTCATAAAAAAAACAATGGTTTTTGGTTTTTAATATACAGCCTGTAGGCTTGTGTGTGTGTGTATACATATTTCAACTGCAAACAACGCACAGTATAATTAACGTAAAGAACGACGCTTGTATAGAAGAACGTTCCGCGCAAGATGAGGAGGGAGAACGAATAAATGAAAAAAATGAGGTAACCACCCGGGATCTTCCGATTGCCGGTCAGATATGATAACCACTACACCATGGGCCTCACTCAATCAGAAGTGGTAATTCTCCTACATACGCGCAGAAACCAATGCCCTGAGGGGGCACCTCCCGCATGCCGCACATATATACATTTCAACTGCAAACAACGCACAGTATAATTAACGTAAAGAACGACGCTTGTATAGAACATATATGTGCGGCATGCGGGAGGTGCCCCCTCAGGGCATTGGTTTCTGCGCGTATGTAGGAGAATTACCACTTCTGATTGAGTGAGGCCCATGGTGTAGTGGTTATCATAACTGACCGGCAATCGGAAGATCCCGGGTTCGATTCCCGGGTGGTTACCTCATTTTTTTTTCATTTATTCGTTCCCCCTCCTCATCTTGCGCGGAACGTTCTTCTATACAAGCGTCGTTCTTTACGTTATATATATATATATATGAGGAAATTTGAAAACTTTTAGTATTTCTAATATAATTTAAGTGTTAAAAAAATGAGAGAAAACAATAGCCTAACCATAAATTAAGAAAATAAACATCTGACTTATGATATGTGCATATAATCAAATATTTAAAAAATAATTCTTTAACCCATATAGGCCTAGCCTACATGTAAAAAAAAAAAGTCCGGTTTTTTTTTTTTTATTAAAAAATTCGTTTTATTTACCAACCCTGAAATACAAAGAGCTTTATCAACTCCTAATTTATTTCTTAATTTGGACTGTATCAGTCCAAAAGCAGAAAAAATTCTTTCAACTGCAGCATGAGATGACAGTTATGAACACTGATGCATTGTTCTGCACATCTTCAGACAGTTCCCTAATAGATCTCCATCATGCAAGTGGGGTTATGTTTAGATTAATGGAAATACATGCATGCACAAAATATAAATGCAAGGTTGCCTGTATTCTTTTATTTCTTCTTCATATACTTTTCTTTTTTGTTTTGGTTTTTTTAAAAATGATTTAAACCATGGTTTAAACCAAACAACCCTGATTCACTCATCATTTCCATAAACTCTCTTGAATGTTTCTTGCGGATTCACTAGTGTTAGATCCTTTATGGAATTCATGCAGCATCACATGCTCTTCCGTGGGTTCCATTGTTTTTTTCAATTACTGTAATATCGTATGGGTGGCATTGTAACTGTATGGAAAAACACCAGAGAAAATATTCATTAGTCTAATCCTACACTAGCCTAAGTCATTCTGTATCGTGATAAGACGTGTGTGAACCTGTTGCCGTGTGTATTTTGCAACATTTCTAAAACTATTTCACATTAACTCGAGGTTATTCTATTAATTATCTATCATCCGTTTTCTAATTGAGCAGAATTTATGTTATAACCTGATATTTCTTTCAGAAAAAAAAATTCAAAACCCCTTTGAATCAAGTCCTGTTCACCCATTGTGCGGTATAGCTATACAATATTTCATGCTTAATACAGTAAAGTCCTGATTCACCAACTTCTCTATCTGAAACACTAAAAATTGCCTGACAAAAATCTGTATACAGTACAGCAATGTTATTGTGATGTTTGAGTCTTAAAACCAATCTGGGGGAAGGGAAAAGATGCTCATTGGTCAATGGGTTAGAATAGCTACACAAAACAAGCCATCATATTTAGTATCCATTAGTGTTGTTTAATAAAATTTAAAAAACACAAACTATTACAAACACAAGTTGGTGCTAGTGTTTTTCTTAACCAATGTTAGCCATATGACCTGAAGAATTAAGCCATCTTTTCTGGTCCACCAACGACCCTGACCACCCTAGTGTAACTATTTCTAACATTTTACATAACTATATTCATTTATAATCAGGGATGAGAAACTGAATCAAACTGGAATTGATAAACTGATAAAACCAATATTACTTAATTATCTGAAATTGAAAAAACCTAACTGAAAACAATTCTGACAACTAAAATCGAAAATTCAAACTGAAATTTATAAAGTTAAGTCGTGATATTTTAGTTAGTTTTAACGAAAATATCAACTTAACCTAACCAACTGTTAAGGGTGTACAGTTGACCTACATTAAATATCTTATTTTCAACAAAATCGGAAACAGTACATGAAACGAAAAAGATCCAAATGGTGTAAGCTATGATAGGCCTAGTAACATCTTCATAGTGTCATAACTGTTATTTTTTAATATTTCCAAAATGATACATAACTGCTTGCACCATTTTTTCTGCTCTATCGACTATATTTTTTCGTTACTGTAGCATGTTTCATAGCAGTGCGGGTGTCTTGTAAAGTTTTACCTAGCTTAAAAATAAGTTTTGCATTTCAGTTTTGAGTAGCATTTGGATTGCAAAAAATATAAATAACATGAATTATTTTCTTTTTTTATTGTGACTTAACATTTGTATCAATTTAAAATATCCATTTATCCTTTAATTCGATGTGGAATGGCTTTTTTCTCTTTTCAAATTGATTTTAAGTCCTCAAACAAACAATTTTTTGCCCCAAAACATTGACAATATTTTAATTGTGTGCTCTAATTCTGACATGCGAATTTACAAGGTATTTGTATATAATAAACAAAGATGTATTTAATCGTTTTATTCCCATTTCTAATACTATTATTTATATATTTTATACATGTCATGTGTTTTAAAATTTAAAAAGGGTATGAATTAATAAAACATTTCAAATTGAAAGTTTGTTAAATAAAACTGTGAAAAATGAAGCAAATAAGTAAGTAAAAAAATAAACTTTCATGCTGATTCAGTTGGCTATAGATGCTTACATGTTTAATCATACAAAAGTAAAGATAGTTACTAAAGCAAATTCTCTCTGAAAAACAAATACAAGTATAAAATTAAATCTGAATTTGTCAATTGATTTTCTTTGGCTCAAGCATGCTGGCATTGCACTGGCTAAGGCCTATCCTCAAGGTCTTCATGAAGATTTGGGTAATGAGCTAATTTAATTCTCCAATATTGTTACTGCTTTTGAAGAGCAAATCAAGAAAAATGAGAACCATGAGACTTGTGTATTGGTTGATAAATGAAAAACATCTGTAGTCCATATTTTCAAATGATGAAATTGCTTTCCAAATATGCCTTTGCATGATGATCACAAATTGCACCAGTGAGCAATCTTTTTCTAAAATGAAGCATATCAAAAGTGTCCCAAGATCCACAATGTCTGAAGATCAACTGAATCTTTTGCTTATATCATCATAGAACATGAAGCACTGCACAAACATGACTTTACAAAAAATCTCAATGACTTTATTGTAAGTTAAAAAGCACATGCTCTCATTGTTTAGTTTCCTTAATGCCTAGATTAGTTTTAACATGCATACTACTATAAAAATTTCACTTTTTTTTATTCGTTTCAATGGTGTATGGGTCTTGTGACCCATAAAGGGGTTCCACAACACCAGTGTCCAGGGGCTCAGAAACAGTTAATCCAGCCCTGATTTCCAACCACTGGATTGTGTCACTACCAACTAAATTTAACATTTTTACTACTAAAATGACTTCTTTAAAAAAAAAAAAAAAAAAAAAATCAAGTACCTTCTTAAAGTTACTCAAAGTAATACTATTCACTACTGTAGATTCCAAAAATCCACCACCCAAGAACTCAAAAAAATATTTACAAGGATCTAATCAATAAATAAAGGGCAAAAAGGGAAAGTCTGCTACATGCTATGTCCCTGAAATGGCATGTAGCTGCCTTTTCCTTTTTGCCTTTCAATTATTCTTGCCAACTTTTTTTATTGTGTATCTAGTTCTATATTAAATTTCTAATGAAAAGTCATTTTTACATACATACATACATACAGTACACACCAGTAGCTATATATAGTTATATTCATTCCTATTTAGTACTGTACCTACTATCTTTTCTATCACTTTCCTTCTACAGTAAAACCTGCATTATCTGGGGAAACTTTAGAAACTGGCATATTTCATATTAGGCCACTACAATTTACCAATCTAGAAACCAGGAAGCTTTCCGATGCCATCCAGAAAAATCTAGAACATCCTTAACATTTTTAATAAAATAAGACTAAATTTTACTAGTTTCAGTTGTCCCATACATAGTTAGCATAGTGTTTATGTTGATTACAATATACTAGTTTACAGTGGTGTACAGTGCAGTATAGCCAAAATTTGAGTTTTACTATTATTGTCCATTGGTTTTTTCTAGGTTAAATGGTACCCAGATAATGGAAATTTAGACAACTGGAATGGCCCAATCCCCGAGCTTGCCAGATAATGAAGGTTTAACTGTACTTTGAAAATTACTTTACTTCAGTGTAAGAGATGTTTTTTGAGGTTCACTTTAGGTTATCCCAGAACAAAATACTGCATGTGTAAAACCTGAGGTAGCATGTAGTAGTTGCAATTTGACTTTCAGGTTTTTAATTGAAACCCTAATGTAAGTGAAATTAAAATAATAATCATCACATACAGTAAAAAAGCATATACTCCATACCCCAACCATCCAAACACAAGCCTAAGTGATTAAAAATTTGATGGAGCTAATGTAATTTAAATGATCACCAATGAAAATGTTCGAGGAATTTGGCCAATTCTATAATAAATATATAATCTTGGTTAACCTTGGTTTTGCTTCCACCTGAACTGTTCATCCTGATGAAGGTCAAACTTGTCACTCCCCCTCAGACCAACAGTTTAACATGGAATCCAAACGATGCCCTACCAGCACGCACATACATACCGGTACATACTGGCATTCAAAAGTCTGCATCCACCTCAGTTTTAGACAATTTCTAGAAAATAATGCAACTCTGAGAAAGTATGTCCACTATATTAAGTTATTTTCTTTTACAAGAAATGGTATTTCATATATTGTACTATATGTGAAAGTAATGTAGCTTTTATTTCGTAAGAAAGGACACATTAATGAAAATGGTCCTTTTTGGTCCTGTTAGGTTTTTTCTTTGCAGTACAACACAGATTTTAACCTAGGTATTGGTGACAGACCATAGCCAAACATTACTAATCCTCAAAATCATGTATTCATATACTAATTTTAACAACTGGTCTATTATAACTGATAAAACCAATTAGTCAATGACACTGTAGCAATGTGATTAAAAAATAATTAATCATTTTCTCTATTCATTCTTTACAGGCCATAAATGAAATGTCTAATGAACTAAGAGGACAGAGGACAAATAATTGCCCTTTCAAGAGAAGGACTATCCCAATGCCAGATCTTGGCAAAAATTAATGTTTCAGAAGGGACCATCCAAAGAACTATAAGCAGATATAAAGAATCTGGATCGTGCTCTTCAAATACAAGATCTGGCAGACCTAAATTGACTACAGATTCTGAGGATCATTACATCAAGGTTACATCACTGCATGACAGAAAAATCACAGCTACACAGCTTCAGGCACAGTTGAATGAACAACAGGACTCTCCATTAAGTACAAATACTATAAAAAGAAGACTCATAAAAGCTGGTCTCCATGGCAGAGTTGGTGTCCAAACCACTACTGAGGAAACAAAAAGCTAAAAGATTGGAGTGGGCAAGAGAATATTAAAATTTTACTGTAGACAACTGGAAAAAAGTTCTTTTTACTGACGAATCAAAAGTGGAATTTTCTGGGTCTCATAGAAGAGTTTATGTTAGACATAGAACCAACAAAAAATTGATAGATCACTGCATAAAACATTCAGTAAAACATGGTGGAGGACTGGAGGTAACATTCAAGTTTGGGGTTGTTTCAGTTATTCTGGAGTTGGAGATCTTCACAGAAGCACTTACTCTCTCACAAAAGAGAAGTACCACTCCATACTAGTGAGACATGCAATACCATCAGGATGAGGCTTTGTGGTCAAGGATTCATTTTCCAGCAGGATAACAACAAAGCACGCTTCTAACCTTTGCATGAACTACCTCAACAAGAAAAAAGATGATGTTCTACAAATTATAGTTTCCTCCAGAAAGTCCTGATCTCAATCCAATGGAGCATCTTTGGGACCATTTGAAGAGTCTGAAAGCTAAAAAGAATATAACTTCTCTTGATTCTCTCTAGAAGATAGAAGAATGCTGGAACAGCATAGCACAATATGTTATCCAGAAATTTGTCAAATCTATGCCTCACAAAGTGGAAACTATCATTAAAGCAAAAGGTCGTCATATCAATTATTAATATGATTATGCCATTCAATTGTTAATTTCGTTACTAATTTATAATAATTACATTTCAAAGCAAATAATGTAACAATAAAAAATCAAATTTTGTTGTAATTATCATGTATATATTTCTACAATTTACAATAAATTGAATGATAATAAAGTGGACACTGACTTTTGAACACCAGTCTGTGTGTTTTTTTTTTTTCCTTTATTTTACAGCTGATTCGTACCTAGTGTGGTGCATATCTCAGTGAAGCAGTGGGTGAGTGGTGTTACTGAGTTAGGGATGATAGACCGGGGGGGGGGGATGTAATGTTCAGTTACTGGGTAGTGGGTATGAGGGGCCTGGTCTCAGACCCATTGAAGCAGGTGAGAATAAGTGAGGAAATGGGAAATCGCTTCCCCCAAAAAATGGGGACCCTCAGCAAGCATGATTTGTAGACCCTCGGGTATGGGAATTTTGGCCAAGTGAGGGAAACTATCAACAACAAAGCGCGGACAAGTTTGGGCATTCGGCCAGGAGATGCACAACAATGATGGGAGTATGGCAGGTAGGGCATAGTGGGGCTGGTGATTTAGCCATAAGGTGACCATGAGTAATGCATGTGTCCTATGCGGAGACAGGCTATAATCACTTCTTTATGGCAGGACCGGTGGAAGGAGGAGGAGGCCCAGTATCCTACTTGTGGTTTGATCTTGTGAAGTTTGTTTTGTGTGGCCTGGTCCCATTCCCATTGCCAGATGGAACGGAAGTGGGAGTGGAGAGTCGGGAAGAAGTCAGTGAAAAGGAGGGGCTGGGAGGAGGGCAGCAGTAAGCAGGCTGACTTTGCCATGCAGTCCACCGCCTTGTTACCCTGGATGCCAACATGTGCCAGGACCCAGCAAAAGGCAATTGTCTTGTGTCGAAGGCTGTTAAAAAAAATGGGAGATTTGCTGGATGGTACAGACGAGCGGATGATGGGGGTTAAATCTCTCTAGGGAGAGAAGTGCGCTTTGGGAATCTGAATAAATGACAAAAGAGCTGGCAGAGTGAGTCCACACTATGTTGAGGGCCTCCTTAATCGCAGAGAGTTCTGCCAAGAAAATGGAGGTCTCGCGGGGCAGGCTGACGCCTTGAGAAAATGGCTGGGCTAGTATCACTGCTGAGGTGGCCACACCAGTCTCTGAATGGGAACCATCTGTATAAATGGAGACTGTCCGAATGTTGGGTTCCATGGTCACGGAAGAGTGACCTGTATACTGTAGCACTCATGGTATTCTTCAGTAGGGCACACAGGTCCCTGCAAAACTTGATAGGGGTGAGTAGATGATGTATGAAGTGGGGATAATTGAGGGGACAACGGGCATGTTAGAAATGTCAAGGAAACAGCGGACCTCTTTAGTGAAGTGCCAGCTCCATCCCTGGGGTGGGAGGTCAGAAATCACTGCGCATACAAGCGAAGAGGGTAGTCTCTGCGCATGGAGGTATGTCCTCATGAGGAGCAGACCCCATCGGAGGGCAAGAGGGAGGTAATTGCAATCCACTTGAAGGCTGGAGGCTGGGGAAGAGTGGAAAGCACCTGTGGTGAGGCAAAGGCCCCTATTAAGGACCAGGTCCAAGATACGGAGGCAGGTGTTGGAGGCTGAACCGTATACTACAGCCATAGTCCAGCTTCAACTGGACCATGGAAGTGTAAAGATGAAGGAGAGCGCGTTGGTCTGCACCCCATGTGGTGTGGGAGAGGTGATCTAGTAGAGCGAGGGAGGGACACTGGAGGGACTGCTTCAGTTGTTTGATATGAGGAACCCAGTTGAGCCATCAGTCTAGAATCACACCCAAAAATTGTGTTGAGGATACCACCTCAAGAGGATTGCCGTATAGCATGACAGAAAGAACAGGAAGGGTTGCAGGTCTTCTGCTGAAGAGCATACACTTGGATTTTGGGGTGGAGAGGCAGAAACCCACTGGTCACCCACCTTTCCACCCGGTAAATGGGGAGCTGAATTTGCTGTTGAACTACGGATGGCTCCCACCCTGCAAAGTAGATCGTGCAAGGTCATCCACATAGACGGAAGAATGGATGTTGGGTGGAAGGCATTTTGAGACTGTGTTCATGATGATATATATATATATATATATATATATACTCTGAGTCGGACTTCGATGAGTCAGACTCGTTCTCTGTCAAGTGCTATTATTCTTTTGTTTATTTTACTGAGAGAAGCGTTTCATTTCCTATGTCAAGTGCCATTATTATTTTGTTTCTTTTACTAAGAAGTGTTTTTTTAATACTGTATTGTATGAAAAGGTAAACAATAAAATTGTGTGTGTTTCGTGCTCAAAATAATTCCAGCAACAATAAGTGAAACAAGTTTTATTATTTTTTTTCATGTTTATTTTGAACATTGTATTAGACTCTCACTAATCAAACTTAAAAGGTTAGAGAGTATTTATACCTCTTTAGGGGTAAATAAGGTAATTCATGATGAGTGACTGGCTAGAGCACGGATCACCAACCTTTTTTTTGTTCACCACCCACTTTTACGATTTTTTGAAAATTAAAAAAGCTTATCACCCACCTTAGATCAAAAAGAATAAATCAACATAATTGATAAAATAATGAAAAATGTTTAATTACTTTCAATGTGAGCCCACTAGTGGGTGCTACCACCCAGGTTGGTGACCCCTGGGCTAGAGCCCTATATAGTCTGACTTATTGATGAGTCAGACTGGCTAGAGCCCTATATAGTCTGACTTATCAAGTATTTACTGTGTGTGTGTGTGTGTATACAGGTGACCCTCTGTATACACAGTTTTAGTGATGAGGAAATATAGTTGGTCATAGGGAGGGGGTCAGTTGGTCTAGGGATTCATTGTATTTTATCCCATAAGGCAGGGGTCCCCAACCTTTTTGTGCCCAAGAGCACATTCAAGACTACCGGTAGTACGGTGGGCACCACTTTTCCAAGGCAAATTTATAGTTGGACTTAATAATGAACATAATACACAAAAAAAAACATTGAATTCCTATGTAAAATAATGAACATAGACAAAAAAAACAAGGATGGGCTAACTAAGAATCCTAGAAAAATTATCAAAATGAAAACTTAATTTATTTATAAAGAAATAATTATTTTCAAATACAGTAAATGAGCATCTGTTTCTGTAATTAACTACTAAAATTTAATAAAATGTTAAGTATGTTACATATTTTAAATATTTAGTAAGTAAATATTTAAAATATGTAACATACTTAACATTTTATTAAAAATTTAAATAAAAACTTATCAATCGTAGTCAGTCAGTGGCAGGCACACGCAAAAGGGTCGGCAGGCACCATGGCGCTCGCAGGCACAGGGTGGGGACCCCTGCCATAAGGTATTAGTCCCTGTATGCATGGTTTCCATTTACACGGGCATTTTCAGGAACCTAACCCCCATGTATACCGAGGGTCACCTGTATATATTAGGGTGATCCAAAAGTTTTGAAATTATTTTCTCCCACCCTTGCATATTGTTCCTGTATGGTAAATATTATGTGCAAAATTATAGCTCAATTGAGATAGGATAAGGGGTTGCAAAATAATTTCTAAAGATAGCACTTTCAGTATTTGCCCAGCTATCATCGTGGTGGTGTGTGTGTCCCATCTTCTCTTAGTGTAGTGTATTAATTCTTAAATTAATTTTATACAGAATGTGAGTATTGTATGTGTGTACATATGTGTACTGTAAACCTATAAAGCCATTTTTTTTTTTTTATTATATTGGTTATGACAAACTATCTAACTATCTTTAATTAATTCCCTACATGCAAAAAGTCCAACATTTAAAGTGTTTTGAATTTTTCTTTATACGGTTGCAGTTTTGTTTCATTTGTTTTTTGGCATAAATAAAATGCCTATTCTTCAAAAACAGTTTCAGTTCGCAACCTCTAAATATGTTTATATTCTCGTCATTTTTTGTGTAAATGATTTTTTCTAGTAGTGGAATGAAATGAATGGGTGGGAATAGAAAAATTCATAAAAAAGATTTTTCACCTATTTTTTGGACCACCCTAATTATATATATATATATAGGATGCTTGAAAACTTTCTGTACAAATTGTAATGGGGGATAGGCAACACCAAGACAAACCCTTTTCGTCTATAAGTCTATGTCCGCTGACGTCACCATTCGGCGCGAGAGGGCGCCGCTGCAATTGGCTAAAAGGTGAAGTGGGCTAGACTCACGCTTGCCGCGGGCATTCTTAAATCGGACGTAGTATGCGTAACATGGAGCGCTTCACGACTGCTGAGATGGCTGACATGCATATGGTGTATGGGGCTGCCAATGGAAATGGAAGAGCTGCTGTGAGGTTGTACCGACAGCGCTTCTCAAACAGACGTGTGCCAAACCACCAAACGTTTGCGCATTTGCATCAGCAACTGCGAGAAACTGGAACATTCCATGCAAACATGCATGACACTGGTTGGGAGAGAAACGTGCGCACTCCTGACATGGAAGAAGAAATCCTACAGCGATTTGAGGACAATCCAAGCGCAAGCATGCGAGGTGTTGTACGTATCCTCAGTGTGAACCACAACCTGGTCTGGAGTATGTTGCACGAGCAGCAGTTACATCCGTTTCATCGTCAGAGAGTCCAGGCATTACAACCTCGGGATTACCCTCTTTGTGTGGAATTTGCATGCTGGTTTCTGCAGCAGACAGCGGTGCAGCCTAATTTTCTGGCTTATGTGCTGTTCTCAGATGAGGCCTGTTTCACACGTGAGGGTATGTTTAACATGCACAATTCTCATGTATGGGTGCACGCAAATCCACATGCTACACGGGTGCATGCTCATCAAGAACGGTTCGCCGTCAATGTTTGGGCAGGTATCGTCCATGGCAAGTTGATTGGGCCGTACCTGCTGCCTGCCCGACTCGATGGGCGGGTTTATCGGATATTTCTTGAAGAAACGTTGCCGGAACTGCTGGAAGATGTTCCCGTGGCTATTCGTAGACGAATGTGGTTTCAACACGATGGGGGGGCCCAGCACACTCCAGCAACGATGTGCGGGATTATCTGAACGCCACTTTTGGGGACCGATGGACAGGCCAGGGTGGGCCCATAGCCTGGCCACCGAGATCACCAGATTTAACATGCCTCGATTTCTTCCTTTGGCACACGTCTGTTTGGGAAGCGCTGTCGGTACAACCTCACAGCAGCTCTTCCATTTCCATTGGCAGCCCCATACACCATATGCATGTCAGCCATCTCAGCAGTCTTGAAGCGCTCCATGTTACGCGTACTACGTCCGATTTAAAAATGCCCGCGGCAAGCACGAGTCTAGCCCATTCACCTTTTAGCCAATTGCAGCGGCGCCCTCTCGCGCCGAATGGTGACATCAGCAGACATACACTTGTAGATGAAAAGGGTTTGTCTTGGTGTTGCCTATCCCCCATTACAATTTGTACAGAAAGTTTTCAAACACCCTGTATGTGTGTATGTATGTATGTATGTATGTATATGTGTGTATATATATACACACACACACACACACACACAAAGTATTTACAAATTGAGAAATATTATCCAGATAATTAATGGTAGTTTTATTTTTTGCAATTTAGTAAAATTTATTTTGTTAATATATTTTTTAGGGTAATTTAAGTTATGCAGAACACAAATTAATTAGTATAGGCCAGTAATTATTAGATTAAATACAATATGTTGCCACTTTAAAAGTCATTGTAATTAATTCCCATAGAGTTTCTTCAATATTTTGATAATTTGGCATCGCTAAATTAAAAGTCCTCTAATTTTTAAATTAACGTCACAGACTATGCCCAGTTTAGTGTGCTGTCAGCCTCAATAGGGGAAGGTTCATTTTAACGCTGTTCAATGAAATTTTTACTTATATACTTCCAGTTTGAGAGGATGGTTAAGATACACGAGTTATCAGCCAAGAGTTAGAATTGAATGCTCTTGTTAAAATGGGTAATTATTCCAATACAATTATTGCAAAAATGCTGGAGATAAGTGAAGGTACAGTCAGATACCATAAGAAACATTACCAAGGAAGTACAGTTCATGCAAGTTAGTCTGAACTGGAAGAAAGAGGGTTTTGTCAGAGTATGGTGTAAGGCATCTAAATTTCTGGCTTTGGAGAATAGATTTATGACAGCAAATGACTTGAGTAAAGAATTAGTGAAAAGTGGGAAAAACAAAAGTTAGTGCTGATACAGTAACAAGAAGGTTAACAGATAAAATATTTGCTAGAGTAAGAAAAAACTTTTATTATCAAAGAAGAATGTGATAGCATAATTAGAATTTGCTATTCAACACAAAGATTGGGATGCTGAGAACTGGTCAAAAATTGTATGGAGTGATGAAAGCAGATTCAAAATTTTTGGCAGTGATAAAAGGAGGAAAATTGTTAAAAGACAAATTGGTGAAGAATATAAGAATGAATGCTTTATTCCGATGGTGAAAAAAGGAGGTGGGGAATCAATGTGTGGGGGTTGCTTCTTATCAAAGGGAGTTGGAAAATTACGCAGCATCACGGAATGAAAATGGACACATGGATCAATACGTATTCAAACATCTATTCACTAATATTGCAATCCCAGCTGCTAAAGAACTTCATGGAGATTATGCAAACTTCATATTTCAACAAGATAATGATCCTAAGCAGTGCTAAATAACTAAAACAGCTCTACAGTAAGCTTGAAGAAGAAGGGTTTAAAATGCTAGGATGGCCATCTCAGAGTCCAAATTTAAATCCTATTGAACATCTTTGGGATGAGCTTGATAGAAAAGTAAGAACAAGAGAAGATAAGGCAAAAAAATAAAGATTTATGGAGTTCTTCGAGAAGAGCAGTACAGTATAAAATTAGTCCTGAATCATGCATGAAGTTGGTTTGACTCAATACCTCAGCATCTTGAACTAGTCCAAAAGAACAAGGGTGGCCATACAGGATACTAATTTTCATTGTCTTTATAAATAAATTTTTACGAATAAGTATGGTATTTTTCTTTTATTAACCTGTTTTATTGTCAAATATATGAAATATTATATTACACTTAAATATCTTATTATATATACACACATTCTTATTCCAAATATATTACAACTTACGATTCATAAATACTTTTGTGGGCCAGTGTGTGTATGCATTAGTCTGACCCCTGCAATTCTGGGATTCTATAATCCAGGCCTCTCACTATCCCAGGATTGGTTTCCAGACTGGGAAAAATTTTATCAAGGTAAATTGAACAAGTGGTAAAAACATTTGTAATTTTTCATTTTAAACATTTTTATAAAGTTTTATAACAGTACAGTACATATTTAATATTACATACAGAATGCCCAGCCTCAAGGGGCATTCAAAAAGGTTAGTTTTATACAGTATATTAATATTATATTTTGTTGTCATGTCTATGTAATTGTTTTCAGGGACAATTTGGGTCAAAATCATGGTCTTCCTCTATAAATCACAAAAGACCATTCTGTTAATCCATGAATTTGGGTAAGTCACCATGCTCTATCCTGGATTTGCAGGGTTAGACTATACCTTTGGTTAGCTTCTACCTGAATATTTCATTCTGACGAAGGTCAAGCTTTTCACTCCACCTTCGACCTACAGTTTAACGTGGAATCCGAACCATACCCACCAACAGCCCAGCGTCTTAACAACTAGGCCACCCAGGGTACCCATTTATGTACCAACCACTTTCTTTAGTGTGTGGAAGGAAGGATGAATAGCTGGGTTTTGCTGCGCACCAGCTGCCATCACCAGGTCTCAATCCTGAGGCCAATGGATTCATAGTCAGCAATGCTAACCACACCACCAATGTGCATATTTTATATATATATATATATATATATATATATATATATATATATATATTATATATATAGAGAGAGAGAGAGAGAGAGAGAGAGAGAGAGAGAGAGAGAGAGAGAATAAAGCCTCAAAGTTAGTGTTAATTAATTAATTACAGTGCATATTACTGTATTTCACCACCCCTTACTGCCTCCACACTACCTTCAGGAGTCAGGAGCCCTTTGGATTTAAAAGGTAAGCACTTATTTAAATAATAAACTATTATTTTTAATTCTATTAATCAACTTTATTATAGTGTTACAATATTTGTGCGTGCGTGCACATGATACAAACCCACAGGGAAAAAAGAAAAATTATTCCAAAGCCTTTCATGTACAGTATTTCGAAGTACACCTCATCAAGGAATGAAGGGAGAAGGCGAGAGGATGAAAATATATACGGTACATATGTACAATGGGACAGAAAAACAAAAAGATTAGCACATGATTAACAAGAGTTAATTAGAGGCAAAAAGTATTTTAACAGGATGTTGTCAATTTTATACATTCCAGCACTGTTGTTGAAATTATTTTTATAATGGATAAATGCACCTTCTAGAATATTCCTTTCAATTATACGTGTGTTTTTAACAAGCATTTTAGAGCTATCCCGCTTGATACTATGATTACATCTATACATATGGTTAAACAATACATTAGAATTATTTACTGCTCTACATGCATATTTATACTATTTTACCAAAATATCTAACATTTTTCCTGTTTGGCCGATATGTACACAATGTAACTTAGTTTATAAATTATATAGGCCAAACAGGAAAAACATTAGATATTAGGGTAAAACAGCACAAATGTGTGTGTAAAACTGCGAATAATTCTAATGCATTGTTTAACCATATATATAGATAGACGTAATCATAGTATCAAGTGGGATAGTTCTAAAGCACTCATTAAAAACACAGGTATAATTGAAAGGAATATTCTAGAATGTGCATTTATCCATTATAAAAACTTCAACAACAGTGCTGGAATGTATAAAACTGACAACATCCTGTTAAAATACTTTTTGCCTCTAATTAACTCTTGTTAATCATGTGCTAATCTTTTTATTTTTCTGTCCCATTGTACGTATGTATATATTTTCATCATCTCCCTTTCTCCCTTCATTCCCTAATGAGGTGTACTTCTGAATGACAAACCCCCAAATGCCATTTTTTACTTTTAGGAATATTCTGGCTTGTTAAAGTAGGCAAGACTACATTTCATTCATTCATTTTATAGAACACACATTATAAAATAGTATCTCATTTTAATCAGCACAAGTTTAAGAATATTATATTTTCAATACCTAAAATTACATCAGATGCTGAAAAATACAAAAAACTCACCATCACACATTCATCTACACAAACAGTAGCAAAACAAACTGGCTTATGAGTAATAACTGTTAAAAGCCGTGAGTGAAATGAGCCAAGTGGGAAAAATAGCTATGTACAAATCATCTGGTGATGAACATGGACATGACAAACCATCCTCACTCTCCCCTATACAGGGCTTTTTAGTAGGAAAAAATGTACCAGAAAACACACATTATAGAATGGCAAAATTAATAAAAATAGCATAAGTTATGCTATTTTTATTAATAAACTGAACACATCTCAGGAAAAAAGTTCCAAAACACCATTCCAGCACAAAAAAGCCTTGTGTATATATATATATAAAATGAATTTCCCTCTTAAACACATGAAATGAATGAAGGATGCAAACCTGAGAAAAAAAAATAAAATAATAATCCTAAGGCCATTCATGTATTGCTGAATACACAAAAGGCTTTGGAATAATTTTTTTTATTTTTCCTTGTGGGTTTGCATCATATAATTATACAAGTGAGTTATTGTCTTCAATGAATTAAAAAGGCCAATAATGATAAAACTAAACTACTTAAATCATTAAATGTACCTTCCTAGACATTTTCAGTATGAAAAACTAATCTACTTTATATGGCTAATCCTATTATTTTGGTTTTTTGGATCCCTCTTACTCTTACAGACTCTAAAGTGAGCATTCCTGCCATTTATTCTTCCTGAGGTTGATTAGACTAATGCATTCTTTAAGGAATTCTAAATCCTGTACATTTGTTTAAGTTTTCTGAACATACCTTTTTATTATTATAGTAGGTACTCATACCACTTATCTTCCCATCATTATAATTCTTTAGAGTTACACTATAGTTTGGAAATAACCATATTTGTTAATCAATTCTAGTATATTTCCCAATTTCAGCTATTCATCTTAAGGTCTACAGATCTATAGAAGCTAAGGCTAACAAAAGACCCTAAGATCCACTCAAGGTTAGAAAGGAGTAGGGGGTTAAAAGAAGAGAATAGGGAGTTAAGAGAGAATAAGGGGTTAAGTAAGGTCATAAGCTACTCTAATCACTCACTGATAAGTTACTAATCACCCAATTTGCTAAAGTATAATTAAGCCTATTTAGACATCTACAGTACATTTGCGAATACTTGGACCTTATTTAGTAAAATTATATACAAAAACTTTGATGCCATGTACCACAAGCACCATTCACTTTTTCTTCAATCACAGCAGCGTGTTATGTAGGAGCCTAATAATTTTTATTTTGGAACTCTAGTTTTTATAAAAAAGTAACAAAAATACAAGCTTATCAACTTTCAACTCAAATTGTTATATAAACCATAACAAAACTATTTTCTAATAAAGTATTTTGAAATTAATGATTTTCATTTTATGGTGGAAAAATTCAGTTTAAAAGCCTCAACATATCAAGTGCCAGGGCTCTGATCCTTAATCCCTAAGGGAGGGGTGTGTGTGTGTGTGTGTGTGTGTGTGTGTAGTGGGGGGGGGGGGGGGGGTCTGAAACAAGTTATAGACTTAGAGCAAAATATTTTTTGCCTTCATACTATGACTATTTTAGTAAATAGTAGCTCTTTAGATAATTTTAAGAAATAAATAGATGCCTTTATGAATGAAAGCAAAAACTTTTAAATTGTGTAATGTATAGTCTTATATCACCTATGATTTAATGGCTATTTCAGAGCCTTATAAATAGTTTAATGATAATTAGTCAACTTCATATGAACATTTTTGCAAAATTTTATCACCAGATGATTTTATTCAGTCTCAGGAAAGACCCCTCAGCACTAATGGGTTAAACCAAATAATAAAGATTACCATCTACCCACCAATTAGTGTACAGGTGCTCCTCAACTTACGTAAATTCAAAGTTACGCAAAAAATATTTTGCAATTCAAATTGCAAAATTTTTTTAGGAGTATACATAAAGTTAAAATTAATCTTTAATTTTACTGTTTTATACATTCTGTTCTGTTTATCTTAGTATTGTACACACACATCATTTTGTGACAGTTATTATGCATCTCACATTAAGTAGGTAGGCTAAATACACAGTTCACCTTAATTTCCAACTTGCATAATGGGTCCAGAAACATAATCCTTGCGTAGGTCGAGGGGTACCTATATAAAGATTTTGCTTTCATTTATTTAAGGCATTAGCATCAATGTTCGTGAAAACACTAATTAACATTTATCCAATAGGTGCTCTGCCCTATAAAATCCTCCCTACATTAGAACATACAAAATTTTTATAGTGGGCATACTAGGGGCCACTTCAGCCCATCGAGGTGACTCCACTATGTAAAAATTGCCTGTACATTGGCAACAACCAATTTTTACAAAACTAATTAAGTATCAATTTAAAACTAATTAATTATCAATTTAAAACTAGAGATAGAATCTCTGGATCCAGAGGATCAAAGTCATAATAGGCTACTATCCACAAATATGTTACACTCTATATCTATTTATAACCAACATGCAAATATATCAGATCCAAAGAATCCAGTCAATTTCATTACGGTACCCATCAATACCAGTACCTTGCCAACCAAAAATAAGTCACAGTCCATATCAATTGCGGACCAAGTCACAATTTACAACCATATACATTACAATATAGTATATACTTAGGAGGAAAAGTGTAGGTGTGGCTGTAAAGACTGTACAGTAATGTAGAAATGTGTGTGCACCCATTTTGGGTCTCCCATTTAAAGGTGTTTGAGGGGCAAGTGAAGATCATGAGTTTTTCAATACCTCACAGTACTATGGGGGGCACTGCTCAGCAGAGGAATCCCTTTAAATGGGGTGTGTAAGGACAGAGTATATCCCCCAACACTTGTGTTGAGCTGTGGGATTTATCACCTAAATGCACGTAATATATATGAAATAAACTAGTACCATTCATGCAATAAAAATGGGCTTAAACATTATCACCAGATGTCCCTTGCAGACATCAAACTATCCAACCTTCTTTTGAAAGAATCAAGTGTATCTGAAGTCACCACTTCTTCTGTCAGACTGTTCCAAAACTTAATTACTGTTTGTAAAACTATGTTTTCTTAAATAATTTCATGCTATGACCTCTAGTCTGGTTATTGTGATCTTTAATGAAAAGAGAATCAAAATCTATCTTATCCAACCCTTTTATACACCTCTATCATATCACCCCTTAACCACCTCCTTTTTAATGAGAACATGTTTAGATACACCAGTCTTTCCTTATATGTCAATTGTCTTAGAGACAGGATCATTCTTGTTGCTCATTTCTGTACTTTTTCCAGTTTTTCAATATCTTGTATCAAATAGGGACTATTAAATTGAATACAGTATTCAAGGAGAGGGTCTCACATATGAAATGTATAATTGCTTTATAATATTGGGTGATTTGTACTCAAAGTGTGTCTGCATGAGATTTGAGTCTAGCATTTGCTTTATTTCTGATTTCCATACAGTGTTTTGAGGGTTTAAGTTCATTAGTCACAGTGACACCCAAGTCTCTCTCTATCATTTTTAATCCAAATTCCATTCATATTGTATTCAAATTCTGGATTTTTTGGCCCAATATGCATAACCTTGCACTTATCAACATTAAATCTCATCTCCCACTTATCTGCCCAGGCTGTTACTCTGTCTAAGTCTTTTTGTATTGTCATTACTCCTGCTACTGACTTAACATTATGGCCTAATTTTGTATCATCAGCAAATTTTGAGGTTCTACATGATAGGCCTTTCTCTAGATCATTTATATAGACAACAAAAAGCAGAGGTCCCAGCACAGACCCCTGTGGGACTCCGCAATACATGTCTCCAAGTAGACTTATTTCCATTTAGATGAACTGTTTTCTGTTTCTCAGCCATTCAGCTATATGACCTCTTGTACCATGGGCTCTAACTTTTACCAACAATCTTGCATGAGGAACAGTATCAAATGCCTTCGCAAAATCTAAGTATACTATATCTACTGGCTCTTTATTGTCCAAATGCAATAGGACTCCATCATAAAATTCGATCAAGTTGGTTAGACAGGACCTTCCATTTCGAAAGCCATGCTGGCTATCATTTATAAGGTTGCACTCTTCAAGGAACTCAGTAACTTTACCTCTAATGATACTTTTGAGTAATTTGCAAATAATAGAGGTGAGGCTGATGGGTCTGTAGTTTTTTGCCAAGTTTCTATTTCCTTTTTTAAAGATTGGAGCCACATTTGCTTTCTTCCAATCCTCTGGAATTTCAGTACATATCAATGATTTATTAAAAATAATTTCTAGTGCCTGTGCTATATTCTTTTTGGCAGCTTTTATGACTATTGGATGCATTTCATCTGGCCCTGGAGATTTTTCCATTTTTATCTATTGCTTTTAGGATAATCTAGTTGTTACCCTTAATTTATTTATTTCTCTATCTTGTCCTGGTAGTATAAGATCAGGAATATTATTTAAATTTTCATTTGTGAATACTGATGAGAAATATTTGTTTAGTTCTTCAGTTAGTTCAAGATCATCTATAGTTTTTTAGTTGAAAATATGAAGCAACTTTGACCTATTGAGATTATCCAAGTCAAATAGACCTAAATTATCTAAATCTATATTTTATCATAAAATTTTGCAAAATATCAATTTCAAGCCAGCTAATTATCCTTAATTAACCCTTTCACTCAGTATGTACACAATTTTGTAACTGAAAAATAAACCATTACATTTCATTTGGAAAACATGAAGCCACTTGTGCCTATCAAGATTATCCAAGTCATAAGTTATATTTCATAAAATTCCACAAAACATCAATATCAAGTCAGCGAATAAACAAAACTATTTAGAGCTACCAAAGTAGACTACATAACCTAAAAATATACCATATACTATTTACACAATTTATAAACTTTCATTCATGAATGCACAACTTTTTCTTAAAACTAAGGAGCTACTACTTACTACATATTTACATTCCATTACATTTTATTTCATTTGGAAAATTAAGCCACTGGGGTCTATCAAGGTTATGAGTTATATTTTAATAATAATAATGGAATCTTGCAAAACATGTATATATTTTCATGGATCCAGTCCACAATGCTTTTTCATAAGACTCGTAAGAAAAAAAGGGTACTTTCCCGTTATCCCAGACCCCAGACTTTTTGCCAGATTCGGATGCCACTTATAGAATAACCTTTATTAATAATAAAATAAATACAGTAGTCTTTTTACAACTTACAATTTTTACAATGACAAATAATTGTGAAGCTCAACTATATTTTTTTTTTATTTTTAATTTGGCCCTTAAGCTTTAGGCTTTACTGGGCCAGATTTCTTCTTTTTTTAAATGTTAAGTAACTAACTTAACCTAATCCCTGGTTAGGTTAGGTTTGGTTAGTTACTTAATATTTAAAAAAAAAAAAAATTTGGCAATCTAGGAAGTGGCGTATGAATCTGGCAAAAAGTCTGGGGGTCTGGAATAATGGGAAAGTACGGGAAAAAGTTGTGGTAAAACATTACAAGACACCCGCATTGCCATGAAACATGCTACAGTAACAAAACATATCAATCAATAGAGCATAAAAAATGGTGCAAGCAGCTATGTATCATTTTGAAAATATTAGAAAATAGTGGTAATTGTATACAATATCCCCCTCACCTCAGTTTCTAATAAAAATTATTGTAATGCATAGAAAATAATAAATAAGACCTTTCCTTTAAGTAAAAAAAATTTTCAGTTGATCATATTTATGGAGATATTAACTTTGTATAATTATTTACCACACATCAGTAAAGCTACGCCCCCATTCAGTATTAAAAAAATCAGTTTGATGGTTGTGGTCACAGACATGGAAAGCGAAACAGTGTGTTCATTTTGTTCAATATCTTACTACAATAGGATTCTTAAATATACAAATAATTTACCAAACTGCTTAGACTTTAAGAAATACAGTGTTGTAAAGAATGAAAAATTGTGCCCAAAGTGTGAGACTGTGTGTGTTTTTAACTTAGAAAGGCGTACCTTCCAGTGTCACAGGCATATTAAAGTTAAACCCTATGCCAAAAAAAAAGGCTATTACCAAGCAGTGTGACTTTGAAGTCAGCATCTTTAAGGGCACATAGATGGATAAAGTTAAGATCAATTCTGACTGCAATTTTATTTGCTGCTGCGTATTTGCATGACCTATTTTCATATCTGTTTGTGTGCAATAACTTAAAACTTACCAACCATACAATCGCCAACTGGTCTTCATTTATGTGTGAAGTGTTCATTTATCACTGCATGGACAGTGAAAAGCTTGGGGGATCTGGTAAAATTGATGAGGCTAAGTTCAGGAAACGTAAATATAACAGAGGGAGTGAGATTGATGGCACGTGGGTATTTGGCGCAGTTGAGAGGAGCTCCACAAAGATCTTTTTGAAGGCAGTTGAGAACCACACTAGCAAGACCTTGGTAGACTTAATCAACCTTTCTCAAAGTGGCATCTGTGAACCTGCTCTCATAGAAGACTTTTCTGACCAGGAGCTTCAAGAAGCATTGCTGAATGGCACCAAGCTGGAGCTGCCTGGTCTGCCTTCACATTCTCAGTGTTGAAAGGGCCGTGAAGTTGACATCTAAGCTTCCCATACTGTTTATGGACTCAAATCAAGGCGCACACACATTCTGGCCAAAGCCCTAAGCCGCCAGATGAGGCCTTCCTTTGCTTCTAAGGGCTCTTACAGTGAAAATTATGATCATCTTGGGATCTAAATGTGTTTATTTGACTCTGTACATGTTTTTTTACTTTTTTTGCAATAAAATTGTAACTTTTTTCAGGATTTTTTTATGAAAATAGCATGTTTTTTTCAGCCAAAAATTGCGAAAATGCGGTATTTTTTGGTACGATTTTTTGACGATTTTTTAAACAGTTTCCTCAAAAAACGGTTAAAGCTAGGGATCTGAAATTTTTTGTCAGTTATTATCATATTAAGCCCTGACTATTTTGACTAGTCCAAAGTCAATATCTAAAAAAATGCAGGAAAATCAACCTACCTTATTATGTAGTCTATAAGCCCTATCCCTGCTCTTTATAATGTCTCCTACTCTAGAAGTAAACCACAAAGGCTTTACTTTCACACGCTTAATTTTGTATGGTACACATTCCTCATTTATAGTCCTAAATACTGTTTCAAACGATTCCCACATTAGTTTTGCGTTGGAGATCCCCATTACATTTTCCCAATTGACGTGTGACAATTTATTTCAAAATTTACAAAGGTCTGCGTGCTGGAAGTTAGGAATTTTAGTCGAGTTAGCTGGTTTCAAGTGACTGACAGAGGACAAACTACCATATTGTGATCGCTATTGCTTAACGGTTCTATTACTTGAAGATCAGTGATTAACCTCTCATCCGTAGTTATTACTAAATCTAAAATACTGTCCAACCTCGTAGGTTCCCCAACCTTTTGAATAAGAAAGCTATCCTCGAGAAAATTAACTAAACGATTACCTTCCGCGTCTCCCTGTATTGTATCGTAATTCACGTTGGTGCAATTAAAGTCACCCATAACTAAAGCCTACTCACTACCTATTATTCTCTTTAGTTCACGATATAACGCTTCGTCCTATCAGCTGTTTGATTAGGGGCCTATATTAACCGCAACAAGTTTGAAATCGTTCAATTTAAGTTCTGCTATAGTCAAATCTATCAGTTCTGGAATTGTGTACTTTACTTCTATAACATTCGCAAAATTATCTTTGATATACAACATAACACCGCCTCCTCGCCTACCTATTCTGTTTTTAACAAAAAGTCTATAACCTTTAATTTGATACTCCCCTACAGTCACGTGTTTCAGTGCTAAGCCATGTTTGGGGTTATTTAACCACCTTCGTATCTCAGGTCATATAACAGAGGGAACCAACAGTAGTTTTTCGTGGGATCCAAACCACTGCCTCACCGAGGGAAACCCAGAAAGGTACCTTAATCACCGGAATCTTAAGTCCGGGCTAACAGTCGAACCCAGGAGCTTCGGATTAAGAATCCGGGATTCTACCACTAGGCTATCTTGGCGGATCTCATATTAGGAATTACAATTAGCTATTAACAGTTCCTTACTTATTCTATAAACTTTTAATACTTACTCAATGCTTAATCAAATGCTTTTAATGCTTAATCAAAAGCAATATTTTACCAGTACCACCACTATTTCTGACTCATGGAAGGCATATACGCACTGGCTGAAGAAGATTATAATCATTTAATGGTGAATCATTCCCTCAATTTCGTTGACCCTGTAAGTGGCGTGGCGCTCATAGCCATACTCAAACAGTTGTGTGTGTGTGTGGCAAAATGTACGGGCAAATGTACCAAAATACGGTCACCAGATGATTCACTTTCCTGGTTACTTGGCGCAGTACTTATTTTTCAATGCCTACCCACAATCTGCAGGATGTTTGCATCATTTCTTTACTGCAGTGGCACAAATTTACCAGCCTAGTTAAAAGTAAGTATTACTGTTGTTGATATTGAATCTTTTTTACGAAATATATCTCACAGTCGATGTAAAACCTTTATTTATAGTATGTAATTACTTTAATTCATTTGTAGTTAGGTTAGGTTAGATTCAGTTAGGTTGGTTTCTGAAAATAAAGTAATTACATGCTATAAATAAAGGTTTTACATAGATTGTGAAGTCAATTTCATAAAATTGAGGTGAGGGGGATGTTGTATACAATTACCAATAAAGTTATGACACTATGAAGATGTTACTAGGCCTATCATAGCTTACACCATTTGGATCTTTTCCGTTTCATGTACTGTAGGTCAACTGAACACCCTTGATGATTGGTTAGGTTGTCATGATATTTTTGTTAAAACTAACGAAAGTATCATAACTTAACCTAACCAATCATCAAGGGCATACATTGACCTAACCAGGCATTATATCCCATACAAAATTACCATTTTTTCTGCTCTATTGATTGATATGCGTTTCGTTACTGTAGCATGTTTCATGGCAATGCGGGTGTCTTGTAAAGTTTTACCAAAGTTGCATCTAAATTGTCCAAACCTGAAAACATTTTGAATATCTGTACCATATCTCCCCTCAATGTCTCTCAAAACTCAACTGAACCTTCTCCTGTATTCCACTCTTCTTAGGTTAGGGATAAGCTTGGTTGCCCTACATTACATACCTTCAGGCATTCCAATTTTATGTCTAAGGTGAAGGGACAAGGCTTAAATGCAGTATTCTAATCTGCCTTATTTCTAGCCTCTAAGCACTAAAGAAAATTTTAAATCACTACTAACTACAATGCCAAGATTCTTTCCTAACACCCATATTTATTCTTATTTGACCAAATATAAAGGCAAATTTCTCTTACCCTATATTATAATTTGCAAGTGAAAGGGTTAAGCTATTTATAAAGCTACATCACTCATTAAAAAAAATAAAAACGAGGGACGTTAAAACGAATATTAACCAAATATACATTATTTATACAATTTACGAAGTGTCTTACTCATAAAACTATCCTAGGCTCAGCTTATTTGGCGTACGGTAGGTTATGTGGTCTCTGACAGTTTCAACTTGGCTATTCTAAGCGAGGATATCAACTTAGAACTAGGCCTATACTGGGTCTGACCACTTCCGTTACCTAGTCTTGAACCTCTGATTACTTCTGCCTTAAAATCTTTGCGTAATTAAGAAGAAACGCTTAACCCTAGGTCTACGTGCCTATGCCTAACCACATTTTCTCTTGCCTAAGGCTCCATCTTGAATAAAAATATTACTTATACTCATAAAACCTAGTTGAGCGTTATTTCAGAAGTAAATGAAGACAACGAAATTCCACAAGAACCAACCGAAGACAAAAGCCATCAAACCGATTTCAACCATTTACCAACCCAGCATCGAAAAACTTCACTTCACTCCCAAGCTGAACCGGAATGCACATCCGATTACAGGCCTTTTAAGTAAATTCAAAATCAAGACGTACAAGACTTTGTACCCCCACCAAATAATTTACAATACTAATATTAATATAGGGACGATACGCTTACAGAACCGGGTAAAAATAAAATAAATTACTCACATATCACAGCCAGACAGGAACGTGCGGGACGTTTGCAAATGGCGGGCGGCTTGGGGAGGAGTATTGACGCTTACGTGACGTCATCAATCAATACGCACATTCATCGAAATATTCCAAACTACAAATGGTGTTTTACATTTAAATGCTACAAAACTTATAAGAAAATCAATTTTAAAATAACTAACAGTGATCCAATAGGCAGAAGTGTTTTTAAATTATTAAAAACTTAAATATTAAAGTACTTATCCCTACTCTTTACAACTGCACTGAGGCTTCTCTTTCTCTGTTCAGCTTTTCACCTATCTCAGATCCTGTTCCTACAGCTAAAATATTGCTCTCTTTCTCTCTATTTCCTGCTCTCTCATTCTCTCTATCCCATTTCTCTCTCCCTCACCTTCTATATGTACTTATTTTGATTTTGTTTCATTAAAAATTCATACAGCTATATTAAAAGAATAACAGGTGCAGACTCAATTTATATTTATTCATAATGAACCAAATCTAAAAATGCATAGACGCATCCGATATGATTTCTTAGTAACCATTTCATTCATTAAAACAATTATATAAAACTATTTGAAAGGCAACTGAGCGAAAATACAGAAGATAATTAGTTAAAATTAATTATTCTAATGATATTTTCATGTTTCTGAAACGTAATGTAGTTAGAAAGTTAAGACAACATAAATAAAAAAAAATCACTATCTAGCAACAGAGGAAATTGCTTTTCGATTTAGATCATCAATTTTCCAAGAAAATTCTTGCAGGCTATCCAATGGAGAGGCTACCTTTCTTTCCTCAATAAAGGAACAGTGTATATATATATATATATATATATATATATATGATGAATAAAACCACGAAGGAAAGGAAACACTATATATATATATATAGGGTGGCGCAAAAGTCGCCATCATAGGAATTTTCAGTGTTGATTATGTCATTTTTTTTCTTTTAGGTAGGAGATGGCTGCGAAATTAACAATAGACGAGAGGGTAAGCTTGGTTTTAATGCATGGAATACCAGGTACTGCAAATCGATGAATCGGTATAGAATTTAAATTGTGTACCGATTCATCGATTTGTTGTACCTGGTATTCCATACATTAAAACCAAGCTCACCCTCTCGTCTATTGTTAATTTCGCAGCCATTCCCTACCTAAAAGAAAAAATAATATAGTCAACACTGAAAATTCCTATGATGCGCGACTTTGCGTCACCCTATATATATATATATATATAAAAGGTAAGGTAAGGTAATATATATATATTACCTTACCTTACCTTATGAACCTTATGTTGTTTCGTGCGTTGGTCTCTCTTCACACGGAGGTCAAGCTGGTGGCCCCGCCTCTAGGTCTGGCTTTGTGGAGGAGCGAGTTGCTTTCTTGCGCTCTCCACCGTACATAGCCAGACCACGCCCGGTTCATCTGGTTCCGTCCTTAGCCAGGCATCCAGTCTTCTCTTGAAGACTTCAACTTTGACCCCCGTTACGTTTCTGAAGTCCTTTGGAAGCTGGTTGAAAAGTCTTGGCCCCCTGACAACCAAGCTATTTTCCTTCAGAGTTGAGGAGGTCCCTTGTCGGGCCTTTAATTTGGGAACGCTACACATTCTGCCTTTCCTATTTTAGTGTTGTTTGAATGGTAATTGGGTTTAGTTTTAGGTTTGTTACCAGTTTTTCGATCATTTTCCATATGTAGATTACGGTGTACCTCTCTCTTCTTCTTTCCAGGGAGTAGGGGCCTACAGATTTAGTTTACGTAGTCTTTCCCAGTAGTTGAGTTCTTTGCAGCCATCAATCTTTGCTGTGAAATGCCTTTGTGTTTCTTCTAGTTTATTAGTTTCTTCCTTTTTATATGGGGACGTCAAAACTGAGCAGTATTCAAGTTTTGGTATAATCAGTGTTTATGGCAGGGGAATCATTACTGTCCTGTCCCTTCTCTTGAACGTTCTTAGTACCTGTTCGGCGACTCTTTTTTGCTTTATTTATAGCTACCTAATTTTGTTTCGAATTTCGCATCATCTGTCACTATTATCCCGAGATCGATCGTTTTCGTTGAAATTGAAAAGTAATTAATTACAAGTAACTGAGTAACTAGTAATTAATTACTAAGTTAAACTACTTCATAATGATTGTAGTAATTATACGAACAACTCAATTCCAATTCCAAGGTAATTGTAATTTAAAATAAAATTACTTTTTTTAATTACTTCCCCATATTACGCATTGCATTTGTGTACATCATAACTTCACATTAAAAAGTGAAAACACCTTTTCATTTTCAACCTGATCGTAAAGTAAAACGTAGAGGACTTCATATTTCAATGCATTCATTGCAATCTAATTAGTAGCAGTGAAGATAGAATTTTGCTCATTCAGATCGTTGGATGTAATGTATAATCAAAGATTGACAGTATCAATCATACTGTCAGTGATTTGTTTGTTTGGTGGTGGTGGTGTTTAACATCCTTCGCAACATGTAGGGTTATATAACGGAGAGAACTTACAGCTTTGCATGGGAAACCATGGGTCGCTACATAATCTGAACGTAGAGGACGATCCCCCATCCAACTACCACCCAAACGTAGCGTGGCTTAGCTTCGCTGATTGAGGTTACAACATCGGCCAAAACGTAATCCCTGTATCAACGATATAATTGTATCTTGTATCGTGTATGAAATACGTAAATGTGAAATATCTTGTAACGTAAGTGTACTGTCGATACACAGTTTGGCAGTATCTTTATGAAAACATTATTACTGATACATACATACATACATATATACATACATACGTTAACAAAATCTCGTTTCCCAATGGATTGGGGTGAGAAGGCAGAAATAGTTTGGATGCGAAAGACCGAAGGTACTGAAAAAGAGAAAAGATAAAAATTAAAACGTGAACAGCCATTCACATACACATCCTGGTGGAACAGCGATCCTTCCACCCCAATATGGGTAATTTCCACACTTAAGCGCCCTTCATACGCCCCTGCGTATGAACGTCAAGAGTATCAAACCTTCCACTCTTAAACACCTGCATAACTTCTGTTCTCTTCTGCTCATCATCTATAGTCTATACCAGTGCTCTTTAACCTGGGCGGTACCGCCCACTAGTGGCTCAAGGATCTCATTAATCTAAAGGTAATTGCAATTAATTTTATTGTTTTATGCAGGGTATATAACTTTTAGTTTGAGTTTTTGCATTTTTAATTTTGGTGGGCGATACGGAGATTCAAAAGTTACAAAAGTGGGCGGTAAGCATAAAAAGGTTGAAGAGCACTGGTCTATACTCTATACCCCTTACATTCCATGCTTGCCTGCAGTTACGTGGGTGACCCGGGCAGGCGCAACGCCCAAATCTGAGGACAGGGTTGCCTTCGTAAGGAGAAAGAGTGAAGGATGAGTCTCCAGCCCAGTCCTTCCCTTCCTGTATCGCAGGAGATGCGGAGCTAGCTGCACCTTTTGTGGGGCAGTGGGGTCGTCACTAAGGTTCATCAGAGTTGCTACAAAGATTTTATTTCTAAGAGGGAGCTCTCCCTCTTAGAGGTATAGCTAGGCGGGAGATACTTGTGGCAGGGCATTTTTTTTACATTGAAAGTGGTCCTCTTACTACAAAACTATTTTCTTTCAGGGTTAAGGATGTTCCCTGTCTCGCCTTCAATTTGGGAATACGACACAGTCTACCGCTTCTACTTTCCACCGTTGGGGGGGTTATGGGATTCAGAGTAAGATTAGGGACTAGTTTCTCCATTATTTTCCAAGTGTAAATAATGGTGTATCTCTCTCTTCTCCTTTCCAGTGAATATAGGTCTAGTTCTCGTAACCTTTCTCAGTAATTTAGTTCTTTGCACCCATTGATCTTGGCTGTGAAGCTTCTTTGGATCCCCTCCAGCTGTCTAATGTCTTCTTTTTTATATGGGGATGTTAGGACCGAGCAGTATTCCAATTTGGGTATTATCAGGGTTTTCAGTAGAGGAATCATTACATTCCTATCCCTTCGTTTAAAGGTTCTCAATATCTGACCCGTTATTCTCTTTGCTCTGTTTACTGCTATCTTATTTTGTGTTTCAAATTTCGCATCACCTGTCATTACAACCCCTAAATTTTTTGCTCTGGAATTTCTCTGAATTTCCTGTCCATTTGGGGTATAATATTCCATGGATTTTAGGTCTTCTCTTTTTCCGCACCGTAATAGTTGAAATTTCTCAGTGTTAAACTTCATATTGTTGTCTTCCGTCCACTTATAGATTTTGTTTATGTCGGTTTGTAGAGATCCTATGTCTTCTGGGTTTCTTATTTTTCTACTGATCTTTGTGTCATCCGCAAAGGATGTTACTGTGTTATATATATATATATATATATATATATATATATATATATATATATTATACATATATATTCACATACACATCCTGGTGGAACAGCGATCCTTCCACCCCAATATGGGTAATTTCCACACTTAAGCGGGCCCTTATATATATATATAATGGAGAAACTAGTCCCTAATCTTACTCTGAACCCTGTAACTTCACAAACAACAATGGAAAGTAAAAAAGGAAGACTGTGTTGTGTTCCCAAATTAAAGGCTAGACAGGGAACATCCTTAACTCTGAAAGAAAATAGTTTTGTTATGAGAGGACCAAAACTGTTTAATTAGCTGCCCAAAGACCTAAGAACACGAGTGATGTTGCAGTGGACATCTTCAAAAGAAGAGTAGACGCCTGGCTCGGAACAATCCCCGATGAGCCGGGCGTACCTGGCTATGTGAGGTGGAGAGCACAAGAAACCAACTCACTACTTCACCAGGCCAACCCGAGAGGAAGGGCGACAAGCTTCACCTTCGTGAAATGAGGAATCATCGCATGGAACATTTGAAAGGTTGAAAGGTATAATGATGACTTATACTATATAAGTCATCAAGAAATGGTTTTGCAACCCCTGATTTTCGTTCTACTATTACTAATGCTCCATCAGTTACAACTGCAAATCGAGAAGTAGGTAGACGCCGTGTACCCGCGTGTCCCCGCCCCCCCAATTTCCATCACGGATCATGTGTACAGTATAACATCATATATACAGTATCTTTTTGTAACTTTTTACGCATGCTTTCCCACCTGCTACTTTGTGACGCCAGTCACAGACATATATGTAATTATTTTCAATGTCCCCCTCCCTAGTCTTTTAAAGTGCCCATTTTGAGCATTGCCTCCCTCCCAGTGAAGATGTGGAAAAAAATGCTCTGACTCGTGGTCATCCACTACCAGAACCACGACAAATGAATTAAAATGTTTGCAATTATGTATTTTTTTAGCATATTCTTAGTTGATTCATTTTCGATGAATGACGATTTTTATAAATGTTACAACGTTTGGAGTAGAATGAGCACTCAAAAGGAGGTGTAACAATATACCAATTATAATTTCCAGATAACTTATCAGTCACTTTGTTGCATAGTCGAGTTAAAATATTAGTTTTTTAAAATATATTTAAAAACGTAACATAATGTTCTGAAAATGTTGGAAATGGGTGTCTGGCGAGAGATTTCACCTGTCAGTCGGGAGATCGGAAGTATTTGGCAAAATAGGTGCAAAATTGGGTAATCCCGGGATCCCGAGAATTTCCCGGGATTTATTATAAATCTTGAATATCTCAGGAATATTTAAAAAACATTTAAATAAAATTATTATTTAGGAGAATATGCATATAAACAGCTTGAAGAGATGGGATATTTGCAAAAAAAAATTATAGAACATACATTTCCGTCTCCAAAACAGTAATATTCTTGGAAAAAATTCCTTCATATAAAAAACTTTCTTATATAATGTAAAAAATAATAGTTTCTTTGGGGTTTAACATGACAGAAAAAAATCCTATTTATACAGTAGCAGTGCACTCAAGTGGTAAAGATTCTACAGAAAGTGAAGAAATAAGTGTTGTTTGCAAAATGAAGGAGAATTTGCTCTCCTTATAATATTATCATTCACTGACTTTTGAAATAATTTTTCAAGACACACAAATGACCCACACTGCGATCATTTAGCAATGTTTGTAATTTCATAACAATTACATGTTAAGCAATATATATATATATATATATATATATATATATACACACACCTTATAAACCTTATGTTGTTTCGTGCGTTGGTCTCTCTTCACACGGAGGTCAAGCTGGTGGCCCCGCCTCTAGCTACGTGCTACAGAGAGAGCTACTGTAATTCAACATATAAAATAATTGTACGAAAATCATTTATATTCAGATTGATAAATTTTAGCTTTGAAAATTACATCAAAATTTCCCGAGATTGGTGATGAATTTCTTGGGAAATAAAGTCACCAATTCATCTCCGAGATTTCCCCAGGATTCCTAGTCGCCACATCACTACGTCACGACACGACATAACTATTTAAAATTTAGCATTTATTTTAAATACTGTGAAAGCATTTTGAAAAATTACCCAACAATAACAGATGTTTTCTTGAAATACAACACTGTCTTGCCATCAAATGCTCCACTGGAACGTCTTTTTAGTTTGAGAGCAATAGTATCTTGCCAAAAACAAAGAAATTATCCGATGAAAAGTTCTTATTTGTTATGCTTTTTGAAATTTACTGTTTAATTAGTTGCATCGTTGATTACCTTGATGGATACTGTACCTTGTTTTTTAGGTGGGGGATCTGTCTCCTGCCAATAAACATTAGTATTGTCATTGTAGTCTTAGCAGTGGGTAGTTTTATTATTACTTGTTTCTGTACCTGCCTTATTTTTATTTCTTTTTAAGTCATAATTTTTAGTTTTTAAAATTTATTATTGTTTGATTTATCTTATTGCGTATTATCTTCAAGAATACTACAGGGTGTCCCAAAAGTCTCCATAGATAGGGAAAATTAGCACTTTTTAGCAAAATGTAACTTTATTTACAAAACATTCTCTACATGATTGCCATTTCTTGTAAACACACACGGATGCGTCTCTCCCACTCATGGTGAACTCGTGTTAACACATTTGATGTTATGGACGTAATGTACCAGGAAAAGATACAGAACATGGATCGCCTAAAGGAACGCATTCGAAGTGCAATTACGTCCATAACACCAAATGTGTTAACACGAGTTCACCATGAGTGGGAGAGACGCATCCGTGTGTGTTTACAAAGAAATGGCAATCATGTAGAGAATGTTTTGTAAATAAAGTTACATTTTGCTAAAAAGTGCTAATTTTCCCTATGTATGGAGACTTTTGGGACACCCGTATACTATTTTATGGGATTTATATCCTTCCAATAAAGCTTATCATTATCATTATTAAATTATCCTGCGAAACTTGAGTCAGGGCAAAATTTGGGGTTTACATTAATTTCATTAGCTATCAGTTAGCAGAATTACTTTTGAGCAGGGGCGTCGATTGCTCTAAAATAGTGGGGGGGGGGGACACTTCGCCTTCAAACAGCGAATCAAACAATACCATTTACCCGTTTTTTGTATTTTTCTCAGCATGTTGAAAAAACTCAATTGTATTTAATCATTTTATGTCTTTCTTTATTTAAACATTTTTTTTGCATAAATAAGAAACTCAATACAAACTATTTATAATATTTAACCTTTCATGTAACATAATATCACACATATGTTTAACCAAAATAAATCTTTTATTACCCGTAGACAACAGAGGTCAATGTACATAAACTGATAACAAAATATGTTCGTGAAATATAAAACGAATAAACTGCACTTTGATCACATTTTGACATTGAAAATGATACGTAACAAAACCGTTTATTTAACATATTTCCATTTCGCATACTTAATGACCAAGAACACACAAATGCTACGTGCAATTATTAAAATGCAAATTGACTGCTAAATTCCATGATAAATATACACTGGTGTTCATGACAATAATTTATAGTATTGCTATTACATTTGCATATGCATATAATACGACATGTAACGTCTTATTATGTGTCATTAATAGTTAGCGTTTATAGCAATTCATCCACGAAAGTGGGAGGGACAACTGGTAGGTTGTCCCCCCCCTTTGTTAAAAGAGGGGGGTAAAATTTTTTTTTTAAATTGTTTTAACGCAAGAGTAAAATACCAAAATTACTGTAAATGGTACAAAAGATGTATTTAGAAACTACTCAAGCATACAAAACATACTAATGAATTGCGGTCAGTATTTCGTACATTTACCCTTTCTTTTTCAGCACTTCGGCGATACGTCGTGGCATGGAATTTACCAGTATTTCGCAATACGCCGGCGTAATTTCCTGCGCCCACACCTTCTTCATGGCTTCTAGCAAATCATTCAATGATGTAGGATTGTGACAGGTAACTTTTTCTTTGACGGTTCGCCAACAGTTCTCTATCGGGTTTAAATCGGGCGAGTTTCCCGGCCAAGGTCCGATCAGCTGAAAACGCGAATTTCAGAGCCAATCAGACACGGCGTTAGTGCGGTAACATGGTACTCTATCGTGTTGGAAAAACGTTGTGTGGCGCATCTCCATAAACAGCGGCAACTTCTCCTGCAGGACATTTAGTTTTTTCCAGACCCGGTGACGGCAGGCGGCGCGCAGCAAAACCCTGCTGTTCATCCTTCCATACAATAAAGAAAGTGGTTGTAGATAAATGGGTTCCATGGGTAGCCTGCTGGTTAAAACGCTGGACTGCTGGTGGGGCGTGGTTCGGATTCCACGTTAAACTGTAGGTCTAAGGTGGAATGAAAAGCTTGACCTTCGTCAGAATGAACAATTCGGGTGGAAGCAAACCAAACCAAACCAAAGGTTAACCTCGTTAACCTTGTTGCTGTTCCGTGCGTTGGTGTCTCTTCACACGAAGGTCAAGCTGGTGGCCCCACCTCTAGGCCTGGCTTGGTGGAGGAGCGAGTTGCTTTCTTGCTCTTCACCGTACATAGCCAAGTACACCCGGCTCATCTGGTACCGTCCTGAGCCAGGCATCTAGTCTTCTCTTGAAGACTTCAACTTTGACCCCTGTAACGTTTCTGAGGTCTTTGGAAGCTGGTTAAAAAGTTTTGGCCCCCTGACAACCAAGCTATTTTCCTTCAGTGTTGAAGAGGTCCCTTCTCTGGCCTTTAATTTGGGAATACTACACATCCTGCCTTTCCTATTTTCCATTGTTGTTTGAATGGTAATTGGGTTTAGTTTGAGGTTTGGTACCAGCTTTTCGATCATTTTCCATATGTAGATTATGGTGTACCTCTCTCTTCTTCTTTCCAGGGAGTACAAATTTAGTTCACGTAGTCTTTCCCAGTAGTTGACCCCTTTGCAGCCATCAATCTTTGCTGTGAAATGCCTCTGAGTTTTTTCTAGTCTATTAGTTTCTTCCTTTTTATATGGAGACGTCAAGACTGAGCAGTATTCAAGTTTTGATATAATCAGTGTTTTTAGCAGGGGAATCATTACTGTCTTGTCCCTTCTCTTGAACGTTCTTAGTACCTGTCCCGCGACTCTTTTTTGTTTGTTTGTTTCGAATTTCGCATCATCGGTCATTATTACCCCAGATCGATCGCTTTCGTGCTTCTCTGAATTTCCTGTCTATCTGGAGCATAATATGCAGTCTGTTTAAGTTCCTCTTTTCTACCATATCCCAAGAGCTGAAATTTTTCGGTGTTAAATGTCATGTTGTTGTCTTCTGACCATTTGTATATTTTGTTCGTGTCCCTCTGCAAAGCCTCCACTTCATTAACATCGCTGATTTTTCTGCTGATCTTTGCATCGTCTGCAAAGGATGTTACTATACTGTTGCTGTTTACTCTACTGTCTATGTCTGTTAGCATGATAATGAATAGGAGTGGGGCCAGTACTGTACCTTGTGGTACTGAGCTGCGTACTTCCGATTCTGATGATGATATACCTTGAATTTTGACGACCTGTAGACGTTCTCCGAGGAAGTTGTAGATCCACTTTCCCACTTTGCCTGTTATTCCCATATATTTAATTTTATGTGCTATAATACCGTGATCACATTTGTCGAAAGCTTTAACAAAATCCGTGTATATGACATCGTAGTTGTCATTGCCTTCCAGTGCATCTACGATATTGCTGTAGTGTTCTATTAGTTGTGATACTAGGCATGATCTACCTGCTCAGAATCCGTGCTGATTTTCGTTGAATCTTTCCAGTGTCTCCAAGAAATCATAAATTTTTTCTCTGACTATTCTTTCAAATACTTTGGTGAGGTGGGACGTCAAGGACACTGGTCTATAGTTCTTTCTTTGCTTGAGATCTATCCCCTCATTTATATATAGGGACAATGTTTGCTCTTTTCAAGATGCTCGGTATTTCTTCAGTGTCTAGGGATCATCTCCATATCCAGTATAAAGGTGTAGCTATTTCATTTTTACAGTTTTTAATCAATAATGCGTTCCAATTGTCCGGACCTGCAGCTGGATGTGGTTTCATTTCTCCTATAGCTCTCGCTACATCTTCTGGGGTAAAATCAAAGTCTATTATACAGTATACACTCTCCTTTATTTTCTCTTCAAAGAATGCATCTATTTCAGATATCGCTTTGTCACTTTTTGGGGTACTGAAAACTGATTCATACTGGGCTCTCAATGTTTCAGATATTTCTTCGTACCCGAGATTGTTATATATACTACAATCAATAAAGAGAATAAAAGAAAACTCTACCTGGCATTAGTCCGATCAGTACTTTTGTACCCAACTGTCCCGCTACACCTAGGAACCAACAGCCAGCTACGAAAAATGCAAAGGGTACAAAACAAAGGTATCCTATACATAAATGATAAATCCCGCAGAGACAGGGAAAAACAAATGCACTTACACGAAAATGCAAATTTAGGGCCAATTAATATAGTCTTACAAAATCAAGTTGTTAAAATATGAAAGAAACTACAAGAGGAAATTCCTCCGGAATTATTGGATAAAGTTGAAATCGACGATGAAATGCAAAGGAACATCAAGATCCAATATAGAATAGAATAGAATAGAATAACCTTTATTATTAATAATAAAATAAATACAGTAGTCTTTTTACAACTTACAATTTTTACAATGACATAAATAATTGTGAAGCTCGACTATTTTTTTTTTTTTTTTTTAATTTGGCCCTTAAGCTTTAGGCTTTACTGGGCTCTCATTAAAAATAAGCAGCTAGCCGTTATAAATTAATAATAATAAAATAAATAAATAAGTAAATAAGTATTATTAATAGTTAAAGCCTGTATTTCAATATTAAACAATATTAATGGACAATATAAAACATTATTAGTGGACATTAATCCAAGATTTTTGTTAGTATCCCATTATTAATCGGGATTTTAACTTGGTTTTAAACAAATTTACATTCGCAATATTTTTTATATCGGCATGCAAGTCATTCCATAGTTTCAATCCAATGAAAATGGGTAGTTTTTGAGATGAAGACAATCTAAATTGAGGTATAACAAGCTTTGATCTATTTCTGGTCTGATACGTGTGGATTTCTTGATGAGTTATAAAATATCTATTTACCCATTGCAAATTAATGATTTTGCTCTTACACTTGTAAATAAAAATAAAATGTGCCAGTTTGGTTATATCATTGAGCTTTAGTAGGTTTAGCTCTTTAAATAATGCACTAGAGTGATCAAGGAAATCAGCATCAGATAATAAATAACCTTATTGCTCGTTTTTGGATGACAAAGATACCATTTAATGCGTTGTTAGCGGAGTTTCCCCAAACAAGGGTGCAGTATGTTATATAAGGAAGAACAAGAGTATGATAAAGAGTCAATAAAACTTGTTTAGGGACTACATTTCTAAGTTTAGAAATTTCCAATTTAGAAGCAGCAGAAAACAAATAGAAAACCAGCCAATACCGGTATATGTTTAAATTTACAGAGAACTCACAGTACCTACACGCACGATAATAAATAATAATAAATACTGAAGACAAAGATCTCCAGCCAACCTGGAATCTTTCAACTCCTACGATACTTCATTTTCTCACTTTCTTCTACTACTGTTAGAAAATTTAGAAGAGGAAGAGCCATTGTTGTCCCAAGGCGATATGATGACTAAGCTGATTGATGCAGCATTGCTTTTATATATTAAGTTAAGGTGTATATATATATATATATATATATCCATCTCATAATTGTAAGGTTAGTGAAAAATTCACTTAATTTAGAGCTTGCATTTTTGGATTCTTGTGGCATCATTGTTTGGGCACTCTTGTGGCATCATTTTTTTAGGGAACTGCGCGTCCTTTCTACTCGTTTGTTGAATGCGGATCTTACAGGGTGTGGTCTTATAGAGAGCTCTCTTGCAATTCAGTTTCGTTGTTTAGATACAAGATTGTTGCATCGTGCAATGGTTCAGGTTGTGTTGTTGTTGCAAGGTTTAGAAAGAAGACCATAAATAGTGCCCCTTTTGTTTTTTATCTTAATTTATGCAACTGAGGCCTAAGGTAGGCCCACATCGAGTCAGCAACCCTGAGGTAGGATCTAATAGGACCTCCAAGTCCGTAAGTTTTAGTCTAGCTTAACTTGGGCTGTAGGTTAAACTGGTCCTTCAGAGCTTGGCCGTTCAGGGCTCAGCTGGGATTCTGAACCGAATAAAATAAAATATTACAACCACTCCCAAAAGTGTGTCAACAATACACCTTTACCCCCGCTCTTACTATTCCAACTTCTTTAATCGTTGGTCGTTGATCATTCTCACTTGCTATTTTCTTGTTTTGGTCATCACGTCTCACTCTCTGCACCTTCGTCAGTAGCACCACATGTCATGCCACCCGCTCTCCAGCCTTCGCCGGAGAGCGGCCCACTGTTCCTTCAAGGCTACGGTCGAGCATACACGAAGTCTATCATCAAGTAAGGCCCTCTACAATTTCATCCTGCAAAAAGCAACATCACTGCTGCAGGCGTTTCCGTTGACCCCCTTTTCAACAAGTCTCTACCGGCCCTCAACACTCATCCTCTCGCCGGTATGGCCAGTCCGCCTACAGAAGCAATCCTTCGAAGCCCAGGTCCGTAAACCTTCTAGTAGGTTACAAGCAGAGCTGGGCAGTAACGCGTTACAAGTAACGGCCGTTACGTAACGCGGTACTTTTTTAGTAACGGTAGTGGTAACGGCATTACATTTCAAATCAAGTTAATCTTTCAGTAACGACGTTACTTTTTTAGGGAAATACATTCGTTAGCCGTTACTCGTTACTTTTTTAGGGAAATACATTCGTTAGTCGTTACTCATTACTTTTTTATCGTAGCTTGCAATTAGTTTATTTCGATCCTCACTCATTATTCATTAACCGTTAAAAATTTGTCCCTTCTCTATGAGCGAGGTGTGCATGTTAGCCATTGGCATGTTGGCAGCCTACCCCCATCCACCCTCTCCCCCTACACTGACAGCATTGTCAAAGTAAAAAGGCGAAGAACCCTGGAGCAGGGAGGGACCTAAGTTCAACAGAGGTTTCGTCATTCCTCTCATCTGGGCCTTCACGGCACGTTAGCTCTGCATCCTTCCCATCCACTAACTTTAAAAATATGTTTATTAAACTTAACACTCCTATACCATCTAGTGCCGCTGTTGAGCGGGTTTTTTCAGTAAGGAAGGATATACTGCGTCGGAAACGAGGCTCGCTCTTAGATGCAACTTTTGAGAAGCTTGTTTTCTTAAAGGCCACTAAAGATCTTTTGAATAATAGTTCTTAAGTTTGTATATTTAGCTAATAAATGTCAATTATCATTGCCATGCACAATAACTCATTTGATTCATTTCCTTAGTATTTCGTATTATTGTTTTGCAAAACTAAACTTTCCTGGTAGATTCTAGCATTAGTAAATTAGTATCAATAGTATGCTACATCCTCTGTTATGTTGCAATTCCTAGTAATAAATCTTGTAGTAATTTTGTTTCACTTTTTTGAAAATATTATGCCTTATAAGTCATAACAACGCAATGAAAACATACACAGACTTCATAGCCTATGCATTAACCAGTGGAAACAAACCAACACATACTCGCACAAGCGAATGTTTATATAATATAATATTTTATGTGTATATATAAATTATAATATATCTATGCATATATATAATATATTTCCATTTCATTAAAAGTAACGGTAACGAGTAACAGTGCCGTTACTCGTTACTTTTTAAAAATGATAACTGTAACGATAACGGCGTTACATTTAGAATGTAGTAACGGTAACGGCATTACATTTATAAAGTAACGAGCACAGCACTGGTTACAAGCCACAAACCTCACTTTGCTCGTTACTCCTCCACGTGAAACTCCTCTCTCACCCCACGGCGAAACGCAGGACGTTAAACCTTCACGTAGGTTTCTTCAGTCTCCAGAGTTATCCAGCGTCGCGGTAAGTCTTTTGTCGGCCCTCACTCAGCCTACAATGTTTTGTTACGTCGTGCTTCCACAAACTCGGCCTAATCGCGTAGGCCCTAGAAAGTGTCTTCAATGCCGTTCAAGCTAACTCTCCCGTTGACACCGCAGTATGCCTATTCAAGTGTTGTACCAATACCGTAATTTTTCTATCACTTTGTTATTGTGTTCATTCATATAACTTACTTATTTTGTATCCGCTTGTTTAGATACTCATTTATGCATTTCATTTTCACTGACCTAATCCATTTACTGTACCGCACCGCACCTTCATTCTTATTTTATGTTCACCTCGGCATATCTCATTAGCCTACCTGAATTAATGTACTTACTTAACAATTAGACTGTATAACCATTTCTTATTGCTAATACTCAATCATCTTTAGCATACTATAAATGCCGTTATATAATTGTTAATCACTATAACTACCGTTATTGAATTGTTAATCACTGTGAACAAAATACAAAAACAAACACTTTATTTCAGACTCAACAGGTACAAACATTATACAAGAGGTCCATAGAAGATTAAGAGATAGTTGTCTGGAGCACTGACTAAGTAGGTCAGTGAATCACTGTGTATAATGAACATACAATTGCCTACGCCAATGCTTTCAGATTTGAGATTTATAAAATATATCGGAGACCAGTCCACTAACCATGGATTCTATTATCTTATTGACTGACTCATCAAGCCTAGTGATAAATCTAAATACAAAATTGCGAATGACACTGGCAGAGTTAGGCACCTTATTGACTACAAACAGCATACTGACACTAGAAGGAGCACCATTTACAAATCTTGGAGTCCTTAATAAACTCCTAAAAATATTATTATATGCAACATATAATTTCCTCAAATTATACATGCTGTAGTTCCGCCACAAATGAGCTGTATTCAGTGGAGTACAAAACGTTTTGAACAAAATCAACTTAATATCTAATGAACACATGAAATTTTCTAACCAAAGTATTCCCCTGAGCATATAATTGTCTACATTGCCTTAGAATATCACAGTCATCTGAAAAACTATCCGTTAACATCAGATGATTAACAATCATTGTGCCAATATAGCAGCCTATTTTACAGGTGTTCAGCTCAACAGATAGATTATCCATATAAACATTGAATAAGTAGGGTGATAGTATGCCTCCCTGCCTGACACCATTGGTCACGGAGAATGGCTCTGAATTAACCAGTGGTGGGCACCGTTAACCAAAAAGTTAACTTCGATAACGATAATCCGTTAACCCCAATTTTTAACTCCGATAACGATAATCCGATAATTTTACTACAAAGTTAACGGAAGTTAACGATAATCCGTTAACGATAACTATTTCTTTACTAACATTTAAAAAAATCAAGGAAAAAAGCTTTAAAACCCATAGAAAATGTTTATTTATGCAAAATCCAACAATAAATAGGTATTTAACTGTATTTTTATCAAGTTTTGCAACTTTTTTGCTTAATAACTTTTTTTTTATATTTTTAATAAAAAATGTACTGATTACATGTTTTGAAACCCTTGTAACCACTAACCATTAACTAAATTTTAATTTACCAGAGAATTATTATGGCGGGAACTGAAAGGTAAAATTAAATTTTAGGCACATTTATTAAAGACTATGACACAATGTGCTGGTTGCCCTTCAGAAAGACCAACTTCTCAAAGTTAGGCCCAACTGCCAGTCTTGACCTCTTGGGCCTCCCCAACCTCCCCTTGCGAGATCTGGAAGCAGACTGAAGTTATGGCGGTTTGAATTCATTCGCGGAGCGGTGATCTTCCGTGAATGACTCCTCGCAGTTAACGTGTTAACGGACTTTAACAGACTAAATATCGAGTTATCGGAAGTTAACTGGTCCGATAACGATAAATGGAAATTAACTTCCGTTAATAGTCCGTTAAAAAAAGTTAACTTCGTTAATTAACTGTTATTGGATTAACGCTTTAGTGCCCAACACTGGAATTAACCCCACCCCATCTTACAATCACTGTCTGGTGATTATACCAGAATATTAATATATGGACCAAGTAACCAGGTACATTACGATTTACAAGTTTCATGAATAATTTGTCATGATTAATACCATCAAATGCTTTAGAGGCATCCAGGAAACAAAAAAATACATTAGCATCTAGAGTTTGGTATTTACAGACCATTTCCTTCAAGGCATACATACACATATCAGTATTGTGATAGAGTACACACACATATCAGTGAACAAATAATTGATTTATTTTCCTAATTAAACACAAAACAACAAATTTCTCTCTCCTTATTAAATATTGTTTGTTTGGCTGTAGGCAAAGCTAGTGACTCTAATTATTCAACTCAATTCAATTCATAAATTATAGTAAGCCTACTTCACTATAGAAGTATGTCAAATAAAATATAAAATTAAAAGCTGCAAATGATTACCTCAAGTTCAAAGGCATAACCTAATATATGATTAGTTAATTAAACTATGGTTTCTATTCTATTATCTTACTAAAGCCGCTTTCTTTTACCAGTTTCAGCAAAATTCGGGTCGTCAAATCGTTTGTTTTGGCGAAAAATAATTCAGCTGGACGAAAAGAAAACGCCTTTAGTTAATTAAACTATAGCTTCTTATCTTACTAAAGCCGTTTTCTTTTCGTTCAGTTGACTTGATATAAAGTCAGCCCAAATTGCAGCGTTATTTTTCGTCAAAATAAATTAGACTTGACCCGAATTTTGCCGAAGCTGGCTCCAGAGGTGGCTTGTAAAATTACTCTTTGTAAACAAACAAGTTGTCGTCTGCAGAATCAGAGGTATTTCAAGTATTCATTGCATTATTTATACTCATATATAAAAGAAAAATATATGTTATTGATGTTAGAAGACTATGCTAGATTAAATTTACACATTTATAAGCCTTAAATAAAGAATTTGACATTTGGAAATGAATTAAAGTGATTGAATTACATTTTTCATTGATGTTTACATTTTGCCATAGAGTGAATCAAGTACTTGAATCCGCTCTCTGCGCGTCGTGTGCGTGCCCTCGAAGTGATTCAAATGATTCAGTAACTCAAATCTCACTGTGTGGAAACAAAACCGTGATCAGAGATGATTCAAGTACCTGAATCACTTCTTGAGTTTCGACATTCTGAATGCACTTGAATTACTTGAATCACTTCCACATTCAGGTGTTCAATTGGCCTTCAGTCATTGCAATTTTGAGCCTATTCTATTTCGTCTTATTGTGGGCTGGATTTATGATAGAAGCCTGAAGATAGGACCTTGCTGTCCTGTATTGAGTGTTCAGATGAATGGCTGTCTTTAGCACATAAGCGACGGAGACTTAGGGTTGCTAGATTTTTCAAATCGCCATGCCGGACAAAAATTTTTTTTTTTTTTTAAGACCAAATTTTTTCAAATTGAAACGAGATTTCTTCAACGGTTACAACAAACAGAATTAGCCATTTTGCTAGGGGAAAATTTTTAAATATTATTATTATTATTATTATTATTATTATAAGTAAAAAAAAACATGAGTGTAAATAATTAATTAAAAAATATTTTAAATCTTATAAATAAAATCAAGTGTGTGTGTGTGTATATGTTCCTCTTTCACGCAAAAACTTTCACGCAAATGCAGCAATTTAGACCTGAACGATTTCTTATTAAAAGTAGACATACTTACAGATTTTATTTGAATTACACAATCTCAAGTTACAGCATATGGTCAAGCAATCGCAGGATTCACACTAATTCAAAGCTTACACTATAACTACAGCCGAAAAACTGCCAACTCGTGGCCAACCACAACATTTTATAAGCGTTATGTAATTTTTAGGGTGTTCCAGAACATTCAACATTACTCTTCAGAATTCTACGAGATCCTACATAATTCTAGAAAATTCTAAATCAATTCATCCCGAAAAAATTTGCTTAAAAAATATTTTTTGTGGGACATTTTGAATACAAAGCGGGACGCGGGATTTTTGTATCAAATGCGGGACTGTCTGGCAACCCTATACGGAGTAAGCATAGCTAAGAGTAGGCCTAACTGAATTCTGTTCACATTTGACGTTACAAACTCACGTTTTTGCGTTCTTTTGGGCTGTTTTCTTTTCGTCCAACTGACTTGAGGTCAAGTCAAATGAGTTAAAGTCTGCCACGTTCTTTTCGTCCAAAACTCAAGATCCGACTAGATTTGACTCGTTTTGCCAAAGTCAGCTCCGCAAGCGGCAGAGAAAATGAAGTCATTGAAGGGTAGATGTGTTATACGAAAGTGACTGGTCGAGGTGGTCGATGTGACCAAGAAAGAGGACAGTGAAGAAGAGAAACTTGAACAGACGAAAAGATGGGAAAGAAGTAGAAAAAGGATGGAAGAGAAACGAGAGCGTGAGTAGAAGATAGGTGCTCGGGCTCAACCAGGCACGCGCAGGCGTTAAGAGCAAGCTCTTTTTTGTAGGCCTACTAACCCCACAAGGGGCTAGCAGGCTAGGGTTGCCAGGCGTCCCGTATATAGAGGACATGTCCTGTATTTAATGATTTTGTCCTGTGTCCTGTATTGACTTTATCAGGACGCCTTAAATGTCCTGTATTAAGATTTTTTTTAAATAAATTGCAAAATTCAGCAGTTTAGAGCTGTACGATTTGGAATTTTCAATATTTTTATTTGTACTACTTGTACTCATAATGCTAATGTTGAGCGTGTTTTCTCGTTAATGAATGTTCAATGGACAAAAGAACGAAATAAGTTGGATGTGACCACAGTAGAAGCTATGTTACAATGTAAATGGAACATAGACTGCCAGTGCAAGGAATTTTATAAGCAAGTTCTGCAAAACAAGGACCTGTTAAGGAGAGCCAAGTCATCAGTGAAATATAATTAAAGGTATGTGATTTAAATACTTACATTTTACTTAGATAAGAAATTGATATTTTGGTAACAGGGTCTCGCCTGCGTAAAGTTAAGCTGATTAAATTTTTAATTTAACCCAGATGACCGTGTTACCAATATTTTTTAGTATATAAGTTTGTCCCATGCAGTAATATTATTTTATCTCAATTTACGTATGTATATGCAAATTAGAAATCATTTGAATTTAAATTTGAACAGGGTGTCCTGTATTTCTATTTGGCAAATCTGGCAACCCTATAGCAGGCCCACTAAAAAGTGACAACAGATGCCGGTGGCTGAACCACCAATACCTTCTCGGAGGATGGAAGATTAAAAACTATGAAAGTGACTGTTAAGATAAGTTGACATTTATAGGACAATGACTGTTAAGATAAATATTTTTTAAAACCCTAACTGGCAATGAAAAGATTACCAGTTTGTTCCAAGATTTTGCTTACCAGTCAGGTTCTCTTTCTTGAACTGATTTTCCTTGAATTTACCTTGAAGCGTTTCTGCCTCAAGGGTGCGCTGCTCCCACGAAGTCCGCTCAGTGCCTCCTGAGGCGGGGCTACGACGTAGTCATTACCCTTCTTTTCTCTTGCTCCTGCCATACGATCTAGTCCACTATCGAGTTGTGAGGGCTGGTCTGGCAGGGAATACCCTGGCACTGTGGGTTGGTCGGGTATGTTGGTTGAAAACATGTCCAAATGTTTTTTAAAAGTATAGGAGATTGTTCTCTTTATAGTTTTTGGTTTAACAAAATATTTTTGTGTCACAAAAATGAATTATGTTGACTAAAATTTTAGTAAAACTTTACAAGACACCCGCATTGCCATGAAACATACTACAGTAACGAAATATATATCAATCGATAGAGCAGAAAAAATGGTGCAAGCAGCTATGTATCATTTTGAAAATATTAGAAAATAACAAAGTTATGATACTTTGAAGCAATGTCATTTTTAGCGACAGTTTGAGATATATCTAGCGACATCTGCCAATATATTTAGCAATTATTGGTATATCTAGCGACATTTGGCAACCCCTTAGTTGCCACACCGTTCAATTACTCCATTAGGTCAAATCTGGTCAGTTTGTGTTTTGTTGTTGAGGCATAAAGATGGATTGTTGTGACATGTCAGTTACTGTGTTTTTTGATAAGTTTCACTCTAAGGATAAGGAGCTATTTAAATTTTGTGTTGAACATAAGTTACTATTGAGCGAATGCTACAGTAACGAAACATATATCAATCGATAGAGCAGAAAAAATGGTGCAAGCAGCTATGTGTCATTTTGAAAATATTAGAAAATAACAAAGTTATGACACTATGAAGATGTTACTAAGCCTATCATAGCTTACACGGTTACACCATTTGGATCTTTTCCGTTTCATGTACTATTTCCGATTTTTTTGAAAATAAGATATTTCATGTAGGTTAACTGAATGCCCGGTTAGGTCAACTGTACGCCCTTGATGATTGGTTAGGTTAAGTTGTGATATTTTTGTTAGTTTTAACGTTAGTTTTAAGTCGTGATATTTTTGTTAGTTTTAACGAAAATATCACAACTTAACCTAACCAATCGTCAAAGGCGTACAGTTGACTTAACCGGGCATTCAGTTAACCTACATTAAATATCTTATTTTCAACAAAATCGAAAACTACATGAAACGGAAAAGATCCAAATGGTATAAGCTATGATAGCTTAGTAACGTCTTCATAGTGTCATAACTTTGTTATTTTCTAATATTTTCAAAATGATACATAGCTGCTTGCACCATTTTTTTCTGCTCTATCGATTGATATATGTTTCGTTACTGTAGCATGTTTCATGGCAATGCGGGTGTCTTGTAAAATTTTACCAAAATTTGAATATTATTTTTTGGTGTAAAATTTACTATAATCTATAGTGTCTTTATTTACAACAATATAATTCGATAAAACTTCCCTGGAAAATGTCCAACCTAGTCGTAAATAGTTATTCTTTAAATAGTTTTCTTTAAAAAAGTTAATTTCTAAAGAAAAAAGATTAAAGTGATTAAATCACAAACTATTTGCAATTTATTTAAAAATAGGGGGCCAGTTCCGTATTGCCCCCCCACGCAAAATATGATTTTATTGAGCATTAGGATTATAAATTATTTTGATACAAAATATTAAAAATTCAAAAGGGTTCAAAGTGTTGATTGTAGCATGACGGCGCCACAAACAGTAGCAGATTATAATGGGGGCAAAGGGGGCATTTGCCCCCCGCCCCAGATACTGACCGGCCCCAAGATGCTGACCGGCCACAAGAAACTATGTAAACGCTATAATCTACCGTTGAAATAATTGGTCGACCGTGAGGAAGAAAAAAAAAATTCTAGATTCCGCTTCTACAAAACCTAGTTTAGTATCCCATTTATGTGAACAACGTATACATTTTCTGTAATCACATCTTTGTTTTTGTTTCGTTTTCTGTTGATCGATCCCAGTCAACTGATCACATCACTCATGTATGATGTATCAGGTAAAGAATTGTGTTTTTCTAGTGACACCGGCCCGAAAATATTCATTGCCCCCGGCCCTAACAATGCTTAATCCGGCCATGGCCACAAAAATTCGAAAATATGCATATCGATGTTGGTTTTTCGAATACCAGGTGATAACTTGCGCTTAAGCAATCGCCAAAGTGATTCTATAGTCTGTGTGTTGGCACCAGTCTCACTATTAATGAATTCTTGGGTATGGTTCACTGTAAAATGTTCAAAATGTTGGGGGCAATACCGAAATGACTAATTGGCAATTACTTTCATTATTTTTAACGAGCAAGTCGACCGGATGTTAAGGCGATGCGATTCGTTGCCAGTGGTGGGCACCGTTAACCAAAAAGTTAACTTCGTTAACTGCTAATCCGTTAACCAAAAAGTTAACTTCGTTAACCGTTAATCCGTTAATTCGTTAAACATGTAACGGAAGTTACCGATAAACCGTTAACGTTAACTTTTATTATAAAAAAAATGAAAAACACAATATATATATAATTTAATTTTCCCTCTTCTTCTCGTTTTCCATTTTGTCCATGAGATGCATGTTGCCCTTCATGAAAATTAGCATATCAAAGTTTTCATCAGACAGGGATGATCTCTTGGCCCTCAGGATGTCCTTGCCCATAGAGAACAAACGCTCCACTGCAGCACTGGAGGGGATGGCTGTGTTGAACTTGATGAACAAGTCCACCAACACTTGCTCACCCAAGAAGGCAGGCAGCATCTGTCAGCAAGTCCTTGGAGTTGGTCTCCAGCCAGGTCTTGACCAAGTTCTGGGCCTTGCCCTTGAGTGACCTGTGGCTTCTGCTGCTCTCTTTTGTCTGGATGACAGCACTGAAGAAGTCATCCTCCTCCTCCTCCTCGTTGTTGCTGCCTCCACTGTTGCTGCCCACTTCGTTGGACTGCTGCTTCATGGCCTCCTCGACTGTACCCTCCATGCTTTTCCTCACCCTGGCGACCTTGGTGTTGTCATACTTGTCCAACCAGATGAGGCGAAACCTGGGATGGAAGGCAGCAGCCAGCTGGCATTCGTCATCCTCCAGGAGGGGCCCAAACCTTTTGTCGATGCCTGCCAAAAGTGCTCAGCACTGAAAATAATAGAAACTTTTAAACGTTTATTTCTGAATTTTTTGGGTTAACGGACTTGAGTTAACGGAAGTTAAATGTAACGGAAGTTAATTAGTCCGATAATGATTTTCAAAGTTAAATCGTTAACGAAAAAGTTAACTTCGTTAATTAACGATTAACGGATTAACGGTTTGTGCCCAGCTTTGTTCGTTGCACAGGTAATACTAAGCTGTGCAACGATCGCACTGGTGGGGATATAAAATAGTTTGCCAGCAAAAAAAACAACATATAAAACCCTATACCGATCAATTTGTGATGCGTGATCTTTACAGGGGCTCCGCCCCCGTATCCCCGAGACTTAAATTATACAAATGATAATGTAATAACATGTGCCCACCTTGCCTGGGTAGCCGGAGCCATAAGGACTAATGTAAAGGATAAAAAAGTTAAGTGCACTTTTTAAAATTTATTACAAACCAGTATTTTCTCACCATATTGAATATTTGGTGCTGGTTAAGTATGCGGTCTACCATCTGAGTTCTGGTTAAGTGTGCGGTCTACCATCTGAGTTCTGGTTAAGTATGCGGTCTACCATCTGAGTTTTGACAGAATATTTTCGTTAAAACTAACGAAAATATCACGACTTAACCTAACCAATTATATTATCAAGGGCGTACAGTTGATCTATTAGTAAATAGTAAATACTATTCCAGAAACAAACAATGTTATAATTAATAATAGATCAACTGTACGCCCTTGATAATTGGTTAGGTTAAGTCGTGATATTTTCGTTAGTTTATATTCTGTCAAAACTCAGATGGTAGACCGCAGCTTAATTGTGGTAGACTGCTCGAAGCTAGGTAGACCGCACACTTAACCAGCACCGAATAGCAGAAGTAGAAAACCATGGTTGTTTTTTTACTAACAAAAAGCACCAATTTTTTAATAAAATATATATACGAAACTATTTTTTAATAAAATATATATACGAAACTATTTTTTAATAAAAAAATGTGGCGGGGCAATACGGAACTGTAGCTAAAAATAGTACGGAGAAGCTTTATTGAATTTTATATCTGTAAGTAAAACCTCAGTACAGATTAGAGGAAATTTTATCCCCCCCCCCCCCCCCCCCAGCTTAAATTTTAATAAATTCATTTCTGTGGCTGACGGAAATATTTTCTTATGCATTTTTTTAAATACTTTATTATTATTATTATTATTATATATAACTTATTAGAGACATCTCAGTTACTTTAAACTAATAAAATTTAAATGCAAAAAACTTCACTTTTTTCTACGTGAAGGTCAAAATATGAAAATAAAAACCCACCCTAATAGACAGAGTTTATTTCCACGACAGTTTCGACGCCCACTGGCATCCTCCTCGGGTGTTTCTGTATCCACCCGAGGAGGATGCCAGTGGGCGTCGAAACTGTCGTGGAAATAAACTCTGTCTATTAGAGTGGGTTTTTATTTTCATATAATAAAATTTAATCGAAAAATTATATTTTGTTGGTCCCTTTTCATTTATTTATGGAATTATATGCACAACTTGTTTCCACCATATTTCCTTATGCCCAGTTCATAATTCCAATTTCCCAAGCGTTCAAAACAATCATTTTCTCTCTTCTTTGAGTCCTCCAGGTTCTCAATTCCCTGAAAGAAAACTTGAGTTAGGATTCCCGTGTCAGCTTATAAATGGGTTATTGCTTTGACGTTTGCCTCGAGGTCGAGGAGTGTTTATACTATTTCTTTGTCTTACTTCACTTTTAGCATTTTCGATTGTTGTTATTGTTCTTTTTCCTCATTTCTTCCTCCGAACTCGTCACGGCCGAAGGGCTAGAGCTACGATTCTAGGCTAGTTTCTTGGATCTGTGTTTGTTTGACCTCCTGTTCTTCGAGTGGGCCTCGTTTCATTTCTGACGGGACCACATTAGGTACTTTGGCTTCATCCGTTCTTGGTGCGGGCAATCACGGGCGAACTGGCTTTGGTGACTTCTTGAGCTCTGATCCATTTTGCAAGGCAAACGGCGGTGGATTCGGATTGAATCCACAGGTGGCACCGAATCTGGACATGCTGGACTTGAGTAATGTAAATTCTTGGTCTCTGAAGGTGGTGATAGCAGGGGTCTTGCAGCTCCCTCCCACTCTTCAGAGTTTGATTTGTCGTGAAACATTCAATAATTACCCTGTTCTCTACACTGATGGTACAAAGGTTACATCAGTGAGTTTTTGTTCTTCAGCCGTATTTATTCCATCTTCATCACATTGCTTTTCCTGGAAACTCTCCTCAGCACACTGTCTTAGCTGCAGAACTGTGTGCAATCCAGCAGGCATTATTTTGGCTTGCTGATACTCCTATTTTATCCTTTTCTCTGATTCTCGCACAGTATTCCAACTGATCTGGTCACCCATGCCAACTTCCTATCATGTTTTAGTGGACATGATTCACTCTACTCCACATCACCTTGCTGCCTTTTTTATTACAGTTGTTATTCATTGGGTCCTGGGACACTATATTCCAGGTAATAAGAGGGTGGACTGTTTGGCACAGTCTGCCTTCTGGAACAAATCTTCCATTCCACCCTGGTGGCTTCATACACTGAAGTCAAATAAAGCTGCTGGACCTGATAATATATTTACTAGGATTTTCAGAGAAGGGGGAGGAAAGCTTATGAGGCACTAACTAGCCTATTTTGTTTGCTAGGTCAATTATGCAGAAGTACAGTACCAGATGAATGGAAAGAAGCAAATGTAGTAGCCATTTACAAAAAGGGTAGTAAGAAGGAGGTAGGAAATTATAGTCTTGTTAGTTTAACATCATTGGTAGGAAAGATACTAGAAAGAATTAAGAATAATAATACTCAAGATCATTTGGAAAATTTTAATCTTATTTCAAGTTCACAACATTGATTTACATCAGGAAGGTCTTGTTTGTCTAATCTCTCAGACTTTTTAGAATTTGTAACTGATCAGGTAGATAATGAAAATGATGTAGATGTTATTTATTTGGATTTTAGTAAAGCATTTGACAAGGTTCCACATAGAAGACTTCTATATAAATTAAAAGCTCATGGGGTATTGGGTAAGTTATAAATTAGGTAGAAAAATAGTTGGTATTTCTTTACTATTACACTGGTAATAGTAAAGAAGAGGATGAGCCTCAGCCTGGCAATTCATGTGATTAAGGTATTTTTTTTTTATTTGTTATAGTTTTGGATAATGTTAGGGGTTAGGTTAGGTTTGCTTAGGTTGTTTTAGGTTCCTCCAATTTTGAAGGTGAAATTTATATTTTTCCTATGGTTTTTGATGTGTTTTGTATTAATCTGACTTTCAAAATCTTTGGAAACCACTCATTTTTGTGATTTTCCCCACCCAAAAACTCCCCGTTCCCACTGGGAGTCCCCCAGGTAAAAAAGGGTAAAGAAGGGTAGAAAGTTTAAAAAGCTTTAAGCTTCAATAACTCTCTAACAAATCATTTGCGATGGAAATGAATATAATTTTTGAATTCAGCACATTGAAAAACATTGAAAACCAGCTTTTAAAACTTTCTACCAGAGACCGGTGTAATAGTAAATATTTACCAAATGGTTAGAGGACATAGAACAGAGAGTAATTCTAAATGGTCGTGAATCTGGGTGGTAGAAAGTGAAAAGTAGGGTACACAGGGATCAGCTTTAGTTCCATTACTCCTTATTTTATATCTAAATGATTTAGAGAAAAGAGTAGATTGTAAAATTTCTAAATTTGCAGATGATACAAACATAGTTACCCCCGTTACAAATACAGGGTGTCCGAGAATTATCTGTACAATTTTTGGCTGTTATTAAAAGTCAACCATGAAGTGTAGAAATTCCAGTGTTGTCCCATTTTACAGAGAATCTCATTAAGTTTTTTCTGATACCAAGTTTTGACAAGTTTTTTAGAAATTCCAGTGTGTCCGAACATTATCTGTACAATTTCATCTTTTAATAAAATTCTTGATAACACACGTAAAGTTCTTAAACAAGATTATTTAGAATCTGTATTTCAAAAGTTTCTTTTATTAAAGTAACGTTGTTACAAACATTCGATATGTGCACCATTAGTGATTCGCAAAACATCCAATCGATACTCCAAATGTTGCCATGTACGCTGCAGCATATCCACATCAATTCGCTCAATAGCAGCTGTGATTCTTGCTTTTAAATCATCAATGTCTGTCACCCACGTACATTTCTAAAAAACTTGTCAAAACGTGGTATCAGAAAAAACTTAATGAGATTCTCTGTAAAATGGGACAACACTGGAATTTCTACACTTCATGGTTGACTTTTAATAACCAAAAATTGTACAGATAATTCTCGGACACCCTGTATAGAAAATTTGGTACTTTCCTGTTAATGGGAATACCCTAAAAAAAGTTTTACTGTTTGTTATGTATTTTTACTCTTGTCATTTTCGTTTAAACTAATGAAAATATCACAACTTAACCTAACCAATCATCAAGGATGTACAGTTGACCTAACCAGGCATTGAATTAATTTAACAGGTTAATATAACGGAAAATGCCTGGTTAGGTCAACTGTACACCTTTGATAATTGGTTAGGTTAAGTTGTGATATTTTTTAGTTTAAACAAAAATGATGAGAGCAAAAATACATAACAAATAATTTGATAGTCCTGATAATACATAAGTACCGAATTAATTAATCATTTAAATGAAAATAGTTAATATGTAAGCGATAATCAGTTAGTATGGGGCCAGAATGTCTTTGTCATCTAAAATTGCAGAAAAAACGTTGCTGCTTTCGGTACGTTGTCGCCATATGAATTCTGCAAGATATGAGTTCAGATGATGGCGGGTGGTTCCATTGTGTTTCTTGTTAGCCATTTGGCACTGACCCACATACTTTCAATGTTTTGAGTATGTACTCCACTAGTGGGATCCACGAAGTTGAAATGATGATTAACCTTGAAGTGCTCAAAACCAGTATAGGTCAACTGTACACCCTTGATGATTGATTAGGTTAAGTTGATATTTTCGTTAGTTTAAATGAAAATGACAAGAGCAAAAATGCATAACAAACAGTAAAACTTTTTTAGGGTATTCCTGTTAACAGGAAAGTACCAAAAATTTTTATAAACTGTAAAAGGACTTGATAGATTAGTTGCTTGGGTGAGTAAATGGCAGATGGAATTCAATGTTCAGAAATGCAAAGTCATACATTTTGGTAGAAATAATGAAAACTTTAGTTATGAGATGCAAGGGAACTGGTTAGAGGATGTTAGACAGGAAAGGGATCTTGGCATTATAGTTGGTTCTGATCTAAAATTTTCTCAGCAGTGCTTAGAGGCTAGAAATAAAGCAAATAAAATGTTAGGTATTATTAAGAGGAATGTTAGTTACAAGAGTAAGGAAGTCATCTGTAAATTATATAATTCTTTTGTTAGGCCTCACTTTGACTGCTGCATTCAAGCCTGGTCCCCTCACCTTACATTACACATGATATTGATATGCTTGAAGGTATGCAATGTAGAGCAACCAACCTTATCCCTAACCTAAGAAGATTGGAATACAGGGATAGATTAAAGGAACTGGGTATGTTCAGTTTTGAGAGACGTATGAAGGGAGGGGAGAATATGATACAGATATTCAAAATATTTTTAGGTTTGGACAATTTAAATGTAACTTTTGGTACTTTCCTGTTATCTAGGACCCCAGACTTTTTTCCAGTTGCCAGACTTAAATTTTGACAGAATATTTTCATTAAAACTAACAAAAATATCACAACTTAACCTAACCAATTATCAAGGGTGTACAGTTTACCTAACTGGACATGTAAGTAACCTGATTAATCAGTAAGGTTAGGTTAAGTCATGATATTTTTGTTAGTTTTAATGAAAATATTCTGGAAAAATTGAAGTCTGGGATAACAGGAAAGTACTTAACTTTTTCTCACTAGAGGTAGATGGGATAACTCAAGGGTGTAATTAGAAAAAGACTTGTAGACTTGATCTATGAAAATACTTTCTCAGTCACAGAGTAGTAGATTTTTGGAATGACTTGTCATATGATGTGGTAAACAGTAACTCGTTAGTTAATTTTAAGAAAAGTTTAGACACTTTCATGAGTGAGAGAGATAGTTTGTGGATTGTATATAGTGTATATTCTTAGCTTCATTTATGTAGGCTACTTTGGTGGTAGTAAGTAGTTGTATACCATATTAATTAGCTAACTTGAGATTGACATTTTGCAAGATTTTTTTATTGTTAAAATGTAGCTCATGACTTGGATTACCTTGATAGACCCCAGTGGCTTCATGTTTTTTATATGAAATGTAATGTAATGAATGTGCATTGCAGAATGAGCTGAAATTAGACAGAGACTACTCCTCAGTGGGAAAGGGAATGCTTTCTTGTTTTTGGGATACTTAAGTCCTGCTGGGACTTCATATCCTGGTATCTTCCAGTGGGTCATTTTCAGTCCTCAGTCCTGTTCCACTTTTGAATGGGGCATGTAGGACTTAATTCCTACCTCCACTGCATTGTCCTGGTCGATTCTCCCTTATGTGTCAAATGCAGATTACAGGAAAAGGCTTACAGAATCTAAAGAATTAAAGTTAGTTATTTAAGTTTCTTCAGTGAAAACAGAGCTAAAATAATCATTAAAAATACAAACAATATCCTGATTATTTTCAAATATTCTCTGTGTTCTATTGGGATGATCCTGTCTTGCTTTTTATAATTGTATTTATAAAAACTATAGAATTTCTTTTGATGTTTATTGCTATTTCTAGCTAGATTTATTTCACCATGCCCTTTGCTCTTCGTGATCAGAATGGATGGATTCATGATAAAAGCCAAAGTTAGGACCCTGCTGCCTTGTGTTCAGTGTCCAGATGAATGGCTAATCCTTTTGCCCATCAACTATGAAGTAGATCTATCCAAGAGTAGGCCTAACAGTTTTGTTTACAGTACATTTGATGTCACAAACTCATTTCCTCATTCTTTTCTTTCACAAATCTGAGTTGACATTAATGAAAGAATGTGACTTCAAGTCAAGTTTTGGACAAAAAGAAAATGGCTTAAAATGTTGGCTCTACCATAGTTTAATATTATAATAAATTATATCAGACTATGGCTCTACCATAAATGACAAAATGACAATTTTCACTGACCCTACATTTAGCTATAATATATATATATATATATATATATATATATATATATATATATAATATATATATATATATATTATAATATGCTGTAGGTATTTGCACACTTTAGTTAAAATTTGCACCAACCACCTCATCATCTACTACTGCAAATCTTTCTTCACATGATTATGCAACAAATCAAACCTAGTCATTAAACTATTATTTAAATGTTGAATGCTTCATCACTATCTTCATTATTCAGTTAGTATACTAGTGGCTGAACCATAGAGGAAGGAGAATAAATACTAACTAGGGCTGTGCCGGATACCACTATCCGGCAGGATATCCGGCCGGATAACAGCTATTATCCGGTATCCTGTATCCGGCCGGATAGATGTCAGTATCCGGCTGGATAGCCGGATATTTATGATAGTCTTTTTTGTAATGGGAATACCATCTGGGCCCGCCCCTTTCCAATCTTAGCTTGCATAGCCTTTAGCTAGCAAAAGTTGAATATAGTTGTACAAAAATCTAAAATTAAAATAATTGATAAATAAGCATGTACCACTACTAGTATGTAACTATATTAACACTGCTAAAAAGGCAAAATGTTTGGTCCAGCTAAAAGTGTGACACATAGCTAAGATCCCAGCTTCCTTACTTTTTAATTTAATTTTTATTTTTTATTTTTATATATATTGCAAATTACAATATGAAAAAATATGAATTAGCGAAACCTTTTATTAAGATTTGAGATATAAAAATAAAACATATAGCCTAATCAAATATACCAGTAAGGTAAGTGAAATTATTAAAATAGCAAAACCTTAAAAAGTAAAAACTCACATTAAACAATAAAAATTAATACTATGTTCAAGACACTAGATTCACAAGTTTAAATCAAATTTTCGTCCATTGTGATGGATAAAAAGAAGCATCTCCCCTCGCTTTGGTAGCAAAGTACTTCTTTTTTCTTCAAAAATATTTCCGTATTCGGAAAACATTCTTTCTGAGAAAACTGAAGATGCTTGTATCACTAGCCATTTTAGAGCAATTTTCTTGAGAGATGGAAAGGATTCTTCATTTTTCCAAATTTCAAGTGGAGATAGTCGTCTGTCTGATATGGTTTTTTTTGCATATTGCTCAATTTCCTCTGCTATTTCTGCGAATGAAGCCATCTTACGGCTTTTTTTTAAACTTTTTCTCACCAGGTATCTTTTCTGAATTTTCTTGTGTTAGTTCCCTGAAACAAGCAGAGAGTGGATCATCATCAAACTTTGCCTTTTTTCTTCCTGTTGAGGAGAAGAAGAATTAGAATCGTCGCTGCTGTGAGCCTGTTCTTCAAAATATTTATCTCTAATTTTCTCTAGGTTGTTTATTTCATTTATTTCTTCAATTAACCATGTCTTAATATTTTCCTTTTGTTGATCTTTGAAAAACAAAAATTTAAGTCGTGGATCAATGACAGTTGCTAGAGCATACTTCCGATTTGTTAAGACATTTAGACACTTTTTTTTTCATTGCTTTCATTGGCAAAAAATCGTGACCGCAATGACTTCAACAGTTCATCTTTTGTAGTTTGGACTCCTTGATCATCCTGGCCAATTTTTGAAAGAAACCTTTCAAGCGCGCACATGTTTGGGATAACAGTAGAGAGTAAACTATATTCTGTACTCATTTCTTGGGTGAGTTTAAAAATGGCTGTAAAAGCTTTAAAAGATTTTCAATCAAGTACCACTCATTAGATGAAATAACAAGTAATTCACTATGATCAGCAAGGTATATTTGAACTGATTTTTTCAACTCAACCATACGTTCTAGCATCAAATAAGATGAGTTCCAGCACGTTAAAACATCTTGTACCAATAGAAGAGGAACATGACCCTGTTGTGTTTGGAGAGCTTTAAATTCAGAAGTAGCCAGTGGGGAGTGGTTAAAATGTGTCACTAAACGTCGACACTTTGCCAAAAGATCTTTTATAGATCATTGAGCCATTAATGCATCATTCACCACTAGCTGTAGCAAATGAATTGAACAGTGAACAGAAGGTATTCCGCAAGGTCACATCCCAAAGCTATGTTAGAAGCTCCATCTCTGACCAATATATTACGCCTTGATCTGTCAATATTCCATGATTGCCACATAGATTGCAATTTGTCCGCTATATTAATTCCTGTATGCGATCCTGAAAAATGAGCTGAATGCAATACTGCATTACAATGAGTGTAGTCATTCATGATCCAATGACCTGACAAGGAAATGAATGATTCATTTGAAGAAGAGCAGGTCCAAATATCGGAAGTGAAGCTAATGTATTTCCCTTCTTTCAATTTATTCATAACAATTTCTTTGAGTTCTTCATAGATTTTGGGTATGACTTTTTCTGAAAAATATGTTCGATTTGGTAGCAAATACCTTGGCTGTACGTGGGCCATCAGTCCTATAAAGCCATCTTGTTCAACTAAACTAAAAGGATGGTTGTCCAGTGCCATCATTAATCCTATCTTTTTATGTAAAGCTTGAGCTTTTGAGTCATTTATATCCATAATTTCTTAAAGGAAAAACTTTCTTCTAACGTGAGTTGCTTTTCCATGGCAACTAATTTTTTCTCCTTCGGAGCCATTGAGGTGGTCGCTATAGGTTGATTTTGATTTTCAGATGATTTGTTAAGTTGAGACACTTCTTTATATTCTTTTGAATGCAGCATCTTTGCATGATTGTGCAAAGGTTTTGTGCTATAGCACCTAGCACCCAATTTCTCTGATCCCCTTTTAATCTGTTGGAACATAGGGAGCAAATAGCTATCGTTGGATTAGTCTCATGTATTGTAAATATTTTCCAAATAAAACTAGCCATTTTAGGGGTAAATAATGTTAAAATATTGCTGTAAGCCTATAACTAATACTAACTAGCTATATAGCTATATGATTTAGGCAATGAAACAATCCTGAAAAGGATAAAATATAGGTAATTAGTAAAGTTATTGAAAGATAGCTATAATTTACATCAAATAGTGATTAAAATTTGATAGTATAGTCAATTAGTCAAGTAATAGCTAAATAATAATATATAAAAAATTATGAATTATTTGAATGATATTATCCGGTATCCGGCCGGATATTTTTTTTTATTATCCGGCTATCCGGTATCCGGCCGGATAGTAAAAAATACTATCCGGCACACCCCTAATACTAACCACATCAAACAAGTCTTCCATCTCGGGTGAACCTGCAGACAATTTTGCTTTTTTCTTCAAATTCCTAATATCCTGCAAAGTTACAATTGTGGAAAATTTTGTTGACACCAGAGACTTCAGCTGCTTGTGTCCTGGATTCAACTGAATCATCTCATAAATATCCTTCTGTTGACTGTAATAAGGCTGCAAATCTTTGTTAACATCATGATTATGTATCGTAGAAAATTTGGTCACTTTCAATCCTTCTTTAGAAGCTGACAGGGACAGTAATGACTGACAACCACAAAGTACCATATTTTTCAGTGTATAAGATGCACTTTTTTCCATAAAAAAGAGGTCTCAAAATCACCCTGAATCCTATACACCGAAGGTCATAATATTACCTTTATATGGGCTAGAAGAATTGATTGATTTTTACAAAAATTCATCATCTCTTAGTCCCTCCTGACTGTGTATTGGTTTGGCCAATTTTACACTAAGTTTCTACTCTTCCCAACCCACTAATAACAAGAAAAACAGTATGTATTGCACAATGATTTACTTTTATGTTTCATAACATATAGTATAGTCCTCCTGTATACTTAATACTATTTTCTTATGAGTATGGGTGAAAGAAAACGTATCACCATACTTTTGATGGAGGGCTTTAACAAAAGTCAGCCTCACTGGTAGAAAATTACAGACATTTTCTGACAACTAGGCAGTTGGTCATAATTTTTTTCCTGAAAAAAGGCCTTGAAAATAGGGGTGCATCTTATACAGTGGTACCTCTCTTAATGAGTAACCCTAATAACAAATTTTCTCTTAACAAGAAGCCTCCCATTGACCATAATACTCCACATAATGAGTGCAGACCCTCATAACGAGCACTCAATGAGTGTAGAAAGCAGAAAGAACTCGTAAAGAAGGTTAAGGTGACTGATGCTACTATGAGAATGGTAAAAAGGAGAGAAGTTATTGTAGAGATGAAGTTATTAGAGATCTGGATTAGGGAGAAACAAATGAAGTGCAAGTGCAGACACAGAGGGAGCTGAGGCCTTTAAGCATGAGTTTGCTGACTTAGTTGAGGAGGAAGGATATTTGCCTCAAGTTTTCAACACAAATAAAATAGGTCTGTTCTGGAAGGAAATGCCCAAGAGGACCTACATTACTAAAGAGGAATCCAAACTATCTGGTCACAGCCCATGAAGGACAGAATATATATATATATATATATACATACACACACACTGTGTGTATGTATGTATATTAATATATATATATATATATATATATATATATATATATATATATATTATATATATATAAAATTTTCTTGGGTCTCTGGAACCAGTTAATGAAAAACTCATTAAACTAATGCATCTCATAATGAAATTTCCTCTTAATGAGCCATTCAATGGAATGGGTTACATTCATAAAGAGAAGTACCACTGTACAAAGGTGGGTCTTATACACTGAAAAATATGGTAAATAACATGCTTATTTTGGACACCAGCCCCACTTTTTCTAGGTTCACCATAATGCACACACACAAACAGGGCCGGACTTTCACCTACTGAGGCCCTAAGCTATATGAAATTTGAGGCTCTTCTCTAAAAAAATTCGGGTAAAAAAATTTAAAATAGTCATTATTACTATAATTATTATTTTTTATATTAATGTTAATGATAAAGAAAAAAAATAATATATAATTTTTGATGAATTAGTGTTAAAGAATAAAAACTAATGATAAAATAAAAATATATTTAAAAAAATGAGGCCCCCGAGGGTGTGTGGCCCTAAGCTATAGCTTATTTAGCTTATAGGTAAGTCCAGCACTGCACACAAATGTAACTGTAGAGTATTTAAGTCCAAGTGGTTGTGGTGTTTGTTTGTATTTATTATCTCTCTCGATAGTGCACAATGATTTCACTCTATTCACACTGCCAGTTTCCTGTTTGAATTTTGTAAACACACTATCAAAATTATCATAAGAATTGAATGTTGTTTGCACAAACATTTCCTTGAAGATGTTTGTGAAATCAACTCTTGCTTTAGTCATCATTATTTTCTGGTGATTTCTGGGTAAAAACTGGGCAGGCAACCGTAATGAGGTTTGGGGCCAAAAGTACAAAATACAATGTACAGTAGCTATACCAATAAGAGTCAGAATTATAGGAGTTAATCTGTGGGTCACCTGCCCCTGTGACCCGACTTGACCTCACATGTGTCCCAGGTGAGGTCAGACTTCCAAGCCTTTCATTTGTAAAAGAAAAAAAATCTGAAAATATGGTACGAAAAAATTATGAAAATAGTTTTTTAGAATAGCTTTTTTTTAGGCTGTGGGTATTTGTATTTAATTATAATATACCCACAGCCTCTAACCTAACATTATAAGAAAGGATGGAGATGCCAGGGAGTGAACCCAGGATCTTTCACATACAAAGTGAATGTGTTACCACTGCACTACATCCCCTGATGAATGGTGGTCATTAACAGTGTATTTATTATCACACACACACACACACCACACACACACACACACACACACACACACCATAACCTAGCCATAACCCTAGTCATTTTGAAATAGTATACTACCTTGACTATGTCATGACCCAATATATGCAAACAATACTGCATTAATCAACCTAGTTGTCATATTACTTTGGAATAATGATGGCTCTTTATCCTCTAGATTTTGTAACAATAATCTTTGGTTAAACTCGGCTGAAACCTTGTATCAGAGATTGTTTGAACTGATTCTTATAGACAGACACAAACGATGTATGGGATAAATATTATGGGTAAGTAATAGCCTAGTTGAGTAGGCTTACAGTGAATTGGTGGTAGATCTACTTTAAGTTCTCTGTCATCCCAGGATAACCTTCATAATGGCATGTAGTCATAGCTACTTGGCACTAGTCTAACTTTTAACTGAAATTACTTGCACCTAACCCATCCATATTGTTGAGATTTTTAAAAAAATTGGCAGAATTTTTTTTTTTTTTTTTTTTTTTTTTTTTTTTTTTTTTTAAAGATGTCTTAAAGCACTAAAGTGATTTTCAACAAATATAATTGACTTCATTAATGAATATAAATGAAAAGTATTTGAGAATAGGGTATTTAGCCAAAAATATAAGGTTTTTTTTAGAGAAATTAAAAATGATTAATTACATAAAATAAACAATGATTAAGAAAAAATAACTTGCAGAAAAAATAATTTACAAAATTAGCAATCCAGTCAATTCTTCATCATCTGTGGTTTCTAAGGCCTTGCTTTCTTCATACATCATGAAAGGATCACTTGTGTGCAGCATATAATGAATTATATCTTCCATATTGTCTCTGCATGAAGTTTTCCTGGCATGACTCAGCCAAGACTCTTTAACAAACCTGTTTCTGGTTTCAAGCACTTGCTCACTAGAGTTTCCTATTGGGAGATTGAATTTCTCGAGTGCAGTGAAGTTGGCCCTTGGTGAATTCAGTCCACTTGCAGCAGTGATTTCAGACTAGTTATAATATGGGCCAAGAGCACTAACAGTGATATCAGCTGATGTATGTGTTACTATGTTAGGTAACAGAGTTGTCAACTTGTGGAATGAATTGCCAGCACATGTCATCAACTCAGAAACTGTAACTGTGTTTGAAAGAAACTTGGATAGGGCATGGAAGGATCAGGTGCTGAAATATAATTATAAGGCAGAAATACAGTGCTTAGGAATGTTGTATGATGGGTCTGCCACAGCCACAGCAGAATGTCATGTTACAGTACTAAATAATGAACTGGAGTTACAGGCTGAGTAAGCCTCTTCCAGAACATCAGCTGAGAGTTAGGGGGCCATAGTTACCAAGGGCCAACTTCACTTGTATCTGAATTTTTCTATCACTTGAAAAACCATGCCAAAGAATTTTATGAATGATAATGAAGTTTAAAGCAAAAATACCCTTCTCTATAGATGTTAAAAACTTAAAAAATTTTGACATTTCACTTAAAATTAGATAAAAAAAAAAATGCAAAATCCTGAGGTTTTGGCCATATTGGCAGTGATACACAATAAAACAAGTCTATATCTTTCAAATGACAAAAAAATGAATATAAAAATTGATGGTACTTATTGGTACAGAGAATTATAACCTAAAACTCACCCAAAAAATCAGTAAAAAAATATATGTATGGTACAGTGTAAAGAAACCATCCTTAAGACTTGTATATAATATATCAGTATTTTAAGTAATAATTAAAAAACAAATGAGCATGTAGTATATGAATGCATGAAAACTATAAAGATATACTGTGATAATGAAAAATTCAGAATGAGGATTGTAAACACCTTTTTTATTTTCTCCCTTATTTCTAGCACTATATTTTGATAAATAAAAAATATAACAAAAAAGATGCTAGATTTTTTCAAAGAATTCATGGTTGTGAAACTACAAGGTTTAGTCTTCAATAATGACTCAAATAAAAGGAAAATAAAAATATTTGCAAAAAAGTATTTTTGTGAAAAATGTCCCAAATCTTAGCAGTGTGCCTTTGGGTGAAAGTCTAATGCAATTAAAGTTTTGACAGAAATTAGCACAGGAATTTTTTTCCTGAAACGTGTTATCACGAGATTGAAATGTTATGAGGGAGAGCTTTTTGTACTCTGTGGGACATGCAGAAAGTTTTTCCAAAAATTGTAGTCTCTCAGAAGTTTGCATTTTGGAATTGGATATTGTTGAACATTTGTGCAATAGTTCTCTGAACCTAAGCCTAACAGTCTTAAAGATGGGACTAGCTAGATTTAGTTCTGCTAATCTAGAGCATAAGACTGATCCCACATTAGAAAAATTGTCACATGTTGCTGTGCTGCATTCTGTCAGTTTGTGCACCACTCATATTTGATGTTGAATTTGGGATTTAGTGGAGTTAGTAACAGAACTAGCACTAACTCAGGCAAAATTCCAGGTGCCAAATGCAGTTTGGACACAGAATTCATAACTGGATAATATGTTAAATTAGGTTAGGTTAGTAATTAGGGCCTATGGACTTCATCTCTGAACTGCATCTGGCAATTTACCCTAACTCATTTGTTTATGCCAGTAGGTACCTAACTTTTTGCAATATTCATATATATAGGATGTACTCTAAAATTACTTGATTGGATTAGGTTGTATGATGATATAGACACATGTTACTAAATTTTACTGTATTTTTAAAATTAGGTTAACTGATATAGATATTCTCCTAATTGAGAAGTTTGGTAGGAATTTACCAGATCTGATACATCATCTGCCAAGCTAAAATACTAGTTTCAAATTTAGTGGTGTCACTATTTAGATAACTTGTAATATTGGTATGGGGTATTTGCATCACTTTTCCTGTTTTCTATAGGGTTTGGAGTCATGTTACTTCTTTTTATAGAATATCTGCATCACTTCCACCAAAATTTTCATTCAGGGTGAGAATGTAAGATAATATTTAGTGAATTATTTTTCAACTTAAAATATTAAGTTTCAGATCTAGTCCAAATGGAGAAGTTTAGCAGAAATTTACCAGATTTTATGAATCACATATCAAGCTAAAATGGTGGCATCACATTTTAGTTCAATTAATATTGTGTATTTGCGTTACTTTTTCCATTTTCTATTGGATTTGGAATCAGTTCATTGATATTTTGGAGTCTTTTTAGAATCTATTCAAGATTCACTTCTGCCAAACTTCTTATAGCTACTGGGAAGTATTAGAAGTTTGGCAGAAATATTATTTTCATTTAGACCATAACCCAATTTGCAGGGCACTAAACTTCATATATATCTTGGTACCTGATACAAAATACTACTTGGAGGAAGGGCATGGGTGGCACTTTAGTGACTTCTGCATTCATAACTGATAGGGTTGCCAGTAGGGGTGCACTGGATATGAATTTTTCACATCTGGCTGGATACTGGATATGCCGGATATGGCCATATCTATCTGGCCAGATATGGCCATATCTATCCGGCTGGATATATATTATTAGGTACCGTATTATTTTTACTCATTGCTATGTTTTGTTTTGCATTGGGGGCAAGCGCCCCGCCCCCCAAATATAAGATAAATAATAATTTAAGTATATTCAGATGTTTAATTGTTTTGTGCTCTTTCAGGTTCTTGTGTTGTATTAAACTATTAAGTATTAATCATGACAAGTTTTGTGTGGTCACTGTATACAATAAATGATCCTAGCGATATCACTGCAAAGTGTAATATTTGCCAAAAGATTATCAAACATGGGATGGAGAAAGGTGGCCAAAAGCCTTTTACCATAACACCTCTTCATAATCATTTGAAGATTAATCACCCAAAAGAGTATGCTGAAGCCAAAAACGAAAATGACAAAAAAAGAATAGCTGCGACTGAATCAAAGGAAATAGGCATAAAAAAAGAATAGCTGCGACTGAATCAAAGGAAATAGGCATAGATAGAATATGGGCTAGACCATCAACTTCTACTGTTAGTACTCTGAAAGAAAAGAAAATGGACCAAATGAGTAAGCAGATCTCAATAGAGGAAAGCTTTCCATCTAAAAAAATATGGGACATAATGACTCCAGGTCTGTGATGATTCACCATAAAATTGGCATGATGATGGCTTTGGACAACCAGCCATTTACTTTAGTTGAAGATGATGGTTTTATTGATCTAATGGCCTACCTCCAACCCAGATATCTCTTACCAAGCAGAAGGTACTTCTCTGATACTATAATTCCTTGTCTTTATGATGAGTTTGTCTAAAATTGCTCAGAAGCTGGAAGAAGTAAAGCATGTCAGCTTTTCTTCAGATATATGGACATACACAACCTCTCAAAGTTTTATATCATTATTGGGTCACTGGATAGGTAAAGATTTTGAAAGATACAATGCTGTGTACATGCCTCTCATTTCTCAGGGTCGCATACTGGCAAGAATATATCTGAAAAGTTTCGCTCTATGTGGGATAGTTGGGATCTTGATGCAAATAAGAGGAATTTATTGGTGAGGGATGGAGCTAGTGACCTGGCTGAAATACCTTCAATACACTGCAGCATTCATTTACTCCAACTGGTTATTAATGACTCAATTATGGTTCAGAGGAGTGCAATTGATATCCTTGCAAAAAGTTGCCACCTTGCAACTCACTTTAATCATTCTCATTTGGCCTGTAACAATATCAAACACATTCAAGTGCAGCAAAATCTTGAGCCTCTCCTATTGGTTCAAGATGTCCCAACACGTTGGAACAGTGCATATTTGATGCTAGAAAGATTATATTGGGTGATCCAGATAAATGGGACCCATAAAAAAAAGCCAGATATTCTTAATATTTAATTCCTTTCATAAAAACTATATATCATTCGAAAGAGTAGAGTCACAAGTTTATTATGAAATATTTATTTTTTAAAAATGACTCCTTTCAAATGTGCTCCATTAGTTGCCAAGCATTCCAGTGTTCTCGCTTGTAAGTTCTGCATCACTTTTGCAAGTGTGTGGTGGTATGGCCTGTATCTCATTTGTGATGGTGGCCTTCAATTCTTGCAAGGTCATTGGGTTATTTCTGTAGACCCTACTCTTTAAATATCCCCAGAGATAATAATCTAAGGGAGAAAAATCCGGAGACCTTGCCGGCCATTCAACGTCTCCAAATCTTGAGATTAACTCGCCTGGAAACGTTTGATGCAAAACTGCCATGCAGTTCCTCGTGGTATGGCAGGTAGCTCCATCTTGTTGGAACCAGTGGTTTTCTAGACAAAGATCTCTTAATTTACGAATAAGGAAATCGGTCAACATTTTTTCGTAGCGATCACCATTTACAGTGGCTGTGTTTCCGGTGGAATCCTCGAAAAAGTACGGCCCTATGATCTGAGATGCAGTAAGACCACACCAAACAGTTACACGCTGACTATGCAATGGGACTTCGGTAATATTCAATGGATTTTCTGTTGCCCAGAAATGACAATTTTGTTTGTTTACAGTTCCATTCAAGTGAAAATGGGCTTCGTCTGACATAATCAAAGTTGCTAGAAAATTGGTGGTATCATTTACCTTCTGTTGGATCCATTGACAGAATTGTCGTCTTCGTGCGAAATCTCCATCGTTTAGTTGTTGCACTGTTTGAATTTTATATGGAAAGAGCATTAAATTTTGCTTGAATATATGGTGTGTTGTTCCATATCCAACTCCTAACAGCTGAGAAGCACGTCTGATGTTTATGTTAGGATTATCCTGTACAATTTCATGAGTTCTGTTAATGATCTCGTCTATCCTTGCTGTGCGCACTCTTCCAGTTTGTTTTCTTTTTCCAATGCTGCCAGTTAGGGAAAAATTTCTGACACACTGACGGATTACTTTCTTAGAAGGTGATTTTGACATCTGAAAATTTGTCTTGAAAGATCTTTGAGCTGAAACTACACTTCTTCCATGCTCATAATATTGCTGTTATGAAACGCAGCTGTTCCACAGTCCATGCAGTCATCTTGAAGGGTTAGTTTTAACTAACACTTTTATTTTGTTTTGTATCTAATCTTGTCTTGTATTGTCAAAACCTATACAATTCTGTACAAACTTGTAACTATCCTCTTTCGAATGATGCGTATGATTTTATAAAAGGACTTATACTTTAAGAGTTACAGGGGTTTCTTTTGGGTCCCATTTCTCTGGATCACCCTTTATAAATTAAAAATTCCAGTGCAACTGTATTTGGCTGATCGTAGTGAATTACCTACCATCACATCCTTTGAGTGGACACTGATATGAAATCTCCTTAAAATATTAAAACCATTCTTCCAACTAACTCAGGAAATGAGTTTGGAAAAATCAACTTTGTCTTCCATAATCCCAAGTATTTGTATTTTACAAAGATTTCTTTCAAAGATTGGCCATGATGACCAAGGTGTTCAAACGACAGACAGAGAACTCCTGACTTCTCTTTGAGCGTGTTTCTTGTTGGAGAGTAATGATGAGAAGTCTTTGAACATAATGAAAAACAGGGCTTATGTGACTGTGACTGCAATAGATCTGCGGTATAAGTTATCTTTCTTTTAACAAGATCAAAAAGAGCAGGCTAAATCCTGGCTGATTGAAGAAGTCATAGGTATTGAAAATGATGAAGGTGGTAATGATTCAAATGAAAGCGAAAGAAGCCCAAATTCCAGTTCTCCTATGCGAAAGAGGAAAGATGAAGAGGACATTCTTGAAGCATGTTTTATGGAGATCACAAAAGGAGAGCAATCTGGGAAGTAAGTTAGAAGAGAAGAAAGGTTGAAAAAAAGCCTGCTCCTGTTCTACTGATTGCAGGGGAGTTAGACCGATATGCATCTGAACCTCTTGTTGATAGGAAATGCTGTCCAGTTCAAATTTGGAAGCAGGAGGACCAATTTCCTCTCCTTAAAACTTGTTTCAAAGCTTCTCTGCACACCGCGTCCTCTGTATTTTCAGAGAGAATGTTTTCTGAATATGGAAACATCTATGAAGCAAGGTGATCCTGAATATTGCCTAAAAGAGGAGAAATGCTCTTGTTTCTGCACCACAATGGAAAAAAGTTCTAAATCAGTGTTGTCGAGTTTTTTATTCTGAAGACCTCCAGGCTGAATGGCGGCATCTGACCTACACAATACTGCCCTCCATTCATTGATTTCATTCCAGGCATTTTATATTGTATTCAATATATTGTTTTACATTTGTCAAGCTTGTAATGTTTTGTATTTTGAAAATAAAGGAAAAAAAGGAGAAAAAAGAATGGAAAGCAAGTGCAGCAGTCTAGCAATATTTTACTCTTTTTAAAAAATTTAATGCCTAGATATTTTTATAAAAAGCTCTGATTATATTAATAGAACTGTAATTGTTAAGGATGGACAGATGTTTTATTTATTCTTGTCATCAGTATTGTGTTGATTTAATATAAAAAATGTTGCTGGACTAGTTTAGGGGTAGGCCCCGGAGGGCTTTCCATTTTTTTTTATATAAAATATTATTTGTAATGCGTTATATTATGGCAGATTTTCATACAGGTGTTAATTTTCTCATGTCTTGGCCTATATCCAGCATATCCAGCCAGATATGACCCATATCCTGCTGGATACTAGATACTGGATATTTCACAATATCCAGCCAGATATCATATCTGGTGCACCCCTAGTTGCCAGACATCCTGTATTTTATGGAACAGTCCCGCATTTGATCCAAAAACCACGTCAAAATCGTTCAAAATGTCCAGCAAAAAATTTTTTAAGCAAATTTTTTAGGGATGAATTGATTTAGAATTTCAATATTATGTATAATTTCAATTTATTCACGACGTTTAATTGTTAAATATTATTGTAATAAAATTTTTCTAATTTTGTTTGTTGTAACCATTGAGGAAATCTAGTTTCAAATTGAAAAAAAATTTGGTCTTAAAAAAAAAACCTCAGAAAATTTTTTCCCTCATGGTCATTTGAAAAATCTGGTAACCCTAAATTAACTGAGGATGTGACTATTACTTTCTTGATAATCATATGTTACTTTAGTGATATTATCAGGATCTAAAAATCACCTATGTGAAACTTACTTATGGTGGTTATCAGGTTCACTTTAATATCTGAATGCCGATTCTTCTTGCCATATTGGTTTTGGGCCTAACTCAAGCTTTGAATTCAGAGATAATTTAAGCCATATTTAGGTCACTTAGACCTTGGAACTCAGGAATGAAGTAAAGCCTCTAATACAGAACTCCAGTCAGTTTATAGTGGTTTAATAGTGCTATTTGATTTTATTTAGGTCTATACCTCATTATTATCGTGACATTATTTTTTAATGCAGGAAGAAGACTTTCATCCCTCAGAATTTTAAGGTGGGAAGCCTTAAGTGGAAGAAAAATGTGCTCTACTGAAGCCAGTTCTCAGTATACTTTTAAAACATTAACTGTAACTGTGCCTTCAGACAATGTGTTTCATGTTGAGATCAGTCGTCCAGAAAAAGTAAATGCCATGAACAAAGATTTTGGGAGGTAGATAATTGTTTGTTTATTTTTTAAGTATAAAATGGTCTTACCCTAATTTAATTTCAAAGAAAATTTGTTTTTCTAAGAATATTATTATAAATGAATAATGTAATGAGTTTGTTTTTCACACTATAAAATATTATTTACAGCAGTACTTTCTGTTGCAGTTCCTTTATTTTGACAATTTTTTCTCATATGAACTTGGAATGACTATTAGTAGATACATTTGTTCTCTTATAAAGACTATCTTGGTCATAGTATTTTTATATGGTAGGGTAATAGGATCATAATGAATAGTAATTTTCATTATCTAACCTACATTATGGGCAAAACATATGTGCCACGAGAGAGACTTTTGTTTTGGCTGCCAGATTTTCTTTTGGTGCAAACTGTGTTATATAGAATTTTATGCCACAGATTTCTAACTGTGTTAAAACAAAACAATGTAATGTGAGACTGCATAAAGCAAGGGTCTATTGTATGACTTTACACTGCAAATTAGGGCTCGCATATTAAATTGGCAGGTATTTCCTTGCTATGGGTATTTCCTGTTTACGTATTATGAATCAACATCTGAAAATTCATGAACAGCAGCTTTACTTTTTTAAGGGGTCATTTAGATAGTGCTCATAATTAAAAAGAGATATGTCTAAGGTACTATTCTTTTGATTATGGCTGTTACGAAGTTTGTTGAATAAGTTTTTATTATTTAATGTTCTTTAAATTCACAGGCAAAGTATAACCAATATAGTATATGCATCATACTAAAAGTCAAATTTTGCATATAGGGGGCCTAACTGAAGAATAACATTAATTTTACAAAGGCCTCTCCTTGATACCTTTGATACCCTCGCGAGGTGTGCCTCTTTGTACTTCCTTGAAGGCTGTGGCTGTGCGGCTCTTTTTAGATTGCCAGTACACTGCCTGCTCGATTTATATTCCTCCTCATGACCCTCCTTCTTGCGACGTGGTTCACGAGTTGGTGTCGCAACTGCCTCGACCGGTTCTCCTCTTTGGGGACTTTAACATTCGCGACCCGGCTTGGGGAGATGTCTGGTCGACTAATGTTGCTGGTATGTTGCTCTCCTTAATGGAGGAACTTTACTTCGCATGCCCCAATTCTGGTGAACCTACCTACTTCCACAAACCCACGGGTTCATCTACCTGTATTGATCTCTCCTTGGTGTCCCTCGATGCCTTACTCGATTTTTCGTGGAGGGTGTTGGGGGGACTCTTATGGCAGTGATCATTACTAAGTCTGTCTTGAGCTGGTCGGACCGCAGCCGGGTGTCTCGCCTCGACCGAGGTGGTGCCTGGCACGAGCTGACTGGCCATCCTTCAGGGCTCGTACCATCATTGCCCGTTCGGTGTTGAGCTTTGGCTCTGTGGATGAGAGCTTAGAGTTCTTCGAGCGGGTGGTGATGGGCGTCGCGGAGGACTGTATTCCTGGATCTTCCGGTAACCCGCGGACACGTAGCGTCCCGTGGTGGACTCCAGCATGTCACCAGGTGGTGTGTGAGAGGAAGAGGGCAACGCGCCACTTCCACCACACCCGGTGCGCGGACCACTTGATTGAGATGCGGCGGGTGAAGGCTTTCGCTCGCTGGACTCTCAAGTTGGCCCGTTGGGCCTCTTGATGTGCTTTTGTGTCTGGCATTTCCTCGTCTACTGCTTCTGCTGCTGTGTGGCGGAAGGTATGTAGTATCGAGGGGAAGCTGATCCCTGCTCATCGCCCTGTCCTTTGGGACGGGGACAGCATCTTTTCGGATCCTACTGCTGTCGCTGATCGGCTGGCCGGGGCTTTTGCTGGGGTTTCCCCTTCGCCTTCAGCTGCGGATCGTCCTTTGTTGGATGTTACGTTCCCGCCGCCTGGGAACGAGCTCTATAACCATCTCTTTATGATGCGGGAACTTTGGGCTGCCTTGGCAACCCGTTGTTCTTCCGCCCCTGGCCCTGATGACATTCCGTATGACTTTATTTGGAACCTGCACCCGATGGCCCTACACTTCTTGCTGGGTCTTTTCAACCGGGTGTGGGTTGAGGGGTCGTTCCCTTCCCATTGGAGGGAGGCGATTGTGGTCCTGATACCTAAGCCAGGGAAGGATCCGGCGGAGGTGGCGGGCTATTGGCCTATTGCCTCGATGAGCTGCTTATGCAAGCTCCTTGAAAAGATGGTGGCCGTCCAACTTTCACTTACACTGGAGTCACTTGTGTTATACCCCCTGACCCAGTATGGCTTTTGTCGATTTCGGGGTACTCCGGACCCCCTTCTCCTCCTTGGTCATGATGTACAGGAGGCCTTTTCCCGCCAGAATCTTGTTCTGGCCATCTTTCTCGATGTTCAAAAGGCCTATGACACGACCCGTTGGGGAGTTGTCATGGACCGTTTGAAGTCTCTTGGTTTTGTGGCCTTTTTGCCCACATTTCTTCGTAACTTCCTCTGCTGTCGCACTTTCCACGTCTGTAATGGGGCAGCCCTATCTGACCTGTATGTTCAGGAGGAGGGGGTGCCCCAGGGGTGTCTTGACCGTCTGCTGCTTCAATCTGGTCATGTCTGCACTACTGGGGGCCCTTCCACCCTTGGTGCGCTGTTCCATCTACACCAATGGTCTGGCTGTCTATGCCGCGGGGACAAGTCCCCTCCTCATGGAGAGGCAAGTCCAACTCACGGTCAATCGGGTTGAACGCTGGGCCTTACGCTGTCTTCCCTTGAAGACTTTGTGTGTGGCTTGTCTTCCGTCGAGGAGACAGGGATCCGGCGCCGTCCCGGCCTTTAATCTTACACTCGGGGGTCAGCCTCTAGCCCTCGTTCAATCAGTACATTTCCTGGGCATGGTTTTTGACAGCCATTTGAGATGGGTTCCCCACCTTCGCCGGCTGCGCAAGTCTACAAGACGTACCCTGGATTTGCTGGGACATCTGTCGCATACTACATGGAGTGTGGATACGCGGACACTCCTCTGTTTGTATGTGTCCCTGGTACAGTCAAAATTAGACTATGGGAGTGTGGTGTATGGCTTCGTCTCCCGTACGGCCCTTTGGATACAGGATCCGGTCCTCTCTAGAGGACTGCGCATATCATCTGGCGCCTTCCGCTCCTCTCCGGTTGATAGTCTGCAGGTTGAGTGCGACATCCCTTCCTTGGAGGATCGGAGGTCATTCCTCATTGCCAAGCACTATCTCCGGATTCTCCGTCTTCCCAACTCTCCTCTGTTCCAGGTGGTTGAGAGGGTGTTCTGCCGGGATGGGGGTTGGTATTTCAATGACACGGTGACCTTCCTCCTCGATGGTATGGGCACTCCTCCATCCGTTATACCGGTCTCTTTCAAGGGTGTTGCACCTTGGGAGAGCACCCCTGTGGCGTGCTGTAGGGCATTGTTCCCCGTTTGCAGGGCTGATTCTGACTTGCTTTGGTCTCTGTTCCTTCAGCATGCAGCGTGTCACTCTGCATGTGTTGCGGTCTTCACAGATGGCTCGAGGTCGTCGGGGGGCGTTGGGGCCGCGCCTGCCCCCCAGTCGCCTGCCCTTGCTCCCTGATGAGGCTTCCATTTTCACAGCGGAGCTCTATGCCATTCTGACTGCTCTGGAGGTGGTGCGGGAGCATCTGGATAGGTCATTTGTCATCTATTCGGATTCCTGCAGTGCCCTGGATGGCCTGGAGTGTGTCAACCCTGTCCACCCACTGGTCTGACGAATCCAGCTACTGTGCTATATCCTTGTCACTTTTGGTGGCAAGGTGGTGGTATTTTGCTGGGTCCCTGCACATGTTAATGTGGCTGGAAATGAGGCTGCTGATTAAGCTGCCCATTCCACATGCCGACTACAGGTTTCACCCCTGTCCCTCCCCCTTTCCGATTATATCCCTGGCTTCTGTAGGTTTTTGCGCTCCTGGTGGCAGAGTTGCTGGGATGGCGCTACAAATAACAAACTCTGCAAGATTAAACCCAAATTGGGATGTTAGGCCTCTTCCTTCCATCGGTCACGCCATAAGGAGATGGCTCTGACCTACCTCCATATTGGCCACACCCACCTGACCCATTGCTGTTTGATGGCCGGGGATCGGGTGCCCTGATGTCCCAATTGTAACGTTTCACTTACAGTTGCCCACCTCCTGGTGGAGTGTCCGCTTTACTCTGCGCTGCGCGCAGAGTATTTTCGCTTTTTTGGTGAGCATCGGGCCTTGTGATAGGCTTGGCACTATTCTCTCTGAAGGTCCCTACTTTTCGGTAACTGGGTTGTTCTCCTTCCTCTTTCACTCCCACTTCTGTACCAGCTGTGACTCCACTATGATTTTTCTGTATTTTTTTTTTTCCTCCCCCTCCCCTCCTCCCCCTCCCCTCCTCCCCCTCCCCTCCTCCCCCTCCTCCTCCCTCCTCCTCCCCCCCTCCTCCTCCTCCCCCTCCTCCTCCCCCTCCTCCTCCCCGTCTATTGTTCATTTCTGTTAGCTGTTCCATAGTCTTCGTCTTGTGTTCGCTCTGCTATCCACCTTTCTTTTGGTGGCCATGAGCAGTCATACTTTGAAACTAAAAAAATATATATAATAATATATATATATATATCATGTTACATCCTGAACACTTTTTATATATATTAATATTTAATATCTGTCAACAGAGAAATTGGAGAGTGCTTTTCTTCTCTTGGTCAAGACAGCAATTGCCGTGCAGTAGTTTTAAGTGGAAGAGGAAGAATGTTCACAGCAGGGATTGATCTTTCAGACTTTGGTGAAATGGCATCTATCATTCAAGATGAAGATAAAGATGTAGCAAGAAAATGTCAACTTCTGAAGACCATTATTGTGAATTACCAGAATTCCTTTTCTTCACTAGAAAAAGTACAGTACATAAAGGGGAATAAAGCCACAATAAGAAATGGATTTATTAGAAGCACAAGTTTTTTAACTACTCTAAGGTCTTCATCAGGTGCAAGTGGTAAAGGTCTGATCAAAACCTAAGAATAGGCTGAAAGCTTGTGCTTCTAATAAACTCACTTTTTTATTTTTTTTTTTTTTCCTCCAATTCAGTTTCTCTCGCTTAATTGAGAATATTCACATTGTGGTACATAAAATTTTGAGTTGCCTATATGAAAATGAAAAAGTTTATTGGCAGACCATCGTACATATAACAAATGTTAATAATACAAACTGACAATAGAATACAATGACAATTCAAATACTAAGGATAAAAATACAGTTAATGAGAAATAGTAGCTACAGTAATGTTGAAGTTAGGTGGAGCTACAGACAGATGTTTTCACACCCTCTGGATCTCTGGAGTGTTTTTAACAATTTTTTTTTTTTCAGATTGGGTGTTCCAAAGAAATTTCACTCAATTTATCCCCAAAAAATTTATATGCTAAAACATGAGCATTTCAATTTCAAGGTTTTGGCCCATTGGTCTTGGGCTGTGAAATAGGCCAGGTTGAAATCTAGTCAAAATGATTTTTTTTAGATGGGCACTATGTGGGGTTTATGAAATGATATCCTGACCAACATACTCCAAAAGAAAGTTTATGCTCCCCTCCGTACCACTAGCATACTCCCTCTTATTTTTGGCTTCGCCCCCAAATTAAAAATAGTATCATAAATCAAAATGGAGATCATTTAGAGCATTTTTTTTATAGAGATGACCCCCCACCCCCTTAAAATTGCATAATATACCTCTCGTGCAATTTTCAGGCAATTATCCAAGAAATTTCAAATCCTTGAAAAATTGCTGCATCCCCAAAAAGTGTTATCAGTATATAGAAAAGGGTGGCATAAACTTTAGTTTGGAGTACTGATTGCCTAGGAGACCAATTCATAAACCTCATATAGGCCTAGTATATTTGTCTGAAAAGAAGACAATTAGTCTATTGTACCATTTATTACACAAAACAGCTTTGAAGTAAAAACAAAATTTAATTTAAAAATTACCTTCACAATTCACTAATTACTTGTGGATGTGCCTTGGCCCCATTGGCTTTTCCATTCAAGCTGTGGCAGTCTTTTTCTTGATTCCACTTGATTGAGGATAAATTTGTGCCGATTGCCGTAGCCAATCCTTTTTTCTGATGCTTTTGTCACTAAGTTCACTGCACTTTCCACGCTTTGACTGTGGCATGAAAAGGCAGCAGTTTTCAAGGGTTCTGTTCTTGTATGCAGTAGCTCTTCATTGCTGAAATTCCTTATCAAAGGTGCAGGATTGATAGCTTCCTTTCTCCAGTCAATCATCTCATAGTATGTAGTCTTTGGAATCGAAATTTAGAAATTTAGGAAGCTCAAAATTTTGTGTGCCACTGAAACGTGTCCGACTGAGAAGTATCTTCTCTGACATGTCTGCTATCAGTAAGCATTGACAGTAGGATAGCTTCGGGATTGGCAAAATAGGCATTATTACGGAACACTGGTTCCATAATGCGATGTTTTTCTTCCAATCCTCGCATCAAGACAATCAAATGAAAAAAATTCTGTGCTCCGTCAGTAGCTTTAGGATGGGATTTGATATGAAACCATCCAGGAACATATGATTTCATGACGATGGTTACCAGTTCTTTCAGATTTTTGTTCGGGATGCAAAGTCGATACATATAAACGAAGAATCCAGTTTGCTCGGGTAATCCAGCGAGCATGATGAATGGCACCTGGAGACCTGCGGGCTAGACTTTCAGATACCCATCCAGATTGCACTGCTAGGCACATATCATAGAGATACTTTTGATCGCTGCTCAACTCTTTCACGACATTCGTTGGTATATCTTGGACGTTGCCCTGAACTGGTGAAAATGCCACTAAGTCTAAAATGGTTAAATCACATTTCAATTTGGTTCCAATTGAACCTTTAAAGGTATTTGGCCCTGATGTTTTTCCGTCTCTGGTTTCAAATATGTGTCTGAAGGGGAGTTCATTCATGTGTAAAAGACACACGAGCCAGTGAACTGATCTATGCAAAAAATTTCAATCAATTTTATGGTACCAGCAATTTTACCAGTATTGACAGCAGTACCATCGCATAGCAGAGCATTGAGAGTGTCGATGCTCGCTGAATCAATTAAGAACGTTATAATTTCATCAGCTATACACTGAGCATTTCCTGCATCAGGGCAGAGATGGTCTACATAGATACCTCCAGGGTCTTTGATCAGCACATAATGTTCTTCTCTCTCTTTTCCATGCTTGGTTAATGTGTCATCCTTTCTTCCATCAAACACTATACATTCAATATTCACATTTTCACATCTAGATCTAACAATATTTTTCTTGCCGACACGAATTCTCTCTTTCTATTTTCTTCCTATCAAGCATGTTAGATTGATCAATTATTCCCATATCTTTCAATGCAGCATTAACGATAGCTGCTGTAGCTCTCGAACTCACACGGTAATGGTCTGCCACCAATGGTAATTCATTGTATGAATACCTATTTTGATCATTTTCAATCAATTCCACATCGGGCACGAATTCTAGCTCATTGTCACTGTCTTCTATATCTTTGCTAAAGCCATCTACTGAAGAAGATGGTACAACTTCCATAGCCTCTGCCATTTCCACTTGTGACCTTTGTTGCCTCTCTTGTTCTTCTCTTGCTCTTGAGAGGGATCGTCTCTGGACAGCGGCAGCTTCACGATCAAATGGCCCTAATTGATTTATTCTTTGCTTTTGGCCTACAAATGACTCCCACTCTACCATCGGGATTTTTACCTCGCATCGACAAAACGGCCTTTCTATTCCTTTATCATAACATTTGCAAGTACAAATGTCAAACATTTCATCATATGAAGCAAGTTTTTTAGCAAAATTTTCATTCCTTTGACATAGAGGAACCTTGTTCAAGGAAAGAGCTGATCTGATTAATCTTTCCACTGCAGAAGAAATAGATCTTTCTTGAATGACAGGGAAAGAGAACATGGCCCAAATATCTTGAAGATCTTTGGTAACTCGGCGGAATTCAGTGGCAAAACCAAAAGCTGCATTCGAAGATTTGTTTTTGGTTGACATTTTTTCAACCTTTTTAAAAAATTAAAAATGCAGCTTTTATAGAATCATGCATGGATCATAAGTAAATCTAAAGAGCATAAATTTTTATAATTCCTGTAAAAATATATGAAATTAGAACATGAAATTTATTGGTATTGAATTTAAAATTCAACACACAGCTCAGTAAATTGATTACACATAAACGATGTTTGTGTAATCAATTTTCTGATATAGCAAATATTTTGAGAAAATACGCGTGGTGAAAATTTTGAGAAATCCAAATTTTTGAGGTAATTGCCTGAAAATTGCACACGAGATATAATATGCAATTTTAGGGGGGGGGGTGTCATCTCTATGAGAAGATGCTCTAAATGGTCTCCATTTTCATTTGAGACTATTTTCATTTTTGGGGCGGAGCCAAAAATAGGAGGGAGTATGCTAGTGGTACGGGGGGGGGGGGGGGGGGGGGAGCATAGACTTTCTTTTGGAGTATGTTGGTCAGGACCCCAATTCATAAGCCCCACATAGTGCCCGATCTGCCCCCAGAAATTCGACCCGGCCTACTGTGAAACTCAAAATTTTGATGGTTGCTTTCTTTTATGAATTTGTTGATCTGACTTTTCTGGCTATTAGAAGAATATAAAATTTTATAGAAACATGGTATGGTAGCCTTCCCTGTCATTAAAGTGTATGAGTAAACCAAGTCCCAACATGCTTCTACAGAGTTTCATACGCTTTTGTGGAATAAAGAAAATCAAGTTGATCAATAAATCTAAAAAAGAATGTAGCCATCAAAATTCTTAGCTATGCATTAGAAGCCATGATAAAAAACAAAAAAAAATGTGATAAGTTGTATTTGAAATGTAACTGCTTTGTGAGCTTCAAGTAAAATCTGTGAAGTTGCATTTAAGTTTTAAGTGATTTGAGAGCTAATTGTAAATGTTAAACTCTAACTCAGTTAAAATTTTCTTAAAATAATTTTCATTACACTTTATTGCTTGATTATTTCATTGTCAAAAAAAATTTGGTAATGTTCTGAAAACTTAATTTTTACACTCGCGTCACATTCTTCTTTGTCACGACTAAAACATGTTTCCTAAATAATATTCTGGATTGTAATACAGTACCAATACATACTTGTACCATGACTTCACAGTAAATGTGTGTTGCATGAAGGGTAATAATAGCTTTTTGCAGGAATTAGCAAAAATATCCTGCCCATAGGGTGGAATTTTTTAATAAATAAATCAGCAGTCAGATTGATGCAAAAAATACTAAAACTCTTAAATAAGAATGTGAAAAAAAGTAAAAAATTTCAGAATTTTGTGAAAAATTTTGGGTTTATAAAATTTTATCAGTGTAAAGTAAGAGGTGAGACAGGTTTTGTGTTGCTATTGAAAGATGAGTGGTATGAACACATGAGGGAGTTAATGTGTTAATTATAGACAGAGTTGGGCACTGCAAACTCAAAATCACATCCGCAAACTCAAACCTTACCTTCCGCAACCGCAAATCTGCAAACTGCTTGCCATTTTTGGTGCCGCAAACGCAAATACGCAAACCATATTTCCAATTTTTACAGTGCTGGGCACTTCCGCAAACCGCAAATTCCGCAATCGCAATTTTAACTATAAAAAGTATCCAAAACATTAAAGAGGTATAAAAAGTTTTTATATCTTTTTAATGTTTAATGTTTTAGCCTTGTTTTTATTAAAAACAAGGCTAAATAATTGGCGGCCAGTGACAGCAGCGTCACAGCACTAGTGGGCTTGGCCAGTGGCCACGTGGGAAATTTGCGGAAAGATTTGCGTTTGCGGTCTTAGTTCCGCAACGCAAATTCACTAATTTGCGATGACTTTGCCGCAAACGAAAAACATACTTCCGCAATTGCGGAATTTGCGGTTTGCGGAAGTGCCCAGCTCTGATTATAGATGTCTATATGATAAGTTTAAGTTTGAGAGTGAAAGTAGTAGTGATTGCACCATATATGCATTATTCAGTAATCGATGTGTAGAAGGGAAGGATTATGTCTGGTATGTGTTGATGTATTTGGAAGTGGTGGGGGATGTTTAGAATGGGTGAGCTGAATGGGGAACTCTAAGTTGGCACTGTGTCTTAAGTGATTGGAGAGCATTGTATGGCCAGAATAAATAACAGTGGTGATAGAGACCTTCTTCCTCACAAAATTCTTATATTCTGTCTGTTACAAACAATTACTTGCAACAGTAGTAGTTCCATAAGTATAAAGAGATTGTGTAGTACAATATATAATAAAGATATGGGGTGAATATTTTGAATGGGAAAGCTGTTCAGGGAGGTTTGTTAGATCATACGATTGCATTGTTAATACTGTAAGTTCTCTAGTGTTTGGTATAAAAGAGTGAACAGATGCAAAGAATAAAAATTGAAAAACTGAATTCCAATAAGATGGCAACAGAGTATAGAAGAAGAGTAGAATAAGTCCAGAGATATGTACACTTATACAGGATGTTCTAAAATTATCCAGTAAACTTTGTTTGTCAAACAGTAGTCGGACGTTGTGAACAATGTGTTCAAGTTGAAGGAAGACACTGAACATATAAAATAGACTATTATTGTTGCTGTATTTGAAATAAAATTGTTAAATATGGCATAATTTTTAAGATATTGCATTCATATAAAAGTTTACTAAATAATTTTAGAACACCCAACAAATTGGGGTACAGAATATGTGGAATGTGTATAACAAATGTTACTGAGTTACAGGCTAACAAAGACACTAAGATCCACTCCAGGCTAGCCCAAGAAAGAAGTAGAAGAAAAAAGAAGCAAATAAAAATAGGAAAGAGTATAATAAAAAATGCTTCTGAGTTCATTCACACCTTGTGTACACTTATTTTGTATACCTAATTACACATTAAGGAATAGTGGAAAATAAGGATAGCATGAAACACTAAACTACTTAATCTAATCTACACCAAGCATTTTTTTAAAGGAATTTTTTATTTATTTTAAACAAGGAATCCTCATCAATTTCTTTGAATGTCAAGGCCATTGTGCTGAGAGACTTAGGGTACTTTTAAAAATTAATTAGCTTCATTGTCATCTTTCACACTGGAATTACTTAGATAAGGGAGCACTGATCCAGAGGCGTTTCCAGCTGGTCTGTACACCCCAATTTAAGAATTTCCAGAAAAGTGTTTTTGACCTTCCACTGCCTTCTTTTCGTTTGGTCGACCCTGTGATGTCGATTTTATTTATGAGATAGTGAAGTCCAGGTATCGTCCTTTGTTTATTTGGAAACTCTTTCTTCATTCGTTTTGCACCCGAGTGTTTCTCCTTATGCAGGTTCAATATCAATGCTTCATCTTCCAAAGAGTATTTCATTATGTTATAACTTGTTCACTAACTATAGCAGAATGATGGTCTGAAATGAAAAAGGAAATAAATTAATTATTTTGTGTAAAAATTAGGAAAATTAATTATTTATGGAGAAACTGACTGTCATCTGAAAGTATTAGTTGCTGACACTGACTGCCTTTCAATTGAACACCATATTTTGATACCTCCCTCCAGTTGTGAGCCTGTACCTCTACTCCTGGGGCGTTGAATCTAGATTCAATGCCAGCGTTTGAAAGAGTAAGTATGGGTACAACATACAGCCTCAGCAGTAAGATCAATAGACAGGGTGAGCCACAATATTATTTTCAAAAGTTGGTTAATAGATTTTTTGGCCCACCGGTATATATATATATATATATATATATATATATATCCCCGCAAGGGGGTTCTAAATATATATATATATATATATATATATATATATATATATATATCCCCGCAAGGGGGTTCTAAGCTCGTGCTCTTGAGTGCTCTTTGTGCTCGTTTGTACGTGCTTGTTCCTGGAGGTTTCACGTGCGCCCTCCCGGCCCTAGCACCCAAGGATGATGGGGCTCGACCCTGCAGTCCTTGTCACCCTTGGTCTTTTTCCACTTCGACTGTCCCCTCCACCCTTTCTTTTTCCTCTGTCTTTCCTCTCACGTTTTCTTTGTTTTTCCGCTGAGATATGCCCTTTAAATATAGGCGAATCGGTTCTTCCTGAACTAAAAAAAAAAAAAAAAATATATATATATATATATATATATATATATAAATATATATATATATATATATATAATGAAAATTGTATTAATTAGGAACAAAAGTTTGGGTGATTAAATGTAAATTTATTTATTTAGTGCCCCAAACCAGTAATTGGTGCTGTACATGGCGCTTGCATTGGAGCTGGTGTTGATCTAATATGCTCGGCTGACATCAGGTACTGCTCAACTGACGCCTGGTTTCAAGTAAAGGAAGTTGATTTAGGTAAAAACCAGATGAACATTTTTAAATGCAGAAGCAACTCTCTTAGATTTTATTCAGTTTTGAAGTTTTCCAAAGATATTTTGCTTTATTGATTCTACGAGAGGCGGTCAGAAAATAAGTTTACACGGCGTATAATTTCGTAACTACAGGATCTACATTGATTATGCTTGTATTAGGTGAATTCGTTAATCATTGTTGGCAACACCACGTCGATTCGGCTGTCATCTACCATACATTGATTATACGAGTCAGTTGAACATGGCCGCTCGACTGGAACAGTGCCCTGCCCTACGGAGCAGACCAGTACGTTTACGTTTAATGGCAGCTCGTAAACGTTCGAGTGTTGAACAGTATGCAGCTGCATTGATTGTTATGCCTTTTTGCATAAAGTCTGCGAGCAAAATGCCTTTGTGGTCCCAAAACACGGTAACCATCACTTTGCCAGCGGGCCTCACAATCTTGAACTACTTTGGTCGCGGGGACCCAGGGTGTTTCCATTCCATGCTGGCACGTCTTGTTTCCGGAGTATGGTGATGAACCCTTGTCTCGTCTCCTGTGACAATGCGCTCGAGAAATTTTTGACACTCAGAATATCGTTGCAGAAATGACAGGGCACTGTTCCAGTCGAACCGCCATGTTCAACTGACTCATATAACCAATGTACGGTAGATGGCAGCCGAATCGACGTGCAGTGTTGCCAACAATGATTAACGAATTCACCTGATACAAACATAATCAATGTAGGTCCTTTAGTTACGAAATTATACGCCGTGTAAACTTATTTTCTGACCGCCCCTCACCTTTTATCTGAAGCTATTTGTAGGAAGATAATTTACAATTTTTTCATCAAGGTATATAGTACCCATTAATGTTCTGGGTATATTTTTAACATTGTGACATAAGTTTCCTAGTAATTTCAGGGACCAGACATTGCTGTTATACTTCATTGTGAATGCTAACATCTTGTATTAAAAAATCTTTAGGATTAGCAGCTGATGTAGGAACTCTTCAGAGACTGCCAAAAGTTTTGGGAAGTGAAAGTTTAGTGAGGGAACTCTGCTTTACTGCAAGGAAGTTTGATTCAGAGGAAGCTAAAAGCGTAGGCTTCGTATCACGTGTTTTTCCGGATAGAGATTCGTAAGTCCACATGAAAATTTCATTATTATTATTTTGAAAGTTAGATCAGCTTCTAATTTTATGCAGTGTTTTGTCACCTTTTCCAAATTTCTGAAGGTAATTCTTTCAACTGAAGAACTTCTCTGAACGATTCTCGAATAAAGTGGAAATTGCTTTTATTATATTTAATTTAACGTTTCGTCTATACACCTCAGACATTATCAAAGAAATAAAAACTAATTCAATATAAGCACACCGGACAAAAAATTAGTCACCCCTCTCAGAATGTACCTAATAACGTGTGACGGCGCCTCTGGCCTTGATAACCGCACGAATCCGGCGAGGCAGAGACTCTATGAGGTTGTGCATGTACTGAACATCGATTTGCTGCCACTCGTTCATCAGCCGGTCCCGAAGTTCCGCCAGAGTCCGTGGGTGTCTATTCCTGCGCTTCACTTTCTGTTTCCAGCCTGAACAACAACACCGACGCATTCAGGATTAAAGGCTTCATTGGACCTGCGATGTACTCGTCGCCTCCCATCATTGGAGAACAAACAAAAACGGGACTCATCGGACCAAATTACACGTTTCCAATCTGCCGCAGTCCAGTTTTTGTGCCTCTGAGCCCATTTATAACGTGCCAATTTGTGACTTGCTGTTAACAGCGGCCTCTTCCGTGGTACCCTGCTCCAGATGTCCATCGCATGCAGTTCTCGTCGCAATGTCCGTTCGGAAATTGGTCGCTGGAGAACCTCATTGGTTTCTTGGAGCAATTGTTCTCTGGTTTGAAAACGATTTGCAGTTACTAGACGAGAAACATGGCGGCGGCCCCTATTGTCGAGAATTGTTTTCCGGCCACAGTTACGCCGTCGATTGTCAGTTGATTGCGAACTACACCACTCTTTGTAAACTCGCTGGACAGTACGCGTTGACACACCAACAAATTGGGCTACTTCAGACATTTTGTGTCCGTGGGCTCTGCCAAACACGATGGCTCCTTTTTGCCACTGAGTAACGTCTGCCTCACAACCCATTTTGCAGACTATATCCAACACACACTTTGTTCTTCACCACCTCACGAAACAGATCTGATCCTGTGTGCTACGTCACCGCTACTTGTCACTTACCAATGCTACATCAGCGCCCTCTGTGTGACCTTGAACTTCCTACTATCGGTACTATTAGGGGTGACTAATTTTTTGTCTGGTGTGCTTATATATATATTTATATCAGAATGATTAATAGCTATTATTTAAAGAATAAAATATTGAGGTGTTCAGCATTGCTTTTTTAACAATATGAAAAACTGTTAAAATTTTTGAGGTTGAGTAGAAAAAAGTAACGAAGTTGGTTTAATAATGAATCAATGAAAAAAAATGTAGGCAGGAAGCCTAAAATCTAAAACTTAAGAGCCAAATTAAAGAAAATAACTAGCTTAAGCTCTCTGTATTATTGTGACAGCAGAAATTGTAATATTTATTTTATAAATAAATAATTTTGATTTGATATGATATATTGATTTGAGGTTTGTCCTTTTGGATTAATAAGGTTTCTGCTGCAGTTATTAGACGAGAAAAGTTATTAGCCATAAATAAGATTTTGAAATTATTCAAAATATCGTTATTAGGAACTTCATGATGGTCGGTTTTTATTTGTTCATGTATTTTACTAGGTTTATATTTGTGTTGAACCTCTGTCTCGCGAAGTTTATTTGTTGCGTAACCAATATAAGTAGAGTTCATCCATCTTCCGAATGATAAAATTGGTATACAACTTTGTTTACTGTCAGCAATGTTTGTATGTTGTAATTTGTTTGCTTCAGTTAAAGGTGTGTTTGTGTCTGAAGTAATATATAGAGTTTACGATGAGGAATGAACAAATATGAAAATGAAAAGGTTTATTGGTAGACTATAGTCCATATGACAAATATTATTAATACAATGACAATTCATATACTAAGGATAGAAATATATACAATTGATTAGGAATAATACTGCAATGTCAAAGTTAAGTGGAGCTACAGACAGACGTTTTTGTACCAAAAAGTCCATAGCTTAGAGGATAAATGGTGGGAATCATGGATAGCTTGGATGATCGGGTTGGTTGATTTTTTTAATTCTTCGCATTAGACTGTGTTGAGCACGTCTTGTTACTTCCGGGAAGCTCGGGACATTGCGGGTAGCAAACATTTGCGAAGCTGAGCATCTCGGGGGTAATTTATGTAAGAGTCTAAAAGACCTGTTGTACAGCAAATTTAGGGTTCTGCCAGAACCTTTTTTATAATTCACCCAGAGTTGCTGTCCGTATATATTACTGCAGAAAGTACGAGAGAGAGTGTCTTTAACTTCACTTGTACAGAATCGAAAGTTCCTTATGGTCATATTCGCTTTAGCACACAGGCTTCGAGATTTTCTTATATCCGAGTCATTACTCTTGTACTTCCTCAATTACTTCACCATTCATTTTAAACCTTATATCAGCTGGCTGATTACAGCTTTTAGGATGAAATTGCATAACCTTAGTTTTTGTAACATTATTTAAAAGCATATCATGTTTCTGCGAATACACTTCGCAGACGTTTAGTAGCCGATCCAGACCTTTAATAATAATTATTTATAAATTAAATATTACAATTATCGTTGCTACAGTAATTTTAACATAAAATAAGTAATTGTCAATTGGACTAATTATTTTTATTAAATTCGGCCCGTAAGCCCTTAAATAAAATTTAATTACTGTTTTTGTCGCATTATCACAATATATTTATTGTTGATAATTAATTTGCTAAATTTAATGGAATTATTATTATTCGTCATACTTAGTCTCTCTCTCTCTCTCTCTCTTTCTCTTTTGACCTGTGTAATATTTTGAAATATTTATAAATATCTGATGTATTTCTTGCCTTCTTTTTCATAATGAATATGGATTTTACTTTTTTACATTACATTTCGTTTGGAAAACATGAAGCCACGGGCCTATAGTCGTTATCTAAGTCGTGAGCTATATTTTATAATAAAATTGTGCAAAATGTTAATTCCAAGTCAGCTAGCCTAATTAGCAAACTATTTACACAGCTACCAAAGTAGCCTACATAACTTAAGCTGAGAATATGCACTATTTACAATCTCCAAACTGGTCTCATTCCTGAAAACATCCAAATTTTTTTTGAAACTAATTAAGGAGCTACTATTTACCACATCATATGGCAAGTCGACTACTATGACTGAAAAAGTATTTTCGTAGATCCAGTCTACACGTCTGTTTTCTAATTTTCTTATTATGCCTTCGAGTTATTCCATCAGCCTCGAATGAGAAAAAGTTACATCCAAATTGTCCAAACCTGAAAACATTTTCAACATCTCTTCCTTACTCTTGTAACTAACATACCTCTTAATAATACATAGCATTTTATTTGCCTTATTTCTAGCCTCTAAGCACTGCTTAAAATTTTTTTGATCACTACCGAGTGTAATGTCAAGAGCTTTTTCCCGTCTAACATTCTCTACTTGGTTCGTAATTATCCGTGTCTCGCGTGTCTTAGTAGTATACTCGATGGAAGTTGACCTACAGTCATCCTCAGAACGAGAAAACTGGTATAGTACATGGTGAAGGAATTTATCCCTTTTGGTTCTTATTCAGAAGTGACTTTATAGTTTCTTGCTTCTAGGATAAAGTTGTATATTAAGTTCCGAGTTTTTGTCTTTCAGAAAATTTTTTTTTATTTAAGAATACATTTCAGAGTTGGTTTTTTTTTCCTTGTTTATATGGTTGCATTTTTCGTTTGAATAGTTTTTTGTCTGCATTTATTTTAATAAATTATTTCTATAAAGTCCAATGATCATTGTAGTTTTTCCAATTATAGATCCTGAGAAATTATTATTAATTACGTTTTTCATACTGCTTTATGAAACGCTTCCCGAGTAGAACATAATTTATAGGCTCTGAGTGTCTTGATTATGGATAGTTTGTACTTTTCGGTGTATTTAGAGTTTAGGTTTGTCCGTTGGTTTTCCATTGTTTTGTATTCGCATCCAAAAGGGCTTCATCATGGCCAATATCGTAACCGTTTTCCGTCGATCAGCGAAGTTAAACGATATTGAGTCTGGAGAGTAGTTGGATGGGGGACCGTCTTCCGCACCCAGATTATGTAGCGACCCGTGGTTCGGATCTCGCGTAAAGCCGTAAGTTCCCACCGTCATATACCTTAGATGTTGCGAAGAAAGTTAAACAACCGCATCATTACAGCCACACAAAAGAAGGAAGTTTGTTATTAGGTGATTCTGATGTAAATTGATGATACTACTTCCTTAAATCTGATTTGTGAAAAGTTGAATACGAATCACATCATTAAATAATCGTAATGTATCATCTACGTATCTCGCGTAGAATATATTGTAGGAATTTTTTTCCTTTTACTTAATTTTCTAAATAGGTTATATAAAGATTGGAGAACGTGGATTAGATTGTAACGACGTTACAAAAGTAACGAGTAACGGTAACGCCTGAAAAATTTTCAAATGTATCAATGTAGCGGTAACGCTTTACAAGTTTTTTATCAATGTAACGGATTTGTTCGTTACTCGTGACTCGATACTTGAATTTGATAACATTGCCATTCCATTCATGAGGACTATTAAATGCAATTCACTATTCCGCGTTAGTGGCAACAACTAAATTTATATTTTCTAGGTCTCTTCATCTTTCCCAAAAATCATTGGGGTGCCAATTATTGCGCAATATATCGTTCTTAAGAGAACAACATTTATATAGTCAATAATAGTAGCTAATTAGAATTTATGTGGTATGGCTGCCATTTGTAAGTTTATCTGTAGTTTCAAAATACGTGCGAAGGCACATAAATATCAAATGTAACTAGTTACTTGTGTAACGTCGTTACACGTATCGAGTAACTGTAACGCTTTAAGGATTTTCAAAAGTAACGATGTAACGGCAATGCCGAGTACATTTTCGACGTGTAACGAGTAACAGTAACGCCGCCCAATTTAATGTAACGGTGCCCATCACTGTGTATGTATGTGGTTAAGGTTGAATAACGTTTTAGCCCAACATATTTGGAGAAATTGTTCAGTATTTTCAAGTGATAGATTTGGAGGTGGAAATTAAGGTGGTTCGTACAGTTTTTTCAAGATTATATCAATGGTTTGAGTAACTGATACATTCGTGAAAAGTGATTTAGCGTCTAGTGAAGCAAACATTTCGGATTTTAAGTCTAATAATTTAAGCATTTACACACCTAAAAAATTAAATTATTGTCAATAGTTTATTCAGATTTTTTAAAATATAATTTGAATTATTTTTATTTCCTTGATATTGTCAACTTCTGAAGTGCGCATACGAAATGTTAGAGTAAATATATTTTTCTTTTTTTTAATATTTTACTCGAGAATCATTTTGGAAAAAAAAAATACCAATCGACATTTGTGAAAAGCGACAAAACCTACCTCGCATTACTCTTATTTAAATTAATGAATGATTTAGGTAAATTAAGTTTAATAAAAGAACAATTAACCCTTTATCGCCGAACTTTTTGCGTAGGGTTGAGTCTAAATGCGTGTATTTGAAACGTTATGTATTCGACGCACAGTGCGGTAAAGGGTTAATACGCAGTCATCCAATCATTATTTTAATGAACCGGTCATTCACTTCATAAATTTCAGACATTTTTGAGTCGATCGAAGGTCAGTGCGAACTGTTACCTTTTATATCGTCGTAGTAAGCTCGCGTATTAAATATTTTATGCACTGTTCAAGGTTTGGCATTTCCTTAGTCTATACAATGTTTAGACGTACCTCCCATTCTATTTTTTTCTTTCAGGTTGGTTGATGGGGGTTACATCTGAGGTCATATGACGGAGGAGACCAACAGCTTTACGTGGAATCCGAACCACGGGTCGCTACATACATAATCTTGACGCGGAGGAAGGTCTCCCATTCGGCTACTATTAGACCCAGTGTCTCTTATCTTTGCTGATCAACGGGAACCGGTGTTTTGACATTGTCAACAACGTAGCCCGTTTAGCTTAGATTTTGGAAGTTTTGTTATGCTGGAGACCAAAGTGTATTCATTTGAAAACGGATCTAGCATTCTGCTTTCTATATTCGATGGAAGTATCGTCTCGAATTTATGCCCCCGTTATTGTAACCCAATTATGCGTGTGCTATTTAAGCTCTTCCTTGTTCAATTTTGAACTGAGAAAGCATGAAAGCATTTAATTCACTGTAATGCAAAACTTGGGCAATACTGTACTCAATCTCAGTCAGTTCATCCATCTTGTGGTTATATACTGGAACAAAGTGTGATGGCTCCATCTCGTATAGAGATTAAACTTCATATGCTTGCTCTATACTCTTGGATAAATTTTTATTATACAGAATATAACATTTTTCGGTAAAGTTAATTTTTCCCTTTGCCCCCAACAAAGATTGATAAGTGCCTCTTTGGAGCTGGCATCCCTTATTGCCGGAAAGTCACCCGTTGCTGTCCAAGCTACAAAGAAAGCACTCGTTTATGCAAGAGACCATTCTGTACAAGAAGGACTAGACTTCATGGTAATTATTATTAGTAGTGATAGTTTTAAAGTAGTTTTCCCATTTCAAGTGCAATTGAATTACAGTTTTAAAGTAATCTGTTCAGTATCATCAGAACTAATTAAAAAAGTGTTAAATTTACTTGATTAAATGGTAAGTAAATATTATGTACTGACGCTGGTAGTTCAAGTGTATGTGGAGGTGGATCGTTGAAATTTTACGAGCATTGGATCCCGTTATCCCGACAGTGGAAGGGCATTTTATTAAAGGGACCCGCTTTTTAAACACATTCGCATAAATTTAAAAAGTATCTTCTTGTATACATATAGCTTCAATTATTTTACATAATTATTACATTTATTATTAAATATGTTACATTTAATATTGTATTATTATTTATTACAGAAATTATAAATTTATTATTACATTGATTATTACATTGTTGTTTATTATACGAAAATTACAAACCGAAAAACATGAAAAAAGGGGGGGCGAGGAAGGAACCTTCAAGCGATCGTAGCAGTCGCTTGAAGGTTCCTTCCTCGCCCCCCATTTTTTCATTTGTTTTTCGGTTTGTAATTTTCGTATAATAAACAACAATGTAATAATCAATGTAATAATAAATTTATAATTTCTGTAATAAATAATAATACAATATTAAATGTAATAATTATGTAAAATAATTGAAGCTATATGTATACAAGAAGAAGACATTCGCATAAATTTAAAAACTGTGTTTAAAAAGCGGGTCCCTTTACGAGCATTGTGCTGGATGTTGGGCTCCGGACCAATTACCCACAAAGCAGGTGTTCGAAATCATGAACTTTCTGTATTTTTAAAGCTTGATTTTGAAATACAGAGGGTCCAAGAAATAATGGTATAAAAATATATATTATTAATCAGTATATATGTGGATGTTTACGCTTCCAAACTGTCCAAGTTTAAAACACTTCCACATAATGACTTTCGTCGCTGCGGTGTGTATTTGACGCTCGAACTTCACTACAGAATTTGCGAGATGCTGTTGGGAAATGGACCCCAGTAACCTCTCCCGATTCTTTGAAGTTCTACCAGATATATGGGTTTGTCAAATGTTTTAATTGAATAGAAATCAAAATGGGGTTAAGTCGGGTGATCGAGACGGCCACGTTGTCGGTCCACCAAGGACTATCCAGTACTGAAGAAAGGTTGCATTTATAAAGTTGCGAATAGCAGTAGGATAGTGGAGAGGCATCCCATTTTGTTGAAAGATTACTCTCCATGTCAATTCCAATAGCCATGCTTTGGGAAAGAAAAACGGTCTTCAGCATGTTAAGATGGTTTTCTCCAGTCATGCAGTCACCGTACAATCATAAAAAATAAATAAATAAATAATTTGTAGGCATGACAAACCACACTATGTTCATGCGTTTGTGATAAATAGATGGTGGTGTAGCGATAGCATGGCCGCCACGATCACTCGACGCGCAACCCCTTTGGAGTTTTATCTGTGGGATCTTAAAACACTCGTGCATCGTGACAAACTCGTGGATCTGACAGAATTTCAAAGAGGTTATTGGGTTCATTCTACGAGAGCCATTTTCTATTGTTTTACTGGATTACGAGCAACGAATAACGGTCATATGGAGGTGTTCCAAACTTTGACAGTTTTGAAATGTAAATTCATAAATAGAGATTAATAAAAAATTACACATTATTTCTCAGAAACCTGTATATGTCCGTTAAAAGTCTTATTACTAATCATATAATTTGAATTAAGTTTAAGTATGCTAACGAAGCCTAAACTCTAGGAAAGTGTCGACGTTTTAAAAATTAAGTTTTCGCGATTTCAGGGCTAACCCACTCATTTCTTACCGTGAGCTCCTTTAAAGTGTTCTTCCTTATTAAATTCATGACGATTGATACCCATTAAAACTTTGTACGAAAGTTCCTTCCATTTATAAAGCTTATCAAGCCTGCGACTGCGATAGATTAGGTTCTCTCGAAAGCTAAGTTTCCTCTGGGAAGGCGGCATAAAAGGCTGGCAAAGTACAAAAAAAAAATCTCTGAAGGGGGATAAGAAGAGGAAGGAGAGTTATAGCATCTATATTTACAAAGTGTTGAGACCATTTCATCCAGACACTGGCATTTCTTCGAAGTTATGTCCATTATGAAATATTTTAAGGACATTTTCGAAAGAATCTCTGCCGGAGCCTTCCATATGGCTCAATGCAATAAGAGGCATACTATCATTCCCAAAGCAGTTACTAAATATACGTCGTGTAAGCAAGTGTATTATACAGGGTGTACATAAAGTCAGGATCTATTTTTGTGAAGCACTTGGAAATTATATGGAATTAAATGATAAAGTGGTAACATTTATTAAATAATTAAGAGTAGGATTCGACGTGACGCCCATCAGTATCCCTGCACAGCTCAAATCGTTCCGCAGCATTTCTAAACACATTCTGGAGCATTTGCGGGGTTATGTTATCTGCAGCAGTTCGTATACGTAAGTTTTCAAGACTCGTAATCTTCGTCTGATAGACGTGCGACTCGATAAAGCCCCATGCAAAGAAATCTAAAGGGGTTAAATCTGGTCATCTCGCTGGCCAAGGTCTGTTGCTTCCGCGTCCGATCCAGCGATTTGGAAAACGTCCATTTAGATAATCCTGAACAATTTTGGCATAGTGACAAGGAGCACCATCATGTTGATAGACGACGGGGATAGGATTGTTAGTACCGTCGTCTATCAACATGATGGTGCTCCTTGTCACTATGCCAAAATTGTTCAGGATTATCTAAATGGACGTTTTCCAAATCGCTGGATCGGACGCGGAAGCAACAGACCTTGGCCAGCGAGATCACCAGATTTAACCCCTTTAGATTTCTTTGCATGTGGCTTTATCAAATCGCACGTCTATCAGACGAAGATTACGAGTCTTGAAAACTTACGTATACGAACTGCTGCAGATAACATAACCCCGCAAATGCCCCAGAATGTGTTTAGAAATGCTGCGGAACGATTTGAGCTGTCTTAAATAATGCATTTATATATTTCCCATAGCATTTATATCGTTGCTTAGGCATGAAATAACACACGCAAAATTTTATGACTCTAGGCTAGGGTTTAAAAGTACGTTTTTGACTACTAAAATATGATTTTCATCGCTCTGCCGGGGGCAGAAGATGATTACCTATTAAGCTAAGATTTTGCAGAGGCTATTTTCTCATGCATGCGCAAGTTTTTGTCTCTATTAGAATATGGAAATCGAAAAAAATGTAAAATCGATCCACCCTACGTGTGCAGGGATACTGATGGGCGTCACGTCGAATCCTACTCTTAATTATTTAATAAATGTTACCACTTTATCATTTTATGATTGAATTCCATATAATTTCCAAGTGCTTCACAAAAATAGATCCTGACTTTATGTACACCCTGTACACTTGCGAAAACAAACCGGCTCTAATTCAAGAAATTCAATAACCTATTTCTTAATCCTTATACAGAATAGTTATCAATGTCAAGTCTGAAGCTGATATTTTACTTATAAATGTTATATTACGTCAAAATTTCACATATTAACTAGTTTGTATGAGGATTGATAACGCTGGATGACAAAAAAAGAATTTTTTTTTTTGTCACATGAATAAAAATGGGTAGATCTTATTGGTTTTTTACTACCGAGTTAAAAAATGACCTCAAAATTTGTCTATCACCCACCAATACTGAGTGAATCGAAAATGAAATTTGGACTAATTTATTGACGTAATAGCAATATCAAAGTAGAAAATGCATACTGAACTCACCTAAAATGTAGCTACTGATAATTTAAACTTGTATTTCGCCTTTGAGCCATCCCTTAACAATGTTCAGCAGTAGTCAGCCAACATGCTGGGGCTCCACTTACCCTGGTATCGCTTCTCCCTCGCGTTCTCCATGCTCCTCAATAACATCGCCTAAGTTTGTTGGGAAGAAGTCGAGATGCGAGTCAAGAAAATGAATTTTCAGCGACATGTTGCACCCCATGACTTTGTAGGCCTTGAAAAGTTCTTCAACAAGTGACTCGTAATTTTCGTCCTTGAAGTTTCCGACGAAATTTATGGTCATTGTTTTAAAATGCTCTCCAAGCTGCTCCTTCAACTTCACTTAAAGTTTCATCAAACGCGCTGTCTGTCATGATTTCTTTAATTTGCGGGCCCATAAATATCCCTTCTTTGATTTTGACCTCGCTGATCCTCCAGGAAGTTTCTTTCAAGTGGAGAAACCCACTGCCATTTTGATCCATAGCCTTAACAAAATTTTTCATTAAACCAAGTTTAATACGTAGTGGTGGCAAAATTTTTTTTTTTTAAACCAGACGTGGACTGGTGACACTTTTATGCCCTGGAATCAACGTTTGTCGAGGTGGCCATTGTTTCTTTGAGTAATGGCTTTCCCGAGCTCGGATGTCCTATTCACAAAGGAAACAGAATTTCGTATAACCCAGTTGTGAACCAAGGAGAAGTGTAATCACTTTCAATTGTCGTACGATTCCCTCATATGAACGGCATCTGCTTTTGGAACTAAAGGGTATTTATTTCCATTATAGAGTAACACAGCTTTCAAACTCAGCTTCGAGGAATCAATAAATAGGCGCCATTCGTTTGGATCATGTTGTTGGCTAAGGGTTTCCAGGAGAGAGTGTCCACATTATTACAGTATACTAAATTGCGTTCCTGAGAAAAAAAAGGGTAGAAAGTCTTTGACGCTTGTAGTAAAAAGATATCTTAGTGCCTTTTTCTAGAAGATTCCAACCTTTCAATCTGGAAGCCAAAAGTTCAGATTGATCTTTTAACAATTTCAGATCACGGACATCGTCCGTCAGTAAACCATGTTGAGCTTCATTACATTGTACATCAATTTCATTTTCCACGTTTCCCGTGGCCTTGGTACTGGCAAATGTAAAACAGGCCTTATGGCTGATGCTAAATTTGGGTATTGTACCATATGTTTAGATTTTGCAGTAATACCTAGTATATTTGTTAAGCAGAAATAACAATCCGTTAAATGGTCTTTCGGCTCTCTTCCTATCATCGGGACAGCAAACGGCATTTGACGAGACCCATTTAGCCGGCCTGTCAGAAGTCTTAAACACGTAATTCAGCATATATGAGGTGCCCTGATCCCCTACCTTGCAACCAAAATAAAGTTCGTAAGCTTTTTGGAGAGAGGGGTGAAATTTCGCCTTCGAGATTTAAAAGTTAACTCTCCACACACATAACAAACAGCTTGGATGATTGACACACTTACTTGGCATTCTGTCATGAAACAGTACGAACGCACGGACACAAAAAATTAAGGAAAACCACGAATAAAATGCACGGTGTTCACTAGCTTCTGGGAGGGGTCCTAATATGTTGGAAGGATTCACGTACAAAGTCGTAATGGATATCAACTGAAGGAAAATTTAGTAAGGGATAACGTGTGTTCACGCACTTTAGCAAGAACAATTTTAAAACGTCAAATCCACTTTATACACTGTAGTAATTAAAATATAAATCAGTAACGTGAGAGTTTTAACTAACATTTTTGAAAACCAGTCACTCCTTAATTACAAACAAAAATGATTCCCCTCCGTCCAGCCGCTTTATTGGTATACAGCCAAAGATTGACGACGTAATTGGTTCAAAGCGCCATTTTATCATCAATTTTTTTTTCAGGCAATGATGAACATGACACTACTTCAGAGCCAAGATGTAATGACTGCTACTATGGCTTTGATGAATAAAGAAAAACCAACGTTTTCCAAGCTTTAGCGTTTTTTAATATGGGTTTGAACTTTGAATTGTTAATAAATTTTAAATATTTTCAATGTCTTTATCCGGAGCCAAAATTACTTTTCACTTCGTATCCTTAGTTGGGTCAATATGTAATATTAAGTTATTAACCCATATATACCTTAGTACATAGAAGCGATATTTCGGCTGTCAGACTGGCTGCCATCCGTGTCTCGTTTCCTCAGAATATTAACGTTTCCTAGCAGTTTCCTTAATGTTATTTTTTAGAATATTCCTTTAATAATTAACTAGGAAAGTGGCACTATTTCGAGAGTCAAAGGCGAGCAGTTCCGCAAAAGAGTAGCTACCATAAAAATAAACTGCACGGACAACACTAGCAAAAAGACAATCGATGAGGAAATACAACTTCCACTTAAGAGTCCTTCAGAGAAGGAAGAGGAAGATGCGGTGCAAGTAATAAAGGAAAACTCAAAATACTGCTAACTTTACTAAAAGAAAAACGAACTGGAATAAAAATATGAAAATGAACTAAACGACGATCTAAAGGAAATAACGGAAATATTGAGAGCTCTGTGTGAATCAGTTTTCAGTACCTCAAAAAGTGACAAAGTGGTCTCTGATTACACCTTTGAAGAAAGTCTACAAAGAGAGAATATAACTGATTTTGACTTTGCCCCGAAAGATGTAGCGCGAACTATAGGACAAATAAAATCAGATTCATCTCCAGGTCCAGACAAATGGAATGCCTTGGTGATTAAAAACTGCAAGAATGAAATAGCTACACCCATGCATTGGATATGAAGAAGATCGCTGGGAACAGGAGAAATACTGAGCATCCTGAATAGGGTGAACGTTGTCCCTATATATAAAGCAGGAGACATATTTCAGGCAAAGAACTATAGACCATTGTCACTGACATCACATCTTTGGAAGAATTATAATAGAAAATTTATGCCTTTTAGGAGAGAGGGGGAAGATTAAATGAGAACCAGCATGGTTTCCGATCAAGATGATCGTGCCTATCACAAATGATAGAACATTATAATATAACTGATGCACTTGAAAAAATGAGAACCATGATGTAAACATTCACTAATTTTGCTAAAGAATTCGACGATCATGATCATGGTATATAACACAAAATTAAACATATGGATATATAGTCAGGAAATGGAAAAACAACTTCCTGAAGGGACGTCAGGAAGTTGTTAAATTCCAAGGAACATCAGAATCGGATGTACGTAGCTCAGTACCACAAGGAACAGTATTAGTCCCATTCCTATTCTTTACCGTGCTAGTAGATATAGAGAACGAAGTAACCAACAATACAAAAATCAGCAGAAAAATGCAGATGTGAAGTCCTTACAGACAGACACAAACAATATACAGCTGGTCAGAACAAAACATTGTATTTAACAGCAAAAATTTTCAATTCTTTTAAGATATGGAAAAAATGAGGAGCTAAAACAAACAGATTATTATCCCCCAAATGGATAGAAACTCAGAGAAATTCACAAACTGAAGCAAAGATTTAGGAGTTATGATGACTGACGATGCTAAATTTGAAACAAAATCAGATAGCGATAAACAAGGTAAAAAAAATTACACACACACTGAGAACCTTCGAAAGAAAGGACAAGAAAGTAACGATTCCCTTACTGAAAACACTGATCATACCAAAACTGAAATAATGCCGAGTCTTGAAGTCTCCGTATAAAGAAAAAAAATCAGTAATCTAGAATAAAGAAAGAAATTTCACATCCCAGATTGATGGCTACAAAGGACTCAACTACTTGAAGTCTTGCGTACATTAAATTTATTTTCAGTGTAAAATAGAGAAGTACACCATCATATACATATGGAAAATAATACAAAAACTAGTGCCTAACCTCAAACTGAACCCCATAACCACCACCCAAACAACACTGGAAAACAGGAAATGTAGAATGCATAGCGTTTCCGAACTAAAGGCCAGACAAAAGGCATCCTCAACTCTGAAAGAAGATAGCTTTGTCAGAGGGCTTAGACTATTCAACCAGCTATTCAGCGACTTCAATTTTGTCATCCGTGATGTTTCTAAAGCCTTTAAAAGATGATTAGACGCCTGGTTCAGTGAAGGGCTAAAAGTTTTGTGTCGAATTTGAACCACGGGTCGCTCATCCAACTACTGAACAGACCCGTCGTCGTTTCACCTCGCAGATCCAACAGGAAACGGTGTTGCAACGTGACCACGCCATAGCCCTCGATATACACTGAGCGGCAGAAAAATCGGCCCACTTGGAATATCACAAAAAGCAAAAAAGGGGGGGCAAGCTTCTGTTTATAAAAGTTTTAAAATTCGAAAAAATAGTCTGAGGCAACCAAATAACGAGATAAAACAACGTCAGCTGCGAACACTAGCTGTAACGAATTTTCGACGACTTTTAAGAATTCGACAATCTGACATTCAGTTGCTCTTAGACTGTTAGTGCAGCTTTTTTCTTCCACTAGTCGGAGTAGGTATTTGCGTTTAGTAACAGCTAGACTTCTAATTCGTTTGGGTTTCAGAATTGGACATTTACAATGGATTTGAGTGCCGTGAACGTCGCAAGAGTCGTCGCCCTAATTGAAGATGGTCGGAGCCAGCGTTACGTCCCCGATGTGCTAGGAATTCCAAGAACAACGATTCGACGTGTCTATCAACGTTATGTGGAGACAGGAGAGTACACCCGAAGACCAGGATCTGGAAGATCGCGCTGCACATCTGCCCGTGACGATCGTTTCATCGTCTTGAGTGTTTTGCGAGATCGTCGCTCGACTGCCACAAACGCCCGCAATGAGCTGGAAAGGTTTCGAGACGTCAGTGTATAGGAGTGAACTGTTAGAAGACTTATGGAAAGTGGCTTACGCTTACATGCTAGACGTCCAGCAATGGGCCCGGAATTGCTCCCACACCACCGCAATGTTCGTCTTGCTTTCGCTCGTGAGCATGTCAATTGGACTATGATCCAATAGGACGAGTATTGTTCACGTACTTTCTCCTGTTCTTCTCCACTCTCTTTCCCGTCCATCGGATGTTCGCAGATTAAATTTCGATTCGTCTGTGAACAATACTCGTTGGCAAGCGAGATGGGCGTCGTGCGCGCGCTGCCGAATTGGGCAGAGGCCAGGAGAAGGAGTCCAGAGTCCGGGCAGCTTCTAAATAAAATGTGTACTGTACAGGAACTCTTTTTTTGTTTAAATAAACCTTTTTTTTTAACTATTTGGTGCATTTTGTGGTATCTAGTCCCTAATCTTTGTTTAACATTGAAACCCATGTCACGATACTTGGCGAACATTCGCGGTCCCTATCTCGCGACCCTACTATAACGGTGTTAAGTGGAGCTATAGACAAAAAAATTTTCTTACCATGAAGTCCATAGTTTAAAAGAGCCGGATTGATTGTAGGAGTTTTGAATGCTTTGCATTAGACTAGTTTAGCACGTCTTGTTACCTCCGACAGGATTGACACATTGTGATTAGCAAATATTTGCGGAGTTGAGCATTTTGGAGATAACCTACGCAAGTCAAAGATGTTATAAAGTAAATTTAGGGTTCTGCCAGAAGCCTTTTTATAATATATATATAATACTAATAATATACACACACACACACACACCGGGTGACCCATTTAAAATCAAACCCAAATTAAAAAAAAAATTTAATTTGGGTAGTTTTAAATGGATATGTGAATAAATATGGAAAAATACCTTTAACTTCGCATGTAAAGAATCCGAAGTTTATAATATTTATTTTCCCATTTCTATTTTAAATCGTCACTCAAGGCCGTTATAATTTGACCGTCCTTGTTCTTTCTGTTTACCTTTCATCTTGAAAATATTAGTAGTGTGACTCGGGCTTTTTGGATGGACTTGCACAACTTAGTTTTAATAACATTGAAAGCAATATCATGGTTCCACGAACAAAAATTCTTATATTTTTACATGATGATCCCAATTTTAAGACGACTTGATACCATACCATCAGCAAAGACCAAGTTATTTGTCCTCATGTTATTTATACAAAATCTTACTACAAAAGTTTCAGATTACATGCAAAAGAGGTTCGCCATCAAAATGAGTTACAGCAACATTCAAAAATATATTTGCATTGCGGGCATGGTAAAGACAATGTTAGGTGATGACACTTAGGCAAGTGATTTCAGATACAGTATTAGACGTCCAAGAACAGATAGCCACAGATGTGCTAGTGATTATTTTGTTATGAGGATGAATTAACTGACGTAGCAGGATGAACACAATTTTGTTCGACGAGAATGTAACGACCGTTGGAGGAAATTCAGTTTAAGACTTCTGCCTGGGCGAGCCACGAAAGAATGTTAAAAAAATTTTCAGCAGCAGTGAAGGCGCAATTTGGATTGATGGTGGTGTATCACGGTGTGTAGAGAGGTTGCAAGAGCTATGATAGGACAGAAAAGTAGACACTCGAATAATAATAATCCCACTAAACGTAACGAGGACTCATTATAATATTCACAAACTGGCTTCAGCAATAAAAGAAGAATCTCCAGGCTTTTAACTGTAAAACATAAACCCACAAGTCATTAATTTAATAAGTCGCTAAGTTAACGTTCATATAATCCATATTCTTTACGAAGGGATGTGATCTGCACACCAATTGTTGCTTCATACAAAGGCAAGGTGGCTCTCCAGAAAGTTCTTTACTCGTTTGTTCGAACTTATGGATGTGACGTAACATGGCTCGAACGACTTCCCGACTTTGAATACATTTCCCACAAGCCAGTTTCAATTTATCATTTCAAGGTCGAAACTAAAATTTCCTTTCTGTTCCCGCTCAGAGCAAATTAACAGCTTTAAAGCTTGATTTCGCATTATGGGCGTTCCGTTTCAGTTAGTAGCAGTACCAAAAATTTACAGATTCTGAAATTCCCTTTCAAGCATTAATAAAGAATGACACGAAATTTGTAACTGCATTTTCATATTTTAATTAAAGCTTAACCAGGGTTCATACACAGGTCCAAGAATAAAGTTTCCTGATAATCCCCTGATATATAAATATATATAAAAATTGCATAAAAGGTGCAAAAAAAATTCACATTTCATATAACACAATTAAAACCTAATTTTTATTCTAACTACTCTTAAAAAACGTATGCAAAAATCCCATGGCAGGCTGAAAAAATTAACACTAGATAACAAAATGCACGAGTTTTATATAATGTAAAACAAACAGTGCTTGTTTTTGTTTAAATTAATTTAAAATGTTTAATATAAAATTTTAGTTAAATTATTTATAAAATATTTACAAATAATTAAGTCCTAAATATTTCATATTCCCCTGATATTCTAAAAAAATCCAAAAAAAATCCTGATATTTTTGCAGGTGTGTATGAACCCTGTTAACGAATACATGCTACAGGAGCCTGAAACGCCATAGAAGGGGGGGCTGGAGTAGAAAATGGGTTTGAGGCCCATTATTTATAGAGACGAGACGGTAAATTCGGCATCACTTTCACAAAAATAAGAAATACTCTTAATTTTCACGCGAGGGAACATTGAAAAACAAATTTGAGTCGTAAATTCTGACAGCATTTCCATAGCTTGTAGCTGAAAGCTCAAAAGTTATATCCCCTTTGCGACACTGTACGTACGCGATATAGGCTTTTCAAAAATGGTAGCCATCAAACCAGACAAAAATAGTTGAAGCTGGATGACACTTTTAAATTAACTTTGTGTCATTCAGAAATCCCTTTCCTTGCCTTCTTTTTTTGACGTTGGAACCAATTAGCAATGTTCTTCATTAACGTGTTATTGACTTGTGGAATAAAATAAGAGAAGTTGCTCCTGAAATTCTAGAGAAACTAAATTCCTGAAGAGGAAGAGGAATAAAAAAAAAGTGTAAGAGTAGTCAAGGAAAATCGGAAGTAAATCAGATTCCAATGCATGTGTAAAAATAAATAGTATTTCTATAAAATTTGGCTGTAAATTTACGTTCTAGAAATTTTTATGAAAGAAGAGTATAATTAGCATAAGGTTTTATAAAAAGTAAATAAAACAAGACAACTTAACCCTTTGAGGACCAAGAGAAATAATTGTCCCAACGGAAATAATATAAATTGTACAATGATGCAACGTTTCTACAAATACATCAAGTTTATATAGGTATCGTTTAGTTGTCGGAAAATTACCCCAGAAATGGATCATTTAAGCGACTCTAGTCACTTACATATCTAATTGTAAATAACAATAAAGCTTACACTTTTAAGTTCAAAGAAACGTATATCGGTCATCAAAGGGTTAAGTATTAACAAGAATGAAAACGGATGAAAGAAAATGAGTATTTTTGCTTTATTGCCAAAATGCAATAAAGCAAAATGAAAAGAAAAATACATAAGATACTGAGTCGACCTACAACAGTCTCTCACTTTCTAGCATTATTATATCGTTTCATTTAACTATATTTGAATATTATTCTTATATGTTCTACCCTATTTCATCGTTGAAATCGTTCGCTCTCATTTCGCTTTCCGACTTTCATCGCAACTAACCTCTGCTCCGCTCGCTAGACTCGGATCTTCTGCACCTCAACTGACTGCGATCCTTCATCTCGTTTGACCTCCTCCGCCGGAATTTTGCATCACTCGACATTCGTCCATTCGACCTTCAAATCTTGCTTCTCTTTCAACAAGAACCTCATCAATGTTGGAAGCCTGCAACCTTTTCAATTGGCGCCCATTATTTCCATCGTCGCAGTAATTACAACTCGACGCCGATTCCAACGCGCCCACAAATCTTTTATTTGTACATAACCTTTTATTATTCTGTTCTGTTATGTTGTGTGTGAATTAACAGACTGGTAATTAAATTATAGTTTCCTAAATTGCATTCTTGATACTATAAAACTTACATCTAGTGGTGTACCGATTAATCGGCCAAACTTACCCGATTCTTTGAAATTTTAAAATTTTCATTACAAGGCAAAATCTATATTTATAGAAAATTGAGCAGGAAAAAATAAAAAAATTTCAGTGTAATTATATAAAAATATTTTACATTCACCAAAAAAGGCAACGCTTAATAAGTCGCCTATAACTTCTCAATTAGCTAATCTCTCAAATATTATAAACTATAATCTCCTACTTTACAATAATAATCCGATATTAACTTGTACTTTATAATTTATATATTAAAACATCTTATTACGTTGACTTCATTTTAAATTAAGTACAGTATTTTAATTTTATAATTAATTGTAATAATTTTATAAACCCAAATTCTATATCCATTTTTTTTTGTTCAAATAGATCATTGGGACCTTGAAATTGTAATGAAAAATTCTGTTGTTTACATTGTTGAAGAAAGTACCTTCAACATAAGGAAAACCAATTACTTAGTTTATAAAACTAAAAAAAATTATTTTATTTTACTGAGTAATAAAACTAGTTAACATCATTTTAGCTACAGTGTATGTATGAATAAATTTTGGTACTGTATATGGGAGTGAACCGAGAAAAAGCATTTAAACAAATTTGAAATTTTAAAAATATGAAAATTGAAAGTTTTCACCCTGCACATTTGAGATCGTCTTCTATGCTTGTCAACTGTCTTGTGAAACCTCACCAACAAAACCCACATTTAATTTTTATAAACTGAAGTGTTCAGATTAATAAATGTATCAAAATATATTCAATAAAGTGAAGTGGCAAATGACCATTCACTACTTTTTTTTATCAGCATAACTGATTTGTAGGAGCATGAATGCTTTCATTTTAAAACTGAACACAGCCTAATCCAAATACATATATAAATGTGAATTTATACAAGAGCAGGTAATACAGAGGAATTTCCTTAAGGTAAAAGTTAAAAGAATATTAATTATATTAAGATTTATTAATCAAAGTAAAACAAACAATTAAATTCAGCCTATATCCACGTAACTGAAAAGAAAAAAAAATATGTCAGTCAAAATCAACAAGATTTTTTATTCAGCTTCACTTCAACTTTAGATGAAAGAAACATTAAAAATCTGCTGTTCTAAATTTCTCTTAACATTTGTAGGAAAAACCACTAACTTTTTTTGTAAACAAAACCCCAGCATTATTCAATGTTCAAAAAAACCTTTACTGTAATGGTGGTGGAGTGGATAATATTAAAAAGACCCATCAATACCTTGGTTTATTTGTTTTTAACTCAAAGGTAATTTTATTGAAATAACCTAAAAGTGATCAAATAATGCATAAGCCCTTTTGCCATATTTTAGGATCATATGGTGTCTGGGATATAAATGGGTAAAAATTGTAAATTTATTTATGGACCAATATCAAAGCACCTCAATCACCTGACTCAATCCCTTTGGATTTTTATCTACACAGAGGTATGTTAAAACACTTGTATATTGTAACAAACATACAGATCTGACAGAACTGTCAGTGACTCAGAGAAGACAATGGATCCATTCCATACGAGCATCTTGCTAATGCTCTAATGGAATTCAAACATTGAATGCTCAACACAATGAGAAATAATGGTCATCATGTGGAAATGTTCTAAACCTGTATAGTTTGGACGACGATGACAACTACTACTTACTACTAGATGGATTGAATGAAATACTGGTCATTAACCTCAAGTACAGGAGGGTTAACATGTAAAATGTCTGTAGGCACAAAAGCATAGGGCATTTCCCAAGTTGTTTAAATATACGACAGGTTGTGTTAACTTTTATCTCATCATAGTGGTGGCTAGCACCCTCACCTACTCAACAGATTGGGGGTTCAAACCATGGTGGGGAGATTTTTTTCATGATGAAAAGTCTTGCATGTTCAATGCATATTCCATATTATATACATGATTCAGGTCTGTCTATTCATTAAAAAGTTTGGGTAACCTGCACCAAATTTTGTACACACATTAACAGAGAACCAGGGAAGGTTTTAGTAATACATCCACCCCTTCCAGGCCCCTCCTAGGTTGTGTTTCAGGAGGGTTTTACTAGGCAAGTTGCAGCAGGCATTCTAGTATGTATGTATGTAATAATTGCTATTATGGTATTAATAAACAATTACAATTAGTAGTACTATCACATTTCTTATGACTTTGTTACTACTCATTTCCTTTTATTATACATGCTCTGTCTTTCACCACCTAAATTTCAGTGGCCATATTGCTCATGTTAATCCAGAACATTGTCACAGTCTGTAAACAAACCATGATCCACATTTGGACCATGTCCATCCTTGTCTGAGAGGATATCTAATATTTTCAACTCTACATTTTAAAAAATTACAAGCAATCAGAGACAAGACATTATGCCATACTCAAAACCCCAACCATAGGCTATATTAAAATACTTGGTGATATGTAATTAATATAAATTAAACCAATAAATTTATTGTTCATCATCATTGAGCAGTTAATATGATCCAAGGATATGGACAAAGAAGGTTGTCTGCATTATTTGATCCCTTTGGAGGCTGGTATTTTATTAGGTATTTAATTAAATCATATTTGAATATAATTTTACAGGTCTTGGTATATAAAAATTTATCAAAATTACTCTTAATATTAAAAAATAAGAATTAATAAGATCCTAATTTATGGCAAAAGAAGGTTTTCACATTGATCAGTTTTAGGTTGATATTTTAAATTACTTTGAACAACTGAAAAATAGTGAGGGAATTATGTAAAAATCTCTTCAACCCACCAAACCACACCTTACTAATTATGATTAATAATATGACAGACTAATTGTGATGCTGGTGCCATAGCATCTGAAAATCTGATACAATGTGAATTCCAATAATAAAAAATAATTACCAGTATGTGCATGAAATCAAAAGCAAACTTATATTGCTTGTATCTAGTTATAAATAAAATAGACCTTTATTCCAATGCAAAAATAGTTTTCTTAGAAGTAATCGATCAAAAAGAAAAAATTGTCAGAGGAATTATATAGCCAAGATATCTGAGAATCCTGAATCAATCCCTTCAATGACACCAAAGTCTGCTTCCTATTGTCAAACTCAAATGACCAGTCTCTATTTCATATTAAATAAACAACTTAAATAGCAGCAATCTTTATTCATACCTCATGGGCAAACACACCAAAGTAACAGTGATGACAATTTCCACAAAAGGTTGTCCCATTTATGACTGATTTTAGTTTACCAGTTTTCTGACATTCAAAGTATGATTGATGTGGATTTTAATGAAACAAATTAATTTCACTCGCACTTACCAAAAAAGGAAAGTAGAAGTATCTATAAAACATATATACAATGTTAAAAGTAGTTTTATTTCTTCTTGAGTTGATGACGGAGTAGGATAAAGGGTACTCCAAATCCAGATCCAAAGAATAAGATAAATACAGCAGTAAGCCTGTATCTATTCTGAATTTGAAATGGCAGATTCTGGAAAACAAAATTATAACATTAATGACCAAGTGTGGACTGTGGATGCTATGATAAGTTTCAATAAAGGCATATTATAGGACAGTATTTATGAATAAAAGACTTTCTTTCTGGTGCACTGATTTTGTAATACAACACATCCTTAGATGTTTTATTAGGAAAAAAGATTTTTTGTTCCACCAATATATATGTATAAAAAGTATGGTAAATATTAACTAAATGAAAAATTAAGTTGGAAATCATAAAATTTGCAGTTCAGTTTTTAAAAATATTACATCTCATAAAAGTAAATCAACAAAAGAGAAACTTAGCAATTTAAGGGAGGATGGAAATGTACACTGAACACAAAACTGTTTTGTTGTATTTTCCACATTTGTAGGAACTCAGCATCCGAGCCAACACCTACCCAGGTTTTTAGTTCATACATCATTCCTTCAGCGACATGTCTGAACTCACACAACCACTTCTCCTTTGCTTTAATAGCTACAAAACTGTACTCACTGTCATGGTTATTGGTACTTTAAATGACAGAAACAATGCTTGCCTGAAAACTCAACTAGCCCTGTAAAAAACACTATGTTGGAGAATGATGGGGATTTCAACTTTAATAGTGTAATATATATACCTAAATTAAAAACTGAAATTTTTAAAATAAATAGCTACTACTGAGGAAAATATTAGTTTAATTCAGTTTAGTTTTGTGCAAAAGGCACAAAGAACTACCAGTACAGTGAAAATTGTAAAATCAGTCTGGAAATAAAGTTACCAAAAGTTTGTTTAACCACAGAATTTTTTTTGTTTTAGACATTTGAAAATTCATGAAATGTTTCTTCAGTTAGGGCCCCACAAATGTGGAGTGTACAAAACTAACAAGAAATTAGTTCAGGCTGATGAAGAGGCCTACTTTGGCTAGAAAAATTTCCTACATGAATTAAATTCTTGCTCATCCGCATAAGAATTTCTTATACAAGAGGGTAATTTACATACAAAGAAAATAAACCCAAAATATAAAACTAACCCTCAACCAGTCAACCACTACCATTACTTTTTCAGTCATACAAAATTAAATTGATCTCCAACCCCACAATAGTGACTGAAGTTTAAAATAAGTAACCTGTCTATAAGAAACAAAAAAAAATAATATTTTCAGTGATATTGCTGTCTTTTTTTAAACTCAATTTCCTTTAACTGCTATTCAGAAAATTATATTAATCCGCTGGACCTGATGGAAAATGTGCGTTATCCATGAGACGTGCACGCCAATATCCTATGGGTAATGTGCGTTATCCATATGCATTTAATTTTTCTCCTGCTTTAACCCTTTCACTCACTGGATAGACAACTGTATAGCTGAAAAATAAACCATATTGATTCTTATATAACCACACATAAAAGCAGTTCTTTTTTACCCAATGTCATAATTCATGAGCCAAAGGGTTAATATTCTTAGGAGGATATTACTGGGGGATTTCTGAGTCATAGGAGTTTACTGACTCAAATCTTTCGACCAATCACAAATGAGTATAATTTGTGGGTGGGGCTAACATTATAAACATCAAATCATTTATGCCCTTGAGCAGTGTTTGTCATAATTGCTTTTTATACTTATAAACATTCATAATGAGTGAAATAGATGCTAGTGACTGATTCTGATTACATTTCTACTGAGGAAGAGGATAGTGATTGGCTTAGTGATTTTAGTGACACCAGTGTTGAGTGTGATCAGGAAAATGAGCCTATTCAATTAGAGAAAAACTGGACTCTTGTTCCAAATTTGTTTGAAGACAAAAGGCCATTGGAGAAGCCTCCATTACAGCACTCTTATTCCGTTGTAAATCCAAATATTGTGTTTGATCATGGAAAAGTAATTGAGCATTTCAAGTTATTTATTGATGATGATTTAGTTGCATAATTCATCAGCATCAAACTAAAATTTCCTAAGTAACTTTTTGACATTTTTGAGTTTTTGTTGCTAATGCCATGTAAAAAAAATTGCACATCTTTTGGTACAAATTTCATCCTTGTAGGATGAACTATAAGGGTGATATTTGCAAAAATTAATATTTTCTTAAGTCATAAGTAATTTAATTTAGAGCCCTTTTTTTAATTTTTCTCAAAACCATAAAAAATGACTTAGGAAAATATGGTATGACTGACAATATTATATTGGTCAGTGTAAATGATAAGGCAAGACAATTTTTCAAGCAAAATCCTCAACTGAACATATACTAGTCAAAAAAAGAAACGCAATTTTTGAGATTTATTAATAAACATGAGGACTCAGTATATAGTAAATGATTCTTTAACATAACAAACAGTCAATAACACGTATGGCCACCCCTAGCCACAATGCAGGCTTGGAGTCTGGCCCTCATCGACCTCAACAGTCTCTGCAGGAAAGCAACAGGGATGGCCCTCCACTCTTCAATAATTGCATTGGTCAGTTCCCTGATGTTCTGCGGCTGATGCTGACGTCTGCGAACTCGCCATTCAAGTTCATCCCATGCGTGCTCTATCGGTGACATGTCTGGGCTGAAGGCTGGCCATGGTAAGGTCTGCACCTGTTACGCCTGCACTATCCTGGCTGCATGAGGTCTGGCATTGTCCTGTTGCGGGAGCACCAATTCTGGATGTTGCCTCATGAATGGAAGAACATGTGGGTGAAGAATCTCATCCCTGTAGCACTGGGCAGTCAGAGCGCCATCAACAACCTCCAGCTCAGTTCTTGAAGCAAAGACAATTCCTGCCCAAACCATGACACTTGGTCCTCCCCATCTGTCAGCATCTGAGTATCGCTCCCCTGGTCGTCTGTATACCCTGACACAGCCATCAGAATTGGACAGTCTGAAGCGAGACTCGTCAGAAAAGAGGACTTGGTTCCACATTCTTTGTGTCCAGTCACGGTGCTGATAGGCCCATTGCAGGCGTCGTTGCCTTCTTGCATCAGTGAGAAAAGGACCTCTGTAAGGCCTGCGGGATCGGAGTCCTGCATTATGGAGTCAGTTTCTGATGGTCTGGTCACTAATTCTGTTGTTGTGGATACCAGGTGTCTCTCTGACAAGCATTCTGCTGCCGATGATGCAGGTGCTGCAGTACAATGTGGCGATCCTGGCGTTGGGTCATCACACGAGGTCGCCCATGTCTTGGTAGGTCCTGAACACTTCCTGTGGCATTGTACCGTCTAACAAGCCTAGAGATTGTGCTGGGATGCACATGCATTCGTTGTGCAACTTGGACAGCAGACATGCCTGCATCCAACATGCCCAAGGGACGACCTCTGTTGACCTCTGAGAGTCGTGGCATGCCTCAATCGCGGGAAAAAGTTTGGTTTTCTCAACGGGCAGTGTGTATTCTGTGAAGTCAAAGAAAAAATGCATGCCTTCATAAAGAATACATTCAATTTAATCTCTGTTTATTGTTTGTAACAAAATGGCGTCTTAGCCGGGATTAGTCAGGTTTAAAAACATGCACTAAGTGGCTTTAAAAGATTTGAACAAACATTTAACCATAATCTTGAAACTGTGATAATACCACTAACAACTTAAATTTTACACCATATGCAAGCTAATTGCGTTTCTTTTTTTGACCAGTATATATGTAATATTTATCTACTAAAATTACCAAAATTATAAAATTATATCTGAAAAAATATAAAAGTATCCCCTCTCTCTCCGTCTCGGATCCGCGAGTGATAGAAAATGCGTATCTAGGTATCAATGGGTTAAGTACATCATTAGAACTAGTATCAAAGATGGCTCCTATAATTTCAAAATGTCTTTCATATTTCAATAACTTTTGATCCTGGAAACCAAGGAAACCATTTTCATTAGTTTCAGTCAAATTGTTCAAATGTTGTGGACTGATTTCCAGCAATGTTCACAAGCTTCAAATCACTTCATATTCTGATAAGAATCTTACTATAAAAACAACAATCATTTTCATCAGATACAATATCTGGTTCAACAGATGCAACAGATAGCATGAGGAATTTAACTGCTGATGCTAAGTTAACTACTATGTTCACTTGTCTCTTTAATCCAAAGTTAGCTAAGATTAAAATTTATCTGAGTTCAAAAGACATGTGCATGTTCTCTTCAATACATTCCAAATTATTAAGCAGATTACATTTTCTCCATGTTGTTTTCAAAACTTTTCCGCTGATTTCAATGAAATTTATAGCAAATAATCACTATATAATGTTATAATGTTTCAGACAAACAAAGACCCTAGGATCCACTCATGGCTGGTCTACCTAACTGTGTTTGTAATTGTGTATTGTGCATGTCCTCCGTGGTGGTGGAGGGGACCTACAATTTTACGTGGATTCTGAACCACAAAGCCTTAATTTTACTACCTTAAACTATACCCAATCTATCAGCATATGCATCTAATCAATTTTTAAACATGTTTATAGACGTGCTACTAATTACTTCTACCAGCAAACTATTCCACCTATTTACTATTCTATGCGTAAAAAAGTTTTTGGCAACTGCTGTCTCGAACTTTCTACTTGTCAACTTACACCTGTTATTTCTAGTCCTATTATACTGACATATTTCAAAAAAGCTATCTCTATCTATGTTATTGAACCCATTCATAATTTTGAAAACCTGGATTAGATCACCCCTTAGCCTCCTAGTCTCAAGTGTAGTCAATTTTAACTCCTTAAGCCTATAGTCGTACGACTTTGACCTAAGCAACAGAATCATCTTAGTTGCTCGTCTTTGAACTCTTTCAATTTTGTCTATATCTTTGCGTATATGCGGATTCCAAAATTGGATCATGTACTCCAAATAGGGTCTAACTAATGATTTATAAAGAGGAACAATAATATTACGCAATTTGTACTCACCATTCGAGCTATAAAACCTAACACTTTGTTTGCTTTATTGACCACTGCTGTACTTTGTTTCACTACTTTTAAATCACCAGTGACTATAACTCCTAAATCTTTTTCCTGCTCTAAGCTTGTTAACTCCTTCCCTGACATACTATATGCAAAATTACCATTACGCGAACCTATATGTAAAATTTTGCACTTATCAACGTTAAATCTCATTTGCCATGTGACTGACCAATCAATGATTTTATTCAGATCTTCCTGGATTTTACCACTATCTTCATCATTAATTGCCCTACCACAACTTCGTGTCATCCGCAAACTTTAAAACTGCACTGACTAGGCCAATATCTAAATCATATATATATATATATATATATATAAGAAAAAGCAAGGGGCCCAATACAGAACCCTGAGGAATGCCACTCGCTACATTAGCCCAACACAACTCCGCTCCATCAATGACCACCCTCTGTTTCCTACCTCGCAACCACTCTTCCATCCAATTTATTACTAACACCCCTGATTTCATGAGCCTCAGTTTTTTCAATTAGTCTTTTGTGCAGTACAGTGTCAAACGCTTTTTGAAAATCTAAATACACTACATGAACCACCCAATGACTATTATAAACGTCAACCATACTTTGAAAAAATTCTAAAAGATTAGTTAAGCAAGATTTGTTTCACCTAAAACCATGCAGCATATTTCTAACTAAGTTATGCAATTCTAAGTGTTCGACTATACAATCCCTAATTATTGATTCCAGTAGTTTACCTACAACAGATGTTAAACTGATTGGCCTATAATTTCCTGCTACACCTTTATCGCCTTTCTTAAAGATAGGTGCTATGTTTGCTAACTTGAAATTATCTGGTACGCACCCCTCAGATATAGACGCATTAAAAATCTTTGTTAGCGGCACAACAATGCTCTTTTAATTCTTTTAGTTGTATGGGATATATGGAATCCAGCCCTGGTGAATCACATTTTCATTTCATCAATATAGTGCATTACCTTCCCTTCGCTAACCACAATATTATCCAAAATATTACCATTATCAAAAGGTATAATGTCTATGACCGTAGGGATATTCGTTACATCTTCTATAGTAAAAACTGATGTAAAAACTAGTTTAGCAAGGTAGCCATTTCCTTGTTTTCAGCAACTAGATCTCCGTTAACATTTTTCAACAGCCCCAAGACACTTTTTACTGGATTTCTATTGTTGACGCATTGAAGAATCACTTGGGGTTTTCTTTACCATCATGAGCTATGGAGATTTCAAATTCACGTTTGGACTTTATTACACTTTTCGCTTCATGCCTTAGAGATATGTAGTTTCATAACCACAAATTATGTAGCCTATAAGCACTTATGTAGCCTATAAACCCTTTCTCTACTCTTTATAATGTCTCCTACTCTAGAAGTAAACTACAAGGGCTTGTTGTTTACTTTCGCACATTTAATTTTGTATGGTACACATTCCTCATTTATAGTCCTAAATACTGTTTCAAACGATTCCCACATTAGTTTTGCATTGGAGATCCCCATTATGTTTTCCCAATTGACGTGTGGCAATTTATTTCGAAGTTTACAAAAGTCTGCGTGCTGGAAGTTAGGAATTTTAGTCGAGTTAGCTGGTTTCGAGTGACTTACTGAGGACAAACTCTACCATATTGTGATCGCTATTGCTTAACAGTTCTATTACTTGAAGCTCAGTTAGCCTATCATCCGTAGTTATTACTAAATCTGAAATACTGTCCAACCTCGTAGGTTCCCCAACCTTTTGAATAAGAAAGCTATCCTCGAGAAAATTAACTAAACGATTACCTTCTGCATCTCCCTGCATTGTATCTTAAGTCATGTTGGCGTAATTAAAGTCACCGATAACTAAAGCCTGCTCACTACCTATTATTCTCTTTAGTTGATGATATAACGCTTCGTCTGTATCAGCTGTTTGATTAGGGGCCTATATATCAGGTCATCCCATAAGTAATGTCATTTTTTATGATAGATTAAGTTTAAACTAGTCCTACTCTGTTTGAGCATAAATTTTCCAAAGGTTATATTTAAGAGGAGATCTATCGTGTTTCGCTACATACTTTACAGACCTTGACCAGTGAAGACGTGTGTTTTGCTTTATGTGAACCCCCCTCATAAACATGGCAGTATCAGAAGAAGATATCAGGCATATAATGCTTTACAAGTTCAAAAAAGGTAATAGTGCTACTGAAGCAACACGAAACATTCAGGATGTTTATGGCAATGATATTCTGCATGTGAGGAAATGTCAAAGATGGTTTCAAAACTTTAGGAATGGTGACTGCTGTTTGACAGATGAAGTACGCTCTGGATGCCCTGCTGAGTTTGATGATGACCTGCTATTAGCCACACTTGAAGAAGACTGTTCAACAACTGTTGAAGAATTGGCCCAGAAACTCAATTCATCCCTGTCCACCATCCATCAACATTTGCAACAACTCGGGAAAGTGCCTAAGTTAGGAAAATGGGTGCCACATGAATTGTCAGTCGACAATCTGAGGGTGCGGGTAAACATTAGCACAGCTCTTCATTCCTGTGAACTCCAAGATCGTTTTTGCACCATTTAGTGACTGGTGATGAAAAGTGGATACTGTACCAGAATGTTAAGCGCCATCAACAGTGGGTTTGTGCCAGAGAACCAGCAATGCCACAGCCAAATCCAAATCTTCACCCTCGGAAGGTGTTGCTTAGTGTTTGGTGGGATAAAGGTGGTGTAATACACTTTGAAACCTAACCACACAACCAAACAATCACCACTCAAGTCTACTGTCAACAACTGGATCAATTGAGGCGTTGCGTGGAAGAAGGGTGACCTAGCCAAAATCAAATCTTTGAAAAAAATGCATTTTAAGTTGGAGAGGTATTTATCGACAATTAGGTAGAAGAAGGGCAACCTAGCCATTTTTGGCGAAAATGAATTATTGCTGTTTTCAGTAGCTAGCTTAATATATTATATTAAGCTACTGAAAATCAGCAATAATTCATTTTCGCCAAAAATGGCTAGGTCACCCTTCTTCCACGCAACGCCTCAATTGAACACTGCACTAAAAGAAAGTAGACCACCTTTGGTTAATCGGAAAGGAATCGTGTTCCACCATGACAACGCACATCCTCATACTGCTCGGATCACTTCTGCAAAAATTGAGGAGCTTGGGTAGGAAAAACTTCCACATCCTCCAGACGTTGCACCTTCAGATTATCATCTCTTCAGGAGTCTGCAAAACTATCTTGACGAGAAACAGTATACTTCTTTAGATGACCTGCACACCAGACTTTGTACATTTTTTTGCCTCAAAACCACCTGAATTTTATAAACATGGCATTGAAAAGCTTGTAGGATGTTGGCAGTGTGTCAGATTCCAATAGAAAATATATACTAGATTAAAAAGCTTCAGTTGTTTTTTTTTTGTCCTTCAAATTCCGATCTAAAAAATGACATTACTAATGGGATGACCTGATATAACCACAGCAACAAGTTTGAAATCATTCAATTTAAGTTCTGCTATAGTCGAATCTATCAGTTCTGGAATTGTGTGCTTTACTTCTGTAATGTTCGCAATATTATCTTTGATATACAACTAGTGATGGGACGATTAATCGGAATCAGAATCAAGAATCGGAAGAATCGAGCATTTTTCAGGAATCGAATTGAGAGAATTGTACCATGATTTCCGATTCTTAAAACGATTCTTTAACTTTTAATTGAACCAGTTTTGCAATGTAAACTTTAAAATTTAAATGAAAGAGGATAACAAATTTTATTTTTATTGTATTGTAGCTATACATTAAAACATGTATATCCATGATGTGTAATCAAGAAGATTAAAATGAATTGTTACAACTTACAGTTGATTTTTATTTTTAAACCAATCTATTATAATTTATAATTTATATTACCATACTCATAATGTAAATAGTTAATCTTACCAGAGTAAAATATGACAATTTCCAGAAAAACAAGTATAGAATTATATTTAAAAATATTGAGAATCGGAATCGAGACTTGAGACTTTTTAGTGGTATCGGAATCAGAATCGTTAAAAATTTTGGTATCGTCCCATCACTATATACAACATAACACCACCACCTCACCTACCTATTCTGTTTTTAACAAAAAAGTTTATAACCTCTAATTTGATACTTCCCTACAAAGTCATGTGTTTCAGTGATAAGCCACAATTCATTTATCGCAATTAAATCATAGTCTTTACAAGCAATTAAAGAAAAAAATTCATTTATTTTATTTTGTAGGCTATGAGCATTTAAGGATAGAACCTTCAAATTGTTTGTAATTGCAACACCTTCACGAGCACAGGGAAAATTTGTGTAAATTACACTGGGACCATTCAAGTTATGGCAGCCTGAAAAGAAGAGACAGTATTATGAAATAGTCTTCTTAAACGCACAGCTCCATCATCATTAAGATGAAGTCCATCTCCAAGGAACAAGTCCCTCCTGCTGTAGAAACTGTTCCAAAAATTTGCAAAATGCACTCCTTCCTGTTAGCAAAGAGACTTTAGGTTATTGTTAATATAGGTTGCCTTGCTGTAGAAATCGTTACATTGGATAATTTGAGGAAGTATACCTGTTAAAACAATCTTATTAGCTTTTTCCTTTAGTCATTCTCGTAAGTCCCTGTACCTAGCCAGCAGTTCTTCCAATCTAGAATTTAAAGTTATTAGTACCAACATGAATAACCTATGTAGTGTCCTTGAAGGTACCATCTGTAAAATGGTCAACACTATTAGTTATATCCTCCACCCTTGCACCAGGGTAGCAGTAATGGCACCTACGATGAGGGTTTCTCCCACAGAATTTCTCGAGCTGCCCTCGAACAATGGAATTGCCAATGAGTCATATTTACGGTTCATCAGCATCTTCAAAACCTAAAACAGAAAACTTATTGTTTGTTATTACTGGTAGACAAGTCTTAGGTTTTCTCAATGGGGCTCCATTACAAACTCGAACAAAGGGTTGGGAACTAGGAGAGAGAGAGAGAGCTATTTGAAGTACTATTTTGCCATCAGGAGCATCACGCTTTCTTCAAGCCTCACTCTGGCCTCCCTCTCACCTTCTAACTCGTTCCTCAGCACTTCCATGCTTGAGCACCACCTGCAAACTAACTGTTCATTATTATTGGCCATTGTAAATGTGTAAGCGGCAAATTTCCCTTCACAGCAACTGCAAGTACTTGATAGGGGTGCCATGCTTTTAATTAGTTAAAAAACAAAAAATGAGCATTTGGAAATTAATAAATTACAACGTAAGTCTACCGCATGCTTATTGTGCCCATCACCTGCACAAACCCGCAAAAATGTTCTTGAAACGTAGAAACAAGTTCTTGTAACACAAATTTATACTAAATGAATATACTATAATTAAGCTACCGATGAAAGATCTGTAAAAGAAAAAGTACTAATAAAATTTATCTGTCTATTCGACCAACTTTTTTTTCCTTTTTGCCCCATGGTGGGTGACCACACACTACTTGATCCCCCGAAGGAAGGGAAAAAGAACCTTACACACACACACACATATATATATATATATATATATATATATATATCAGCATTGATGGCATTCATTCATTTTGATAAAATATTTTGATAATTATCTTGTTTTATAGAAAAAAAATGTAAAATATGGTGTTCCAAATTATTAAGCAAGTACAGGTTAGACCTCACTAATCCAGAAAGCTTGGGACCAGACTGGTTCCAGATTAGTGAAAATTCCGAACCATCAATACTGAGATTATAAAAAAGCAAAATAATGCATATACTGTATTATTACCAGGGTTGGCAAGAAACCCACTTTTTTTGAAAAAGCCCACCCCAGGTGGGTTTTTTCGGGTTTTTTCACCTAAAACCCGAAAAAACCCGGGTAAAATTGGGTTTTTTCATATGTCCATATGGTAGTTCATATTAGACCTACCTATTCTTATTTTTATAATAATACTGTACTGTACCATACACTATTAATATAACATTTGTCTTGTTTTTAGCAAAAAGGTTGCCTTCCAGGCAATTAAGCATAAAAAGTTATTATTTTCTCAGATTGAGCTTCACAACAAAATTTGGAAAACATGGACCAATTTGAACTAAATTTGGTGTGGTAAATTATCCTATTTGTTAGGCTATACTTCCTATGGAAGACAGGCCCCTGTGTCTTCTGCTGGAAGTAGATGAATTACAGCTCCCAAAGGGAACTTAATCCAGCTAGTTATATCTATTTAATTCATATTACTGAATATTTTTTCTTTTATTTCACAGTTAAATAAAACAAACTGGCAACAGCATATTTATCTTTACTGCTAGCCAACAGAATTAGTCTGTTTGAAGTTATAACTGCATTAAATAATGCCAAAGACCTTTGGATCAGGAAGAAAATCAGGGCATGAATGGAGTGAAGTCAATATTATTGATGGGACTAGTAAAGTTAGATGCAAACATTGCAGTAATGAAATAAGTAATAAAATAGAACGAATAAAAATGCATTTAATGAAATGTTTGAAACACATGGAATCAAGAAACAAGACTGACAATACTGCCAGTACATCATCTTCATACTGCCATGACATAGACCTCTCAGATGATCCAGACTCATCCTCACCACCATTGACACAATTACAGATGAAAAAAAGAAAAATTCAAAAGAAAGTAAGCGATTTTGGCATGACAACAACAACTTTGCAGAAAAATGTCATTGATAACAAAATAGCCAAATTCTTTTATGCAAATAATATTCCATTTCTATGTGCAGAGTCTAAGTATTTTATTGAAATGATAGAGACTCTAAGACCAGGCTACACTCCACCTTCCCGTCGAAATTTGTCTGGTCCACTTTTAAATACAATCCATGAAGAAATAGAAAATTCCTTGAAGATGCAGTTGACTGAAGAATCAGGATGTATAACACCCTGATTGGCTGATGTCTACACTCTATAACCTGCTACCTCACCCAAAGAGTTATACCTGTAGGTCTATTTGTTGACTCATGTTTGCTTGCTTTGCATGTAAAATCATTATAGGCGCCTATATGACAATTTTTAAAAATAATTGCATATGCACTTCTTAAGTTTCATGAAAAAACCCACAAGTGGGTAAAATAGTGGGTTTTTTCAAGTGGTTTTTTTTAAAAAAAAAACCGGGTGGGTTTTTTCGGGTTGGGCCCACTAGTGCCAACCCTGATTATTACTGATACCAATACAACTTACATAAGCATAAACCTATCCCAGGCTTACTGGACCTCTTTATGACAAAGTGTTAGTGCTATGGTACAAGTTTACTGTACTGTGACACAAAAATAAGTAGATTAGGTAGTAGATAAAGCAAAGAAAAAATTGTATATTATCGGTCAACTGATACCTGTAAAACATTACATGATGAAGTAAAGCATACTATATGAACAAAAAACAGTATTTATTTATCTTAACTGTAAATCTGTTCAAAATTTAATCCTGCATTTAATGAGAAACAATTAAAACTTGGTGTTCCCACCATTGGCTTCCAAGACAGCCTGAATTCGCTTTGGGTAGCTTGCCAAAAGTGACGTGAATAGATCTTGATCGTTACGCAAATTTGCTAAAACAGTTTCAGTGTGTTGCGTCATTGTATCCTTCGAAAATCGATTTGCTGCAGGTTCTTGAAACAAGAGACATTCAACCTTGTCCTTTATAACTGATCCAATGTGTTCACAGACATTCAGGTCAGGAGAATTTCCTGGCCATTCTTCATTTCCAAAGAAATCAATCTCATGGTTATGCAACAACTGTTGAGTGGCTAATGCCTTAACCACTTAACAAACTTATTTATTTCCAAGAAAGTGGACAATATATATCTATTTTTTTTAATAGAATATTTTATTCTTTTTATTGTGCTAAAGAGGAAAATAATCGACATTTTATTATTTTTAAGAAGTTATAAAGAATTACATGTCCTTTGAAAAATTTGCCCGAGTTTATACGTTCATTTTTTAAAACGAGAAATACATGTTTTTTTTAATAAAAATAATAATAAATGTTAAGCAAATTCCTTTCAAAACAACTCTGAACTAAATAAAAACTATGTAAAAGAAAATTGGCATATTACTTTTAAGAGAAATCATACTTCGAGTGATAATCACGAAAGCACGGAGAAACGCATAGGCCTACATCGCAATCTCTGCAGTAATATCTTGACTCACGGCGAATTTTTTTTCCCCTTTCGGTTTTCTTTCGTGTACAAACTGCACATATCCTTGTTGGGTTCGTTTTTTTCTCAGTTGCTGGAATAATATCTGGAAAGTGGCACCCTGACATTCGAAGTGGTGTGGCATTGGTGCTTGGTCGACCCCTTGAAGCTACGAAAGATACTTTGTATTTTGCAACCATCATGTCGATCAGCTCCATTCTGTAGTCTAATGGTTTCTTGCTTTGTCCCGTTTGTTTGAAAAGAATGAAAGAATTCCATACAGCTAATTCTAAAAGATGAAAAAACAACTTCCGGTAATACTTCTTTCCCCGTTTCCTCATGATTGGGTAGCTTGAAGTGTTTGATCAACCCGATCAACTCCTCCCATGGTGTTGTTGTAATCCTTCACAATCTGAGGCACACGGACAACACCTCGCCTTCTTACACATTCTGTCATTTCTGAAGAATGAACAGTTGATAGAAGAGTGACATCCCTTTTGTCTTTCCATTTCATAGCCAAAACTTTTCGACGCCTAAATGCAATATTTTCCCCCTTTTTCAGTTTTTTGTTTTTTATTTGCGCAGGTATCCCTTTCCTTGTTTGTTTTACAGTCCCATAAGTGTCTGTACGATGTTCAACCAATAAGTTAGCCAGCTCCGGTGAAGTATAAAAGTTGTCTGTAGTCAGGCAATGACCTTTCCCCAATAATGGCTCCATCAATGACATCACAATTTGGATAGATACTGGAAGATCTTTATAAACCTGACTCACTTGAGTACCTTTTCCAGTGTATATGATTGTTGACCAAACATAGCCTGACTTTGATTCGCAAAGCATGTATAATTTTATGCCAAAGCGAGCTCTCTTCAGAGGCATATACTGCACCCACCCAAGACGTCCTTTATACATCATAAGGCTCTCATCAATTGTCACATCACGATCTAGGTTGTATAGAGAATTGAATTTGTCACTAAGGTATTTGTAAACTGGATAAATTTTGTTCAGTTTCTGGTATGGGTGGGTATTTGGGTCATAATCTTCATTATTTGCAAAATGTAAATTACTTTTCAAAAGCTGAAATCTTTTGAGAGTCATGCACTGTCTAAAAAATGGTGTATCCAAACTATCCATGATAGGCTTTTTTGTCCAATAAAGCCAATAGTTAGGCTTTGGAATTAGGCCTTGCAGCATTGTTATTGCTAAAAACACTCTTATCTCATTACTGTCTGTAGCTCTCCAAGCACTGTTCCCGTGTTGCGTTGCATACCGATTCGTCTCAGTTACAATAATATCGATGAGTTCATCAGTAAAATATAAATTGAAAAAATCTAATGGATTACCTTCAATGGGAACATTCGTATTTGCATTACTCTTTGTGAAGTCAAATCTTGGAGGAGCTACCGTAGGCTGAGTCTCTTCAAACCACGATTGACGAAATTGCTCAAATGTTTCATCTGATTCACCCTCCAAAAAGTCTTCTGAGCAAGAGGAATCACTGTTATCATCTTCGGAAGAGCTCAGATGTATATCTTCAACATTTCCTAACAAACTTTCTTCTTCACTATCAGAATCCATCTTTATATGACTAAAATTACCATATGTAAAAAATGATTTGGACAGACATACAACGCACCTCGGATGACTGTTGCGCACTGAGAAAGTACTGTATATAAACATAATTATATGTGTTATATGTCAAAAGCCAGGCTTCAAACCATGCCCAGAGGCGTGGCTTTCGAGCAGTACAGCCAATTAGAGTAAATGCACGAGATATCTCGTTCAAATTTTAAACATACTTCAAATTTTTCATGCGCCCGAGTAAATTCGGGTAAATTTTTTAGAGCGAGTCTTTGATGCCCGAGTATATTCGGGCAAATTCGTTAAGTGGTTAAAGCAGGGGGCCTTATCATGCAGAAGTGTGACATGATCAACATCCATAACATTGTTTGGGTTTCTTAGAAAAGGAATGACATGCTGGGATAGAATAATATCACAAAAATACTGTCCATCCCAACTCTGACCATTTGACTTCAGCACCCACATGAGCTTCTTTGCAGTGAACAAAACAAACACACCAGCACACCAGCATACATTGTACGCTGATCTTCTAAAAATGTTCTTTCATTTGGGGGCCCTTTTTTTTCTTTACAGCAAAAACAAGAATTCCAATTACCACATTTACAAGAAGCAATATCAAATAGTTGTTCCGAATGTTCCTGAAATGACTTCAATTTACTTTTGTAACTTTCAGAATTCCTTTTTAGTTTACCTGTTTTAAGTAAGGTCTTGTACTTATTATGATAGTTTTTGAGCATATCATGTATTCTTTTCCTTGATAAAGTTGGGATTGAAGCTGTGAGCCATATCTCTTGAAGTTTGGAAATGATGTCATTGGCAATAATCTGGAATGGAGGATCTTAGCCTGTCATTTTTCTGTTGTTCCGGTGCCAGAGATAAGCTCTTAGCACATCACCATAAGTAGGTAGAACATTATTAACAAAATCTGCTGGTTGACCGATGCTATGGCATTTTGCTAACGTTCTGGTTACTTTTGAAGGTTTCTTTTCAGACATTATAAATCTATTTACGATATTTACCAACTAACTGCGGGTAAATGGTGATATACCACGGTTGATGAACAAGTTATAACACAACCTCTCGCCACACGTGACACACAACAACTGACAATGTCGCTTCCTTTCCCAGCTTATATAGGGTAGGGAATGGGGGATGTAGCAGTGTGCATTTTATATAATGTTCAATGACTGCTATTAATTTATTCAAGCCTATAATAGTGTTCTCAGGGTTGTTTGCACAGAAATATACCGGAATTAACATTTGTATAACATCTTGTTAAAATTTGCTTTAAATCAATATTTTGGATATTTTAACGGCTAAGATGCCACCGGAAGTTATTAACAGATTGTGCTGAAATTTTTATTATTTATTTTGTAAGTCTTTAAAACCATTTTCCAATCTACCCTGTTCAAAAATACTCTCAAATATAATTATGAATATTTTTTTCAAATATCGTATTTTTGTGTGTTTTTAGACCTATTTTTCGATTTTTAAGGACTCGCTGCCACCGGAAGGTATTGACGTAGATCAAAAAAATTTTACACACATTTTTCTCTCCAAATCGCAACTTTTCCGCACTACCCCCAATCAAATATCGAAAAAAGTGTAAAAATGAGCCACCCTACTGTACATGCAGGCCCAGTAGATACTTTTAAAAAACATCTGGATATGTTTTTAGCCAACATACCCAACCAACCCAGTGCCAAGGTGTTGCTCTGCCAGACCAACCCTCATAAATTCAATAGTGGATCAAATCCTATGGCATCAGCATGAGAAAAGAAGGGTAGCAATTATGTCATGGCCCTGCCTCAGATGGCATTGAGTGGACTTTGTGGGAGCAGTGCACCCTTGAGGCTAGTGATGCGAGTCATTTTTTATTGTGTCATTTTTTTTGTCGTTTTTTTTGTTTAAAACGAAGGTAGTCTGTTTTTTTTTGTTTTTTATTGTTTCAAACTTATTCCATATTTTTCTTCCTTTAATCTAATAAGTATATTAGTATTACCTATAATTTACTATACTACCATGCTTATACGGTTATACCTAGTATATATACTATATAGTCATCTTTTAAAAAAATTGAATCACGCAAAAAGTATATAATAGAAAGGAAAAACAAACCCTCATTTTTTATATGTACGGTATATATATTTTTTAACTAGAACATAAAACATTCTTCCTCGTTTCAAACAATATACATAATTGTGATTGGCAAGAGTACCAGTATATATATTCCAGATAGAAAAGGAAAATATTCACCTTTTTTTTAACCTTTTTGTTAACCTAATGTTGTTTTAACCTTCATTTCCATGGAAGAATCATCACTAGATTGGGTAGAGCATATATGCTAGTTTCAATATCACAGGTACTAGTATAATATACATAATAAAAAATACATAATACTGGTATAAAACTATATATAATTGTGATTGGCAAGAATACCAGTGTGTGTATATATATATTCCAAATAGAAAAATAAAAAAATAAAAATATTCATCTCTTTCTTTAACCTTTGTGTTAACCAGGGTTGTGGAGTCGGAGTCGGAGAGTCGGAGTCGTGGAGTCGCACGTTTCATGGTGGAGTCGGAAAAAAACTTCCGACTCCAATTTCTGTCCTGTCACCCTTAATTTCTAAATCCTAAATACTAACATTTAGGTTATTTAGTTTTTTTGGTCAATAAACCTTATTCATTGATAGCCCCTAGATTAAGTTTTTTTAATATTTTTTTTTTACATTTTCAGAATATACAATTAATATTTATTTAAATATAAAATATAAAATATAAAATTTCACACTTAGTGTGGTAGTGATGAAATGTCTTATTATTATGATAATTATAGAGTGAAACACTAGAGGAGTCAGTCGTATATTTAAAATGTGAGGAGTCGGTCGGATTTTTAGATTTTTTACAATGTATGGAGTCGGAGTCGGAGTCGAATTTTTGACTGTGTGGAGTCGGAGTCGGAAAATTTTGGACCGACTCCACAACCCTGGTGTTAACCTAATGCTGGTTTAACTTTCATTATCTGATTCTATTTCCATTGAAGAATCATTATCACTAGATTGATTAGAGCATATAGTTTCAATATCACAGGTACTGGTACTTATTGCAGATTTGGATGTTGACGAAGCCAATGTAGCACCATGTTTTACTTCACTTTCTTGGAATTTTGCATTTTGGGATATAAATACAAGCTTTGCTGCTCTGTCTGTGCTTAATCAGTTTCTTTTGGCTGTATGGATATTACTGTATGTGCTAAATGATCTCGGAGATAATGAAAGGGCGAAATAGAGGTGTATGAGTTTGTGTAGGTATATATGTGAGTATGCGTGCGTATGTATCTGGAATTCTGGATGTATGCGTATGTATGAGGTATATAATAGATATAAATGTGTGTACCTATATAAGTATTTATGTATATATTGGTATATATGTATATGGGTATATGTGTATGTATATATATGGATAGTCTCGGGGGGAAAATATGTCATCGCGGGTCTAAAGGATAGTTAAGTGGGAGATTCAAAATCCGAGGCATGGATGGGAGTCCTGGAAAGGTTGGACAATGGGCAGTCAGCTCCCAGCCAGTGTTCTCGCAAGTTTAACGGATCTCAAGATACAAGACTTTCAGTGCAAGAAAGAGGCCAGTCTTTTCTGTAAATAGGCTGAAAAGGGCATTCTATACTGGTACCATATGGCCTATTTTATTATTTATTTATTTTTTATAATATACAGTAGTCCCTCGCCATATCGCGGTTCACATTTCGCGGACTCGGTACATCGTGGTTTTTTCTAGCCGAAATAAAATACGTACTCTAATTGAGTTGACAAAGAACCGCGAGATAGGAAAACCAGCGAAGCTTGTGCTGCTTGAGCTACTTTGCCTATATGATACCGTACACGGCACACCATTGGCCAATGGATGAGATGCGACCAATCAGAGCACGCTGTTCAGTATCCTGGGCGCTGATTGGCTTAGCGTTCGTCGCATCTCGATCTGCAGCCTACCGAAGCATTCAGCATCTCGCCTTGCTCAGTTCGCTTCAGTTCGCTTCCACGTGTTATTCATTTAGAAGAGATGTAATGCTCTTCTTTGCTGTGCAGTACATTCATCTCATCATCGTCATCACCTTCATCGTTCAGTACTGCACAGCTAATTCATCGTCATCATCATCATTCAAGTTTTAGTATCTTCGCTGGTGAGTACCCATACAAAATTTTAATGTTGGTAAAATTATTAAAAAATACTGTATATACAAATGTTTTCTTTTTAAAATACTGTTAGTCTCTTTCATACTCCGAGTGTAGAAAGTGTTTATAAGAGCGTGGGAAAGGTTTATAAGAGTGCGGGGAGGGTTTATAAAGGCGTAAAATACGTAATAAACATATCGTTTCTACTTCGCGGATTTTCACCTATCGCGGGGGGTTCTGGAACGTAACCCCCGCGATATTCGAGGGAATACTGTATATCATTGCAAAAGTATACCTTATAATTAAATTGGCAATATCTATATTAATTATTAAAAAAAACAAAAAAAAAAAAAAAAAAATAATAAAAAAAAAAAAAAAAAAACATGGATATAAAAAAAAATATGTTTTTTTAACATCACTACTTGAGGCAGAAGCACTTCAAAACAAATTCAAGGTAGGATCCTACACTTGGGCAAATTTACACTAGGTGGGTTGTCATTTTATGTTGGTTATTTCCTATATTACAAACTTTACCACTATATATATTCAACTTCCCCATTTTTTACTACAATTTTTGGAAAACAAGACTTCTTGCAGATTCTGCAATCTAGCATCAAATCTGATTTCTGCCAAACTTCCCAATTTGGAACTGGGCACTAACCTAAGTAACTTTATATGGTACCATATTGTAGCTCATTTTCATTGAGTTAGTACTAGGTTATATTACATTATATTTGGAAATAATTGTTTACTTCAATACACCATAGAACCCAAAGAAAATAATATAGGTTTCTAGCTAATTAAGATGCAATAAATCCAAATATCAATTTCATTTTTGTTGCAAATGAACACTTTGCCTGCACTTACCTAACCTTATTTGTAACAAAAATGGGTTCTTTTCCAGGCAATAGTGCATAAGTTGGCCATAAATTACTCTTGAAAAAATACTTGGCCATAAATTATAAGATAAAGTAAAATGATTTTTACACATTTAATGTCAAAATTAACAATAAAAATTCATATCAACATGAATAATAAGTAAAATTATTTTTACACATTTAATGTAATGCCTTATGGTACTTTTCCAAAAATCTAAATTGGTGTTAACTGATATACGGCCAAGTATTTTTTCAACTATACACCCTTGATGATTGGTTCTGGTTAAGTTGTGATAATTTTGTTAAACTAAAAAATATCAAGACAACCTAACCAATCATCAAGGGCATACAGTTGACCTAACTGGACATTCAATAATTTTCCTGTAGGTTTCAAGGGGGCAGATAATGGAAAAGTACCATAAGGCATTACATTAAACATGTAAAAATCATTTTACTTTATTTATAATTTACAGCAAAGTATTTTTTCAAAAATAATTTATGGCTAACTTATGCACCATCACCCTTTTCCATTATCTGTGCCCCTAACAAAAAAATGTAAACATTTCTACAAGATTCCACAGCTTTTAAAAAAAAAATTTATTAAACAAATGTAAACAAGATTCCATAGTTTTTTTAATAATTTTAAGTACCATACTTTTCTGTTATACTCCTGCAATATAACAGGATATAATTATTTAGTAAAAGTTGCTTAAAATTAATCAAAACCTATGGGAAAATTATTGAATGCCCAGTTAGGTCAACTGTATGCCTTTGATGAATAGTTAGGTTAAGTCATATTTTCATTAGTTTTAATGAAAATATCATTACTTAACCTAACCAATCATCAAGGGTGTACAGTTGACCTAACCAGGTATTCAATAATTTTCCCATAGGTTTCACTTAATTTTAAGCAACTTTCACCCAAAATTATATGCATTGTATTCATATAAATTTTATTAAACAAATGTTAATTTAATACAAATGAAAAGAAAAACAATCTTAGATATTTAATTTTCAGGAGGATAGAATGCCATAATATCTTCCAAGAGGGGGCAGATAATGGGAAAAATATCCAAAAATAAACATATTTTGATAAATTTTTACAAGTATATATTACAGGGTTTATAAATCAAAACTATGTTTTTCTGATAGTTTTTGATGCAGTGTCACATACTGAACCATCCACCATATTGAACTGTCCTCTGAGCACTTCTGTGCATGCGTGAAATCTAGCACTCATGATTTGAAGTGACCACTGCTTTGAACCATCCAATAAGCATGTCATGTATAAATATGGTACGTAATTGAACTATGTTTATTAATCAATTATGGAATTCAATTTGTAATATAAATAATAATCTCGTGAATATTTATATTACGGTACTTGATTTTTATCGTTATTGAGAAATCAACCTTTTATTATTGAATTTATAATATGAAATTAAGATTTTTAATGGGAGGTGGCAATGGCACAGCCAGGGTTAAACGTATCAAGAAGTTATCCTTTCAAGGAATTTTATTTTGCCATTTTAAGTTTTATTTCACCAACTTAAAATTATAGTAAATAGATTTTAAGTAGTGTACATATTCTTAGCTAAAATTATGTAGATTACTTGGTAATAGTAAATATATGTTAATCAGCTGACTTGAAATTGACTTGTTTTCAAGATTTATTATAAATATAGCTTATGACTTTGATAACTTCGACAGGCTCCAGTGGCTTTATGTTTTCCGAATGGGGTATTCTTTACTTAACACGCCATGACCAATAATGAAACTAATATGTTTCTCGGTAACTAAGGTGTGATAAGGTAAAAATACATATTTTATGTATGGCTATGTACGGTGGTGAGCGCAAGAAAGCAACTCGCTCCTCCACCAGGCCAGACCTAGAGGTAGGGCTAGCAGCTTGACCTCCATGTGAAGAGAGACCAACGCATGAAATAACATAAGATTCATAAGGTAAGGTATAAGCTTGTGAGAAGTCCAAATATGGGTATGTTTGGTAATGGTTCAGAATACAGGCGCCACTTAAGCAAAATTTCTAAAAATATCATAGACACAAAGTTGTTTCTCTCATTAAAATATGGGGTATGGGGGTAGAGCCCCCATAAAGATCACACATCATAAATTGATCGGTATAGAGTTCTTTGTGATGCAGGATCTTTATAGGGGCAGAGCTCCCATACCCCTGAGACCTAAATTATACAAATACGACTTGCAATAAATGTATTTTAATGAGAGAGAGAACTTTGTCTCCATGGTATTTTTCAAAATTTTGCTTAAGTGGCACCTATATTCTGAACCATTACCATATTTTTTACAAGAGTACATTATAGGCTTTTGAGGAATTTTAGAATTTTGGGGTAGGTTAAATTATATTAAATTTATTTAAAACTATATTTTTCTGATTATTTTTGATGTTTGAATGAAATTAACCTTTGTTCAAACCGGTCACGTATTGAACCATCCACCATACTGAACTGTCCTCTGAGCACTTCTGCACGTGTGAAAATTACGTGTATACGCAAAACAGATGTCACAAATTGTGGTAACTTGCAATTTGAATCATCTGCCATTTGTTTGGTTTGCTAGTTTTTTCCACTTTAATTTTCAATTTTTAAGATAGTTTCTTGTAAATTTGCTTGGTTTACTAGTTATAAAATTGGTTAAATGGGTATCTCGCGAAATATTAGGGGTAATGTTCTTTCTTATTCCCTGACCTCAGCACCCAATTGAATGCCTGGTTAGGTCAACTGTACATCCTTGATGATTGGTTAGGTTAAGTCATGATATTTTCATTAGTTAGTTAATTATAGTTGAATAGTGAAAAACTATATAATTCAAAATATAAAACAATCATACAATCACATTTTTTTGGAATTTTTTCGTGGGAGGCCTCTCCCTCTTCTATTAAAATAAATTTATATCCACAATGAACGAGTCTATTTTATTTTTATAATTGTGAAGCTCGACTATTTATTTTATTTAATTTGGCCCTTAAGCTTTAAGCTTTACTGGACTTTACTTGTTAAAACTTACAGCTCCAGGAACTCCTCCGTCACCTCCTCTTCTAATAGCCGAGGTCATAATATTCCGAACTGGAATGGCGAACTTTGAGGAAAACATTATAAAATAAGTTTATACCAATTCCTTAAAATATGAAGTAACACAACAATTTTGTTTTGATCTCGGCCCAAGTCGGCCGGCTTTGTTATAAAGAGGGTAATATTAATGGGTCGGATTGGATTTTTTACAGTCTTGAAAGAGGATAGTAATCAAAGCCTACCTCTATCTAGTCTGTTCAAGCTCGCTTTATAACATGTTTAAGTGTCACTAGCACAATCTTAGTTTTCATCAACCCTGTCGAAAGCTTTTGATACACACTCACATTATATTTTACCAGATAAATTAAACACATTTCATATGGCATAAAGGGAAAACCCATTTCCATCACTGATGGGAAAGTGGGGTTGCACAAGGATCTGTTCTTGGAGTCTTGCTTTTCTTAATTCATGTTAATGATTTTTATCGGTCAATAACATTAAACTATAGTATATTGAATATGCAGACTCAGGGGCGTCCACACGAGGGGGGCATCCAGGGGCGGACCCAGGAATTTAAGCAGAGGGGGGTCCAGTCTTGGTGGGTTTGAAAAAACTATATAGGGCTATGGGTTGATTGCCTGTGCCCTCATCCGTTGGAAATTTCCAGCAGACTTCAGTGGAGGGTTACCGACAAAAGCCCTATGCTTTTTCGTTAGAGAGTTATGAATATGTACAGTAGGTCTTTAAAAGGACCTCTTTATATTTAATTGTTTATGGTAATTTTAGCGTCGGGATTTTAGCTGCCTATATTAGAATGAAAATAACGGGTCCCACCTTATTTTTGCTGGGTCTCAGTTTGCTTCGATGTAGGGCGTTACGATCTTTTTCGGTGTAGGGCCGCCACGATGGAGTTACTTAATGAGTTAACTTCTTGTAATAAATATAGGCAGTCACAATATAAACACTTTAGGGGATAGGCCTATCCTTATTTTATGTATTAAGTTTATTATAAGGAATTCGCTCAAAACTTTAGGGAAGACAGAAGCACATCCTCCCTGTTTAAAGCGTTCGCTGTAACATAAACAGCCCTGAGAGCCGTTCCTTGGTTCGCTTGTATTTTCATTATTATTTGCCGATCTAGCAAAATTTTGTTTGGTCTACTTCTCTGTGGTAGACTAAACAATAAATTGGGTTTTTTTGTTGCTATGTGAGGCTGATTCATACATACAGGTTCTTTGTACGTATGGCAATTATTTCATTCCCAATAGGCTATGTCGCCAATCCCGAGGCAATTTTGTATAGATATTTAATTCAATTAATTAATAATTTATATTTAATTATGAAATAAATGTACCACATATGATACCATGTTGTGAGCGCGTATAGTTTTTCCATAGTGGGGCTCGTTACTGATATGTCCTCGGCCAAAGGCCGAGGACGCGCGAGCGAAGCGAGCGCCAGTGGGGGGTGCCCGAGGGGGGTGTTCCCCCCTCGGTAGGAAATTTTCATATTTGAAGATAGCTTTAGATGGATTTGAAGTATATTCCCGTTATCAAAATCCTGCTTCTTCACACACCCAGGCCAGGTCTGAAATGTCTCAAGATCGGACATAAACTTTTTTTTCTTTATTCTTTTTAAGGAAATTAATTTTGTGGCAACCGGGATACATGTACCTTAAGCCATTTTAAGTCTTCAGGTCTTATTTTTCATATATAGGAGCAAACAAACGCAATCGAAAAATCGTTGGTCACCGTGAGCAGGGGGGGGGGGGTCCGGACCCCCTCGACCCCCCCTGGATCCGCGCCTGGGCACCAGGAGGCCAAGCCCCCTCGTTTTTCAATGGTGCCCCCTCGTTTTTTCGTCAACTGCTTACAAATAGATTTTATCATAAACCCAAAGTCCAGTCATAATATTTAAAGATAGTAATTGGTTACTATTGTTAGAAAATCTAGAAGAGGAAGAACCATTGTTGTCCCAAGGCGATATGATGACTAAGCTGATTGATGCAGCATTGCTTGTATATATTAAGTTAAGGTGTATATATATATCCATCTCATAATTGTAAGGTTAGTGAAAAATTAACTTAATTTAGAGCTAGCATTTTTGAGCTCTTGTGGCATCATTGTTTGGTCACACTGTTGGCATCATTTTGGGGCGCTGCGCGTTCTTTCTACTCGTTTGTGGGATGTCGTACGTACAGGGTGTGGTCTGTTAGAGAGCTCTCTTGCAATTCAGTTTGGTTGTTTAGATACAAGATTGTTGCATCGTGCAATAGTCCAGGTTGCGTTGTTGTTGCAAGGTTGAGAAAGAAGACCATAAATAGTACCCCTTTTGTTTATATTAAATTCATGTAACAAAGGTCTAAGGTAGGCCCGCATCGAGTCAGCAACCCTGAGGTAGGACCTAATAGGATCTCAAATCCGTAAGTTTTAATTTTAGCTTAACTTGGGCTGTAGGTAGCACTGGCCCTTTAGAATTTGGCCGTTCACGGCTCAGCTGGGATTTTGAACCCAACAAATAAATAAATAAATTATTAATATTGTATAATTTCCCATATTGTTGATATTTACTATATATATTATTAATATTGTATAATTTCCCATATTGTTGATATGAAGAGAAAATCCTGTGATTAAAATTAAAACATGTAAGATTTGTTGTGGAGAACGCGACTACGAGATCGTTAGGAAGGATATCTTGTACATTACTTAAAGAGTTGAATACTGTCTTCAATAACCTTCTCAGTCCCATGACAATTATTTACATGTATATTATGTAAGAATAATAAACTTGTATATCTACCAAGTTATTGTGTATCTGGTTTCGGTACTTTCCTGTTAACGGGAATACCCTAAAAAAAGTTTTACTGTTTGTTATGTATTTTTGCTCTCGTCATTTTCGTTTAAACTAACAAAAACATCACAACTTAACCAAACCAATCATCAAGGGCGTAGTTGACCTAACCGGGCATTGAATTGACCTAACAGGTTAATATAACGGAAAATGCCCGGTTAGGTCAACTGAATGCCCAGTTAGGTTAATTGAATGCCCGGTTAAGTCAACTGTACGCCTTTGATAATTGGTTAGGTTAAGTTGTGATATTTTCGTTAGTTTAAACCAAAATGACGAGATAAAAAATACATAACAAACAGTAAAACTTTTTTTAGGGTATTCCCGTTAACAGGAAAGTACCCTGGTTTCACCCGAATATCATGGACATACAAAGGATGTCTAAAAAAATCCTTATTTTTCAGTATTTGAAGCCCTATAATTTGCCCTCCTAACTGCCTCCAGAAGGTAGGAAATGCTGTCCCAGGCAACGTAAATTTAAAAAATTTCCCGGGGACTTGTGACCCCCCCCCCCTGTATTTGGAAGTGCCCCCTTACTTAATTGATCCTGTGGACGCCCCTGTGCAGACGATACATTACTCACTTCTATACACCACGATACCATCTTCCAAAAAATGGAATGAACAGGTGTGTCTATAAATGGATAGTGCAAATAAGCTTTTACTGAATTTTACAGAATCATCTTATGCGATTGTAACTAAAGAATCTGTAGTTGTGCACACTCCATTAAAAATTGGAAACTAGAAACACTTCTCTTGCAAAAGCAAATGAAGTTGAAATGCTTGGCATCAAATTAACTTACAAATTAAATTTCAGAAGTCACATACAATATATCAAATAAAAAATATTTAGATTTCTGTACATCATATTCAAACTCCAAAACGCAATTCTCTAAAGTACCTTTCTTACACTGTATTACTTATTTGTTTGTAACCTGTTCAAAATTGTGTGCATAAAATTATTTACATTTACTTAAGTTCACGAGCCACTTTGCTTTTGAGTGCAGCTTCACATTCATTTCCTTACTGGCTTTGAAGGCTGAGCTAAAATTTTGATACTATGGTAGTTTTATAAATTTATGGGCTGGCTGGCTTTTTCTAAACTTCACAAGAGTATGAAATTTTACACAAGCGTGGTCTAGATCCCTTAAATATTTTTGACGATTTCGAAATAAATTGGCCCACTTATTCCAACAAACTTCGGCCAACAGAACCTGAGTTTTTGGATTGATAATAGGAGTGATTTTGGTTTTAGGATCATATGGAATTTGACGGGAGTATTCCTGATGAACAACGGCAATTATTTTCGTATGAATCCCATTCAAAAATCTTGTAATGTTTCTCGTGTATTCGAAAAGTATGGTAGTTGAAAGTAGGAAATTAAAAAAACAACATGGTGCTTTCCTGTTAACGGGAATACCCAACCGCCCGCCATCATCTGGACTCGTTTCTTGCGAAATTCATGTGGCGACGACGTACCGAAAGCAGCGACGTTTTTTCTGCGATTTTAGATGACATAAAGACATTTTGGCCCACTACTAACTGATTATCGCTTACATATTAACTATTTTCGTTTAAATGATTAATAAATTTGGTACTTACGTATTATCGGGACTACCAAACTGTTTATGATGTATTTTTGCTCTCGTCATTTTCATTTAAACTAACGAAAATATCACAACTTAACCTAACCAATCATCAAAGGCGTACAGTTGACCTAACCGGGCATTCAATTAACCTAACTGGGCATTCAGTTAACCTAACCGGGCATTTTTCGTTATATTAACCTGTTAGGTTAATTCAATGCCCGGTTAGGTCAATTGAATGCCCGGTTAGGTCAACTGTACGCCCTTGATGATTGGTTAGGTTAAGTTGTGATATTTTCGTTAGTTTAAACGAAAATGACGAGAGCAAAAATACATGACAAACAGTTTGGTGGCGGACGGTTGGGTATTCCCGTTAATAGGAAAGCACCAAAAATATATATGGGAAAACTATTATAGGGCAATTTAACCGACATTATAAGTGTAAAAGTGTTTTCACTTACACACACACACACACACACACACACACACATACATACATACATACATATATATATATATATGCGCCTCGGCGGTGTAGTGGTTAGCGTCGCTGACTACGAATCCATCGGCTCCGAGATCGAGACCCAGTGATGGCAAGCGGCACGCAGCAAAACTCAGCTGTTCATGTTCCTACACAATAAAGAAATTGGTTGGTAAATAAATGGGTAGCCTGGGTAGCCTAGTGGTTAAGACGCTGGGCTGCTGGTGGGTCGTGGTTCATCAGAATGAACAATTCGGACGGAAGCAAAACCTAGGTTAACGAAGGTTATATAAAATCATCGATACATTCAAAGTTTAAGTGGGAGTATGAAGAGTTAAACACCTTTTTTAGACAGACCACCATTCCGCTCATACGACCATTTCAGGGTACGAGTGGCTCGTAGCAACATTGCCAGGCAGTTAAGAGGTCAAGGTACTGACGAGGCTTTCGTACGTAGTTCATCACCACTGAAAGCAACAAAGTTTAATCCACAGAATCTTCTTAGCCGTATTCAATTTATTGCAGTTTTCGTTACTTTGTATTGTAGACAACCCCAGTTATTATCAGTCCTGGTGCATGATTCTTCAGGAGCAAGATGCACCGAAAGTTTGTGTTTCCTTCTCAAGGCAGCACAAATTTACCTGCATCAATCACAGTCACACTCGTACGACCTTAGGCTTGCTCTACACAAACTGGACCAAACACCACAAGTATCCACAATCGCAAACCGCCGTATATAGGCCTGTATTTTGTTTAGAATAATATTTTTTATATATATCTGTGGACTCATCACGGAAGAAGTCGTATTTGTAAACTCAAACTTAACAGAATTTAAGAAGACTACGTCTTATGGTAGAATAATCTCCAAAAAATCCAAATCCAGAATAAAAGTTCGGAAAACTTTACTTTTTTACGTGGAGGTCGAAATGTGACAATAAAACCTACACTAATAGACGGAGTTTATTTCCACAACAGTTTCGATGCCCACTGCATCGTTCGAAACTGTTGTGGAAATAAACTCCGTCTATTAGTGTGGGTTTTATTGTCAAAAGTTCGGAAAAACTTTTAATACCTTACCTTTTCCTTGTTTTGCAGTCACAATTTCAATATTTCTTCAGTATACCGCTTTATAATCCAGTTTAGTCCCTCTGTCCTCATTCCTACAAGTATCATTGAGTTTTTTCCATCACCATTCCTGTTATTAACACTACTATCATTATTATTATTATTATTATTTGTTTTTGTTTTTGCTTACTATCGTTACCACTATTATTGTTATTATTATTATTACAGTATTATTATCAGGGGTGTAAAAAGTACTAAAATATGTTACTGAAGTTCACGTACAAGTACTTTATCAAAGAGTTACTCAAGTACAAGTAAAAGTATTCATCCTGAAATTTACTTAAGTTAGAGAAAAAAAGTATCTACTGAATAAAATACTCAAGTAACGAAAGTAAAAAGTACTCACCTACAGTTCTCGTAAACCATACCGGTACATTTATGTTGTGGGCCATGAGGTCTTTAAATAAAACGCTGTATGTAAAAGATTTGCCAAACTACGTAAATTACCAGTGATGTAAGCTTTGTCTTTCTCTTTGGTATCTACAACATATTTGTTGTATATAAATGATTACTGTAATATCCAGAACTACACTTAGGGTTTAAACCAACTCATACAGGCAACTATGCTTGAACTTGTTACAAATGTCATGCCAGTAATGAATACTGCACAACTCTTATTGTTTCAGAATAAATTATATAAGGAATTTTAAAAAAAAACACGTATATGCATACAACCATTAAAACCAACTATATTATGCAGATATATCCGCTAACAACGGTTTAAACAGTATTCTTATCATTCAAAAACGACGACATCTGAGATATTTTTCGTAAAAAGATAGAAAGAATAAAGCAAAATTTAATAAAGAATTCATCCTCTTTATTCTCGTTTGAAAGAAAATCCTAAAAGAACTTTTTATCAAAACACTTGAAGGACAGGACCGGAAATAATTTCATTATATACTTCCAATCCCAAATTGTTGGACAAGTTAATAAAGAAAATATACAAGAAGAAATAATGGTATTAAACAGCACATTTTGACCAAAGATAATAAGAAATTGATAGGAAGGAGCTAAAAACCTCAACGTATGTCGACAGTTAGCAACTGACGAGGAAGCTTCTAACAGTGGCTGTATCCTCCAGCGCGGGACACGTCAACGCGAAGAAGAGGCGACATCAAACTGAACCATCAACGCGCTGGTGGCCAAACTTCCTCAAATCTCCGTGCAGCGGGCTGTTTACGGTTGGCCAGACTGGCAGTCGACGGCCTGTTGCGTGGCACGGTCAGAGTGCCGATCGGCCCCCGGGGCCGGACCTATACCAGCGTGCTATTTTTTTCATTTACGGGGAGCAATTGCATGCTCCCGGGGCTACTCTTACTCTCCGGCGACATTAAGACTAAGCCAGGCCCCACTACAACTTACACATGTCACCATACACAAAGACATAGACACAATAAGGCATAGACACAATAGGGCCATGAGACACATACAGAAGCATAATATTAACATATTACAGTACAACGTAGATGGCCTCACAAACAAAATCATGGAGCTTAGGAATAGGGAATTCATACACAAACAAAACATTCACAGAGCACTTATACAAAAAACAAAACTAAAACGCGCATACAAAACACCCACCATCCCTGATTTCACGGCGATCCGTCATCGCTATAAGCCGCGATTATAATAGTATAATAAATCCATGGTAAATCCGACAATGGAAAATTTCTGTGGTGCCCCCCTTCCCTTGATGCCCTAAGCACGGGCTTATTTTGCTTAATGGTTAATCCGGCCCTGGCGCCAATCAGAAAGCATTGTGAGCGTGACGTATTTTTCCGTGGATCTCGAAGCTAAATCACTGTTCAAAAATACGACCCTCAGTAACTTCTGGAGTAATGTAAATATTGTCAATAAGTATCCCAAACTTTGTGCAGCGGTAAACCCCTTTTTACTTGCATTCCCAAGTTCCTATATGGTTGATGCTGGTTTTAGCCATGTAAATTCAGTCCTAACAAAGCAGAGGAACAAACTGAACATAGAAGAGCATGGTGAGTTAAGACTAAAACTCACTAATTTACAACCAAATATTAGTGCTCTTCTCAAAGATCATCAACCACATCCCTCCCATTAAAGATGTCAGACGATCAATAAAAAAGGTAAAGTTGGTTTATTAAACTTTATTATAATATGTTACTATTATTGTATATATTTTTATTTAGTTATTCTACCTTTAACTACGACTTATAGATTTTTATTAATTAAAAAATTAAGGGGTCGATAAAAGGTCAAAGATTCCATGAAGGGGTCGACAGTCAAAAAAGTTTGGGGACCCCTGATGTAGAGACTATGGTTGGACGTAGGATGAAAAATGAAACAACCAACCAACGATATAATTACAAATTTCAAGTTTAAGGGGTGCGAGAAAAGCTTTCTGTTTATGGTGCGTTCACTGTCTTATTATTTTATCTTATAAACGGACACAGAAATATGTGTAAGTTAATGATTCTCTGATTTATGTTAACTAGCTTAATACAGGCTTTTCATTTTGAAGTGGTTGCAGTAATCCTCTCTACTCGCGGTTTTTGTGAAATTGGTATTTTATTTTCCTTAATATAGGTTATACCCAGTTGAACAGTTCGGGAAAAAAGTAAAACTGAATAATCCGATGCATTCCAAAGACATAACAACCTAGCCTAACCTACGTTGCGTTTAATTTCAGTTTGGTTGTTCAGCATGAAACAGGAAAAACATATTTCATAACCCAACCTAACCTAACCTTCGGTAAGCCTTCAATGGAGGAAGGTAGAACATAAGAAATTTTGGTTAATATTCGTTTTTTGACATAAGAACATAAGAAATTTTTATAGTGGGCACACTAGGGGCCACTTCGGCCCATCGAGGTGGCTCCACTATGTAAAAACTGCCTGTACATTGGCAATAACCAATTTTTACAAAACTAAGTATCAATTTAAAACTAATTAAGTATCAATTTAAAACTAATTAAGTATCATTTAAAACTAATTAAGTATCAATTTAAAACTAATTAAGTATCAATTTAAAACTAATTAAGTATCAATTTAAAACTAATTAAGTATCAATTTAAAACTAATTAAGTATCAATTTAAAACTAATTAAGTATCAATTTAAAACTAATTAAGTATCAATTTAAAACTAATTAAGTATCAATTTAAAACTAATTAAGTATCAATTTAAAACTAATTAAGTATCAATTTAAAACTAATTAAGTATCAATTTAAAACTAAAGATAGAATCTCTGGATCCAGAGGATCAAAGTCATAATAGGCTACTATCCACAAATATGTTACACACTATATTTATAACTGACATGCAAATATATCAGATCCAAAGAATCCAGTCAATTTCATTATGGTACCCATCAATACCAGTACCATGCCAACCAAAAATAAGTCTGTCCATATCAATTGCGGACCAAGTCACAATTTACATCCATATACATTACAATATAGAGGAAAAGTGTAGGTGTGGCTGTAAAGACTGTATAGTAATGTAGAAATGTGTGTGCACCCATTTTGGGTCTCCCATTTAAAGGTGTTTGTGGGGCAAGTGAAGATCATGAGTTTTTCAATACCTCACAGTACTATGGGGGGCACCGCTCGGCAGAGGAATCTCTTTAAATAGGGTGTGTAAGGACAGAGAGTATCCCCTAACCCAAGATGCTGCCTCCCTATATCCCACAACACCTGTGTTAAGCTGTGGGATCTATCACCCAAATGCACACAATATATATGAAATAAACTAGTACTATTCATGTAATAAAAATAGGCTTAAACACCATCACCAGATGTCCCTTGCAGACATCAAACTATCCAACCTTCTTTTGAAAGAATCAAGCGTATCTGAAGTCACTACAACTTCTGTCAGACTGTTCCAAAACTTAATTACTCTGTTTGTAAAACTATGTTTTCTTAAATTTGTTCTATATCTTGGCTTAAATAATTTCATACTATGACCTCTAGTCTGATTATTGTGATCTTTAATGAAGAGAGACTCAAAATCTATCTTATCCAACCCTTTTATCATTTTATACACCTCTATCATATCACCCCTTAACCACCTCCTTTTTAATGAGAACATGCTTAGATACGCCAGTCTTTCCTTATATGTCAATTGTCTTAGAGATGGGATCATTCTTGTTGCTCGTTTCTGTACTTTTTCCAGTTTTTCAATATCTTGTATCAAATAGGGATTATTAAATTGAATGCAGTATTCGAGGAGGGGTCTCACATATGAAATGTGTAGTTGCTTTATAATATTGGGTGATTTGTATTCAATGTGTATCTGCATGAGATTGAGTCTAGCATTTGCTTTATTTCTGATTACCATACAGTGATTTGAGGGTTTAAGTTCATTTGTCACAGTGACACCCAAGTCTTTCTCTTTATCATCATTTTTAATCCAAATTCCATTCATATTGTATTCAAATTCTGGATTTTTTTGGCCCAATATGCATAACCTTGCACTTATCAACATTAAATTTCATCTCCCACTTATCTGCCCCTGTTACTGTCTAAGTCTTTTTGTATTGTCATTGCTCCTGCTACTGACTTAATATTATGGCCTAATTTTGTATCAGCAAGTTTTGAGGTTTTACATGATAGGCCCTTCTCTAGATCATTTATATAGACAACAAAAAGCAGAGGTCTCAGAACAGACCCCTGTGGGACTCCGCTCAATACGGGTCTCCAAGTAGACTTATTTCCATTTAGATGAACTCTCTGTTTTCTATTTCTCAGCCATTCTTCTATCCAATCAGCTATATGACCTCTTATACTATGGGCTCTAACTTTTACCAACAATCTTGCATGAGGAACAGTATCAAATGCCTTTTCAAAATCTAAGTATACTATATCTACTGGCTCTTTATTGTCCAAATGCACTAGGACTCCATCATAAAATTCAATCAAGTTGGTTAGACAGGACCTTCCATTTCGAAAGCCATGCTGGCTATCATTTATAAGGTTGCACTCTTCAAGGAACTCAGTAACTTTACCTCTGATGATACTTTTGAGCAATTTGCAAATAATGGAGGTGAGGCTGATGGGTCTATAGTTTTTTGCTAAGTTTCTATTTCCTTTTTTAAAGATTGGAGCCACATTTGCTTTCTTCCAATCCTCTGGAATTTCAGTACATATCAATGATTTATTAAAAATAATTTCTAGTGCCTGTGCTATATTCTTTTTGGCAGCTTTTATGACTATTGGATGCATTTCATCTAGCCCTGGAGATTTTTCCATTTTTAATTTATCTATTGCTTTTAAGATATCTAGTTTTTGTTACCCTTAATTCATTTATTTCTCTATCTTGTCCTGGTAGTATAAGATCAGGAATATTATTTAAATTTTCATTTGTGAATACTGATGAGTATTTGTTTAGTTCTTCAGTTATTTCAAGATCATCATCTATAGTTTTATCATCTATATGGAGGGGGCCAATTTTCTTTTTCACTCTACTTTTCAAATTGAAGTGACTGAAAAACTTCTTAGGATTGTTTTTTGAATTCTTGGTTAGGCTTTTCTCTAGGTCTCGTTTGCTATCTCTGATTACTTTCTTGCAAATGCTTCTTTTACTTTTATATATTTCGGAGTCTATGCCATTTTTAGTTCTTTTGAATTTATGAAATGCTTTTGTTTTTTCTCTGATTGCTCTTTTTACATTGCAGTTTATCCAAGGTTGTTTTTTATTTTTTCCAGTTCTGATTTTACACTGTGGGATATGCTTCCTTTGTATGTTCATTATTATACTTTTAAATTTTTCCCACATACTAGTTACTGTCTGTTCAGGCTGTAGAATATCTGTCCAATTTATTAGACACAGATCATTTACTAGTCCATTTATATTTCCTCTTTTAAAATCTGGAATTTCTACTTTATTTTCACTAGGTCTTGAATTACAAACAATATTAAACTGAAGGATACAATGATCACCTGAACCTAGTGTTTCTGAAACTGAGATATCCTGGAAGGTATCTGGATTATTTGTTAGAATTAAATCTAGAATGGCATCGGCCCTGGTTGGCTCCTTTACTAACTGGGTTAAACCATTCTCAATTATACAGTCTAAGAATCTCTCATTACTTTCTGGTGTTTGTAATATTTCCCAGTCTATATGCCAATAATTGAAATCTCCAACAATAATAATATTGCTTGTCATTGCTTTATTTATTTCATCAATAAGTTGATTTTCTACATACTTATTTTCTTCTCTACTTTTGGGGATTCCTCCAACTGAACATCCCTCAGGTGGTCTATAAATACCCCCTATCCTGATTTTCCTGGCATTTTTATGCCCAATATCTATCCATACAGATTCAACTATTTCCTCTTTAACGGAGGTAACTTCAACTGGATTCAGATTTGTCTTGGCATAAATAAATACTCCGCCACCCTCTGAATATTATTTGCATTTCTTTTACTTTCTTTGTTGACCTTTTTCTTTTGAGTTTTGATAATATTTTTTATTAGTTTATTGTTATCAAGAGTATTGGTATTTGTACTAATTTGGCGTATTCCTTTAGTTTTTAGTCAATTATATGATACAATCTTTGATAGTAAATCAGTTCCTTTACTATTAAGGTGAATTCCATCTCTGTTATAGAGCTCTCTTTTCTTATAAAATTTATTCCACAGTTTGATATATGTAATTTCCATGCTCTGACATAGTGTCTTAAGCCTACTATTTATATATAATGCTTGTGAGTACCACTTATTATTCTCATGTATCCTGGGAATTATACCTGTGATAGATGGTTTAAGGTTAGGTCTCCGTTCCTTTAACTTTGTTAATAGCTGTTTATATGTCCATGATTTCTTCGGAGTGCTTACCCTTTATATCATTTCCACCTACATGTATAACCATATTCTTTGGTACAGTTAGGTCAATACCAGATCCTTTTTCTCTAATTTTATTACTAATTCTATTTATCCCTGCACCTGGATAACAGTAAGCTATGCTACCTCTAGGTAATTTAGATCCTAGGCCCCTCACTTGAGTCACCTATAATGGATGCTGGTTCAAACACACCTATAGCTTTAGAGTGCCTGGGTTTATATGAGTCTGGATTATTATTGCTAACATTTTGTTTTATAGGCCTACTTTCTTCAGCTTTCTCATTTTGATCCTGGACCAGCGAGAAAGTATGAAACTGATTGGTTAGTTCTATAAGGACACTTTTCCTTGGCTCTTGAATTCTACCTTTCCAGGTTTTCCTAGGTTTAGTCCACTCATCATTTTCAGGAATTGTCTGAGGATATCTAGGCCTGGGCTCACTATGAGGTATAGGGACATTTAAGTTTACTTGAACTGCTACTTCACTAGATTTAGGCTCAACTGCAGTATCTCTATAAGTTGGTCTGGCCTCTCCCTCACTAATAGACCCTCTGGACTTATTAAAATTTTTTATTACAGTACTACACTTGTCATAAAACCACATCAAGTTGACATTAAGCTTAGAAGCAGCATTTATACCTTTATATATATCATTTGTAAGGCCTTTGCAGCTTACGTGATACCAGTCATCATAGCTATCACATGCAATAGCTCTATCTTTACTCTTAACTTCCTTTTTACAAACTCTACAGTCACTGTCAAAACTAGGGTTGGCACTAGTGGGCCCAGCCCGAAAAAACCCACTTGAAAAAACCCACTATTTTACCCACTTCTGGGTTTTTTCATGAAACTTAAGAAGTGCATATGCAATTATTTTTAAAAGTCATATAGGTGCCTATAATGATTTTACATGCAAAGCAAGCAAACATGAGTCAACAAATAGACCTACAGGTATAACTCTTTGGGTGAGGTAGCAGGTTATAGAGTGTAGACATCAGCCAATCAGGGTGTTATACATCCTGATTCTTCAGTCACTGCATCTTCAAGGAATTTTCTATTTCTTCATGGATTGTATTTAAAAGTGGACCAGACAAATTTCGACAGGAAGGTGGAGTGTAGCTTGGTCTTAGAGTCTCTATCATTTCAATAAAATACTTACTCTGCACATAGAAATGGAATATTATTTGCATAAAAGAATTTGGCTATTTTGTTATCAATGACTTTTTCTGCAAAGTTGTTGTTGTCATGCCAAAATCGCTTACTTTCTTTTGAATTTTTCTTTTTTCATCTGTAATTGTCAGTGTGGTGAGGATGAGTCTGGATCATCTGAGAGGTCTATGTCATGGCAGTATGAAGATGATGTACTGGCAGTATTGTCAGTCTTGTTTCTTGATTCCATGTGTTTCAAACATTTCATTAAATGCATTTTTATTCGCTCTATTTTATTACTTATTTCATTATTGCAATGTTTGCATCTAACTTTACTAGTCCCATCAATAATATTGACTTCACTCCATTCATACCCTGATTTTCTTCCTGATCCAAAGGTCTTTGGCATTATTTAATGCAGTTATAACTTCAAACAGACTAATTCTGTAGGCTAGCAGTAAAGATAAATATGCTGTTGCCAGTTTGTTTTATTTAACTGTGAAATAAAAGAAAAAATATTCAGTAATATGAATTAAATAGATATAACTAGCTGAATTAAGTTCCCTTTGGGAGCTGTAATTCATCTACTTCCAGCAGAAGACACAGGGGCCTGTCTTCCATAGGAAGTATAGCCTAACAAATAGGATAATTTACCACACCAAATTTAGTTCAAATTGGTCCATGTTTTCCAAATTTTGTTGTGAAGCTCAATCTGAGAAAATAATAACTTTTATGCTTAATTGCCTGGAAGGCAACCTTTTTGCTAAAAACAAGATAAATGTTATATTAATAGTGTATGGTACAGTACAGTATTATTATAAAAATAAGAATAGGTAGGTCTAATATGAACTATCATATGGACATATGAAAAAACCCAATTTTACCCGGGTTTTTTCGGGTTTTAGGTGAAAAAACCCGAAAAAAACCACCTGGGGTGGGTTTTTAAAAAAAAAGTGGGTTTCTTGCCAACCCTGGTCAAAACCCATTTTTGTAGGGTAGGCTATGTTCCTAAGTTAGGTCCTAGGCTTAAAAATTTTTTTTGCCTCACCAACTTTGATACTATCAAGTTATATCAAAATAGTTACTCAGGTTAGGTCAAGTGGGAGTCTTACCTTGTGGTTAGGCTAGGCTATGAGAATAAGCTAAGTTAGGCCTGTACAAACAAGTACAGGTAACACCAGAGTGATCTTACACCAGTCAAAAAACAATTCTAAAATGCAGGATCAATCTCAACTACAGCCCTGGAAAAATTTTTCAACACCTCACTTGTTACCAACGTGCAAGAAAGGTAATGATATTAATAAAGAAGTGCAAAAGTCAATTTGCTAGAGCATAGCCAACACGTCCGATCACTTCAATACAGCTACCCAGTCAATACAGTCACACCCAGCTATAACAGCAATATATTTGAATAACCAATCAAAACTGAATAAGAAAATATATATATTATCTTGTGCAAATTTGTATAAAATGTACTTTTTTATAAAAAAAAAATATTTTCTACTTTCTAATATATATGTATATAAATTTCGGTTAATTTGTTTATTTTGGCTACCTTTTTTGGAGATTTTTTGGCTATTTTTGGCTACTTTTTCTTGATTTTGCCTACTTCTTTCTGTTACTTGTTAGTTTGGTGATTTTCGTTCTAGGATCATGACGTGTCAATCTTGTGAACTTGATTTTGAAGACCTAATCCGCTGTGTTGGCCTCGATGAAGATAAAAGTTTAGATGTTTTTTCCAATCACGGCATAATTCTAACATCCGTGATTTGCCCTAAATGTAATACTGCTTGTATTTTAAGACAAGACTCAAAGATATTTAGGTGCCGTAAAAAAAATCTAAAAATAAGCGTGAGTGTGGATTTACTGTTTCTATCTTTAAGGGCACATGGCTGGAACATTGCAACTTCTCAGTGAATAAAAACCTCCAGTTCATAAATATTTATTTGCGAAAATATTTTTCACAACGTTATGCCGAGAAAGTTATAAAAATAGGTAGCGAGTCCATTATTAACTGGAAATCTTTTTATGGTAAAGTGTGTGATAAGGTGATTAGTTAGGTTAGGTTAAGTTAGGTTAGGTTGTGTTTAGCATGAATGCAAGCTTTTCTAGTTGATTTTGAGGTGTTTTGCATGAATCCACCATCCGTTTCCTGTGCAAATGCGTAGTTTTCGAGATGACGATATCTCAAAAACTACGCATTTGCACAGGAAACGGATGGCAGATTCATGCAAAACACCTCAAAATTGACCAGAAGAGTTTGCTCTCATTATAAAAAGAGACTGGGTCAAAAAACGAATAATTACTGAAATGTTTATAGTGGGCACACTAGGGGCCACTTCGGCCCATCGAGGTGGCTCCACTATGTAAAAACTGCCTGTACATTGGCAATAACCAGTTTTTACAAAACTAAATAATTATCAATTTAAAGCTAAAGATAGAATCTCTGGATCCAGAGGATCAAAGTCATAATAGACAACTATCCACAAATATGTTACAATCTATATCTATTTACAACTGACATGCAAATATATCAGATCCAAAGAATCTAGTCAATTTCATTACAGTACCCATCAATACCAGTACCTTGCCAACCAAAAATAAGTCACGGTCCATATCAATTGTGGACCAAGTCACAATTTACAACTATATACATAACAGTATATATACTTTGGAAGAAAAGTGTAGGTGTGGCTATGAAGACTACAGTAATATAGAAATGTGTGTGTACCCATTTTGGGTCTCCCATTTAAAGGTATTTGTGAGGCAAGTGAAGATCATGAGTTTTTCAATACCTCACAGTACTATGGGGGCCACCGCTGAGCAGAGGAATCTCTTTAAATGGGGTGTGTAAGGACAGAGAGTATCCCCTAACCCAAGATGTTACCTCCCTATATACCATAACACTTGTGTTGAGCTGTGGGATCTATCACCTAAATGCACATCATATATATGAAATAAACTAGTACCATTCATGTAATAAAATAGGCTTAAACACTATCACTAGATATCCCTTGCAGACATAAAACTATCCAACCTTCTTTTGAAAGAATCAAGTGTATCTGAAGTCACCACTTCTGTCAGACTGTTCCAAAACTTAATTACTCTGTTTGTAAAACTTTTCTTAAATTTGTTCTACATCTTGGCTTAAATAATTTCATACTATGACCTCTAGTCTGGTCAGTGGCGGTCCTAGCTTACATGACGCCCTGGGCGAACCTCACCTTCAGCGCCCCCCCCCCCCCCCCCCCCCCCCCCCCCTGTTTGCCAACACACACACATTTGAATCCCCCCAAAATAAAGGACAGACATAACTCTCACAAAATAACTTTTTATTGGACTAATTGTTGGAACTTCAGAACCAAAACAAAGACTCAAATTTCTGAATTTTACAAATCCTTCATCACGTAAATAGAATAACTCACTTAAGAGAATGTAATTATGATACTATGAACAGGAAAAATACAAATTAAATTGCACAACTGCCATAAATAAACTAGAGAATCAAATTTCTAAATTGTACAAATGCTCTATCACATAAATAGAATAAGACACTTAAGAGAGGGTAATTATTATGCTACACTTTGAACAAGAAACAAAATAAATTGCACCACAGCACAACTGCCATCTAAAGCCTGACTCTTCTTACCTTCCTTGATGCAAAGTCATGAATTAAATCATCATATGAAATCTGCTCAGCAATTGTATGATTTATACTGATGATGGCCAGACCGGTAAGGCGTTCCTGTGACATAGTTGACCTCAGGTAGGATTTGATGAGCTTCAGCTTTGAAAAGCTCCTCTCTGCTTCAGCAACAGTGACTGGAAGAGTAAGACCAATTCTGAGAGCAGTCCACAAATTTGGATATATTTCAGAGAGCTCCCTTTCATGGATAAATGTCAGCAGTTCAAGCAAGGATATGGTCTTTGATGGCAAGTCAGGCAAGTTCTTCAGCTCCTGTGCAAGCTCTCTGCCATCCAAGTCAGATTGTCCCTTAAAGTGTAGTGTAGTACTAAGGTTCACACATTGTTCTGTCAGCTCCTCAAATGTGAGATTTTGGAAATGTGTCAGCACTCCAAACTTCTCTCCCACAATTTCCAACGTGGAAAATCTTTCCTGAATGGCTGATGTTGCAGCATCAACCACTGCATTGAAAAATGTCACCTCCAGCTTCTTCAAAGCATCAATCAAGGGCTCATCAGATGCTTCATAGGAGAAGTGCGGCTTTGTGGACCTCAGCCGTTTTTGTTTTAACACAGCCTCCACATTTATTTCTTTATTTATTTATTCTTATTTTTATTTTTATTTTTTTTGCAGGCGCTCATGCCGCCCCTCCACAAATGCCACCCTGTGCGGCTGCCCATATTGCCCATATGAGGAACCGCCACTGAGTCTGGTTATTGTGATTTTTAATGAAGAGAGACTCAAAATCTATCTTATCCAACCCTTTTATCATTTTATACACCTCTATCATATCACCCCTTAACCTCCTTTTTAATGAGAACATGTTTAGATATGCCAGTCTTTCATTATATGTCAATTGTCTTAAAGATGGGATCATTCTTGTTGCTAGTTTCTGTACTTTTTCCAGTTTTTCAATATCTTGTATCAAATAGGGACTATTAAATTGAATACAGTATTCAAGGAGGGGTCTCACATATGAACTGTATAGTTGCTTCATAATATTGGATGATTTGTATTTGTAGTGAATACTCTTATTTTAGTTTCAAGATAAATGTTAATTTTACCGTCTTGAATTTCGGAATAGTTATAAATTCATTTTAAATTAGTTACCCCTCATAATTCAATTGTGAACCACATTAATACTAATTTTATGTATACTATATTATTTTATTGTATGTAAACATAATTAATTATATATCACAATTGTCAGTTAATTATTTATATTCAAATAATTATTTTAATCTAATACCATGTCCATTTTACAAATAAATAATAGAAATCCAAGGGTTATATTTTCCACCTTTGGTACTGTCGCAGTTTCGCCTAACGGACTCAATACGGCTAGTGAGATAATCACTGGTTGGCACTTAACCAGCGGCAGTGCTTATGGCTACATCATCCAGGTTAACCTATACCGGATAGATGCGCTACAGTCCCAAGCCGTAGCTTGCCTAGGCCCAACGACGACGACGTAAACCAACAATTGGTGACTCCGGAGTTGTATTCCCCCCTTTTACCCGAACGACTAGGATTAGACTGTAACGTCGTTCGTGCCCATCACCCCCTTCACCTGAGCGACTAGGACCAGACTGTAACGTCGTTCGTGCCCATCACCCCCTTCACCCGAGCGACTAGGACCAGACTGTAATGTCGCTCGTGCCCTCTGCCCCTCACCCCTGCCCATGCGCTCTGTGCCTGCGCTCGTCTCAACCTCCACTCCTTCGTTGGTAACTTGTCGTCTTGCTTGTACGTCAGCAAGCATAGGAGAAGATGCCTGATGACGCTGGTGCCATCTCCCACTTGAGCGTAAAGCTCCCCGTCTTCTGGCCGGGTGATCCATTTATTTGGTTCCACCAAGTGGAATCACAATTCAACTTGGGAAGGATCACCGCTAGCAGGACGAAATACGATCATGTTTTGTCCTCTCTACCAGCGAGCATCATCTCTGAAGTCTGTGACATCATCGTGTCTACTTCCACGAGTGAGGACCCATACAACGATCTGAAGTCTGCCATCCTGTGCCGCACCACTGTCTCCGAGCGTGAGAAACTACATCAGTTAATCTCAAAAGAAGAACTTGGAGACTGTAAGCCCACTCAAATGCTGAGGGCTATGCAGTGCGCTCTAGGCGAACGCGCACAAACCTTCAATAAGGACATCTTTAGACAGTTGTTCTTGCAGAAACTTCCTCCATCAGCTCAGCGTGTCTTGGCCACTATGGATCCTGCTACTCCAGTTGATAAACTAGCAGAAACTGCCGACAAAGTAGTGGAGATTGACACAGCTCCGGTCAACAACGTGAACACACAATCGGAACTGGAGTTGAAAGTGAAAGAGTTAAGTCAACAACTCAACCACGTTTGTTCTCTGCTACAAAATCAACGGCAAAGAAGCCATTCTCGGTCAAGATTTACGAAGATGCATCGTTCGAGTTCCGGGAAGATCTGTTTCTACCACTCGAAATTTGGAAAGAAGGCTAGGAAGTGCATCTCCCCTTGCAATTTTTCGTCGGAAAACCCCAGTAGCGAGTCCTAATGGCGTCTAGTACTCGCACTGCCAACCTGTTATTCATAAAGGACAGGAACTCTGGTGTCAATTTCTTGGTCGATACCGGAGCGTCAGTCAGTGTATTCCCTCAAAAATCTGGTCATACGCACTCGGAATCTCCGCCTCTATACGCTGCTAACGGTTCACGCATACCCACGTACGGTACTCAGTCGCGTGAACTAAACTTGGGCCTTCACCGATCCTTCAAGTGGATTTTCATCTGTGCTCAAGTGCGGCATCCCATAATCGGCGCTGACTTCCTCCAGCATTTCAAACTCCTGGTGGATCTTGACAAGCGACGCTTATGCGACCAGGCCACACTGCTTTCTGTTCTTGCCAAACAGGTTGCCTTTCCGGACGCCTCGAACTCTGCACTTTCCCTCGTTCCCCCTAATTCCATGTACCAGTGCCTTTTCCAGCGATATCCAGGAATTCTTCAACCGATGCAGATGGGTGATACCATTAAGCACACCATTACCCATCACATTACAACAAAAGGTCCCCCTGTGTTTGCAAAACCCAGACGTCTTGCCCCGGACAAACTGAAAGCTGCCAAATCGGAATTCCAGCTTATGATAGATCTTGGGATAATAAGACCTTCCAAAAGCAGTTGGTCCTCTCCCCTACACCTGGTCCAGAAGAAGTCAGGAGACTGGAGACCATGTGGGGATTACCGGTTTTTGAATTCGACAACCATCCCGGACCGATATCCGGTACCAAATGTCCAAGACTTTACTTCTCTTCTCCACGGCAAATCTATCTTCAGTAAAATAGATCTCGTTAAGGCTTTCCACCACATTCCTGTAGAGCCTTCGGATATTCCCAAGACTGCAGTTTGTACACCATTTGGGTTATTCGAATTTTTGAAGATGCCGTTCGGGCTACGGAATGCTGCGCAAACCTTTCAGAGGTTTATAGATGAGGTCACCAGAGGCTTAGACTTTGTTTATGCCTACATCGATGATTTGCTTGTGGCCAGCTCAACGGAAGAGGAACATAAGGAACATCTTTCACTCCTCTTTCAACGCTTAGAACAATACGGTGTTACTATTAATGCATCTAAGTGTGTGTTTGCACAGCCAACCTTGGAATTTCTTGGTCACACGATTTCGCAGCACGGAATTACCCCCCTTCAGGACAAGTGTGAAGTGATAAAAAATTACCCTATGCCAAATAATCAGCGTGAGTTACGTCGGTTTCTAGGTTTGGTCAATTATTACCACAAGTTCATTAAAAACTGTGTGAGTGTTCTTGCTCCTCTACACGCTATGATCACACACAAATGCAAGGTAACGAAATTGGTATGGTGTAGCGATAGTTTACAGGCGTTCGACAATGCCAAAAATGCTATCAATAGTGCATTGTCTTTGTCATTTCCTATCAGTGATGCCCCCCTAACTGACGGTCGATGCATCAGATGTTGCGATCGGTGGAGTGTTGGAACAAACCATTAACGGTCAACAAGCACCCATCGCGTTTTACTCGAAAAAGCTGCAGCCAGCCCAAACGCGTTATAGTGCTTTCGGACGTGAACTTCTTGCTATTTACTTAAACGTGAAGCATTTTCAACATTTCCTTGAAGGCCGAGAGTTTTGTGTTTTTACCGACCACAAACCTTTGGTCACTGTCTTCAATAAAAACAGCTGTAACCACTCTCCCAGAGTCATCAGGCAACTCGATTATATCTCGCAATTTACCACAGATATCCGCCACATCAAAGGTGTCTTGAACACTCCAGCGGATGCACTTTCAAGAATAGAGATTACTTCTGTTACCTTCAGCTCTACACTGTGGAATGCTATTGCACAGGATCAAGATAAGGATACGGAACTACAAGACCTGCTCAGAGAAGACTCCACTCACTCACTTTCCCTCAAGAAAATGAGTATGCCAGGATTGTCTGTGCCCCTCTATTGCGACGTATCAACAGCTGCTATTCGCCCTTATGTCCCTCCATGTCACAGACAAGCAGTCTTCACGGATCTTCATAACCCCTCCCATCCTGGTATCCGTGCTTCGCAACACCTGGTTACCTCTCGCTTTGTTTGGCCCTCGATGCGGAAGGATGTCAAACATTGGACCAAAACGTGCCTTGCCTGCCAGCGTGCCAAAGTCCAAAGGCACACCAGGTCCCCCTTTGACGCATTTCCGCCCCCATCCCAGCGATTTGAGGTAATTCATGTAGACATTGTTGGCCCTCTTCCAGTGATTCAAGGCCAACGTTATCTGCTCACCTGTCTCGACCGCTTTTCCAGATGGCCTGAAGCCATCCCACTTCCTGATATCCAAGCGGACACTGTTGCAAGAGCCTTTCTTCATGGATGGGTATCAAGATTTGGATTGCCGACAAAAGTCATCACTGACCAAGGTCGCCAATTTGAGTCTTCGCTTTGGAAGAAGTTTACCAGCTTGTTGGGTACAGTACATGCGCATACCTGTGCATATCATCCGCAAGCTAACGGCCTCGTCGAACGCTTCCATCGCCAGCTGAAGTCATCCCTTATGTGTCACGAAGACTCCCATTGGATGGATAAGCTTCCACTCGTGTTGCTTGGTATTCGCTCTGCATTTAAGAGTGATCTGAAGACTACAGCGGCTGAACTAGTCTATGGAACAACACTGCGGCTACCAGGTGGCTACTTCACTGCAGGGGATAAGTCATGTGATCCTACGGAATTCGCTCAAACACTTTCCTCTCACATGCAGTCCCTTCAGCCTGTTCCCCCTCGATTGACTAGCCAACAGAACATCTTTGTTTCCCCAGCCCTCCAGTCTTGCACCCACGTTTTCGTTCGTGTACCTCTCCCAAAACGGCCTCTCCAATGTCCATGACGGGCCCTATGAAGTTCTCCGACGTACGCGCAAATCATTTCTCATCCAGCGCGGTTCCAAGGTCGACAAGGTTTCTATCGATGTCTTAAGCCTGCATTTTTGGAATCAACCTTAAGCGAGGTACAAGTAGCTACCAAAAAGGTCCAGGGGAAATCAGTGTCGTTCGGAACTCTTTGAACTTCCTCTCTGGTGGGGGAGTGTGTAGTGAATACTCTTATTTTAGTTTCAAGATAAATGTTAATTTTACCATCTTGAATTTCGGAATAGTTATAAATTCATTTTAAATTAGTTACCCCTCATAATTCAATTGTGAACCACATTAATACTAATTTTATGTATACTATATTATTTTATTGTATGTAAACATAATTAATTATATATCACAATTGTCAGTTAATTATTTATATTCAAATAATTATTTTAATCTAATACCATGTCCATTTTACAAATAAATAATAGAAATCCAAGGGTTATATTTTCCACCTTTGGTACTGTCGCAGTTTCGCCTAACGGACTCAATACGGCTAGTGAGATAATCACTGGTTGGCACTTAACCAGCGGCAGTGCTTATGGCTACATCATCCAGGTTAACCTATACCGGATAGATGCGCTACGGTCCCAAGCCGTAGCTTGCCTAGGCCCAACGACGACGACGTAAACCAACATATTCAATGTGTATAATGTATATGCATGAGATTGAGTCTAGCATTTGCTTTATTTCTGATTTCCATACAGTGATTTGAGGGTTTAAGTTCATTAGTCATAGTGACACCCAAGTCTTTCTCTTCTTCATTATTTTTAATCCAAATTCCATTCATATTGTATTCAAATTCTGGATTTTTTAGCCCAGTATGCATAACCTTGCACTTATCAACATTAAATCTCATCTCCCACTTATCTGCCCAGGCTGTTTACCTTACCTTAAATTTACCTTAAAGCGCTTCTGCCTCAAGGGTGCGCTGCTCCCTCGAAGTCCGCTCAGCACCTCCTGAGGCCGGGCCACAACGGGGTCACCACCCTCTTTTCTCTCGCTCCTGCCATACGATTTGGTCCCCTATTGAATTTGTGGGGGCTAGTCAGGCAGAGGAATACCCTGACACTGTGGGTTGGTCGGGTATGTTGGCTAAAAACATGTCCAAGTGTTTTTTAAAAGTATCTACTGGGACTGCACTTATATCTCTAAGGTACTGAGGCAAGGAGTTAAACAGGCGAGAACCCTGCCTAGAGATATTATTATATTGAAGGGTTTGAATCCTTCTCAGACTGTTTGGTGGGAGGTGATATTTTTTACACATTCTTCCAGTTCTTGTTAAGGTGGGCACAATTGGTTCAGTATTGGGGGCAACTAAAAGCCCTTCTAGAATTTTCCAGGTATAGATTAGGATGTATCTCTCAAACCTTCTCTCTATGGAATAAAGGTTGAGGCCTCTGAGCGTATCCCAGTAGTTTAATTTGTTTTTACTACCTGTTGCCCATCAGGTTGTTTAATATACAAGGTAAAGGTTCTTTGTAGGCCCTCAATTTTTTGCAATTCATTTTGTTTGTGGGGAAACCATAATTGAGAGCAGTAGTCAATGCGTGGAAGGACAAGTGATTTCCACAGGGTAAGCATGGTCATACTGTCCCTAGTTCTGAATGTCCTCAGTATATATCCTATTAGTTGTTTGCATGATAAGGTTACTTTGTCAATGTGCCTGTTGAATGTTGCATCTTCAGATAATATAATCCCTAGATCCCTGACATGATCAGTTTGTACAATATCTTTTCCTGCAGGTCCAGTGTAGTTCAATTGTTCCTTCAGGTATTTATTTGGTCCATACTTAATTAGTTCAAATTTGTCTTCATTGAAGGCCATATTGTTTGCATCTGCCCATACATATATAGTTTGTAGATCTTTTTGTAGCTCTACACAGTCTTCTTTTTCTGTAATTGGTCTTAGTATTCTGGTATCATCTGCGAATGACAGGAGAGAGCTTCCTAGGTTACAGTTTATATTGTTTAGCATTATAATGAATAGAATTGGTCCTAGTACTGTGCCTTGCGGCACTCCACTAATCACTTCTTTTTCTATAGATCTTGCTCCATTTACAATTGTTATTTGTTTTCTGTCAGAGAAAGGCATGGATCCATTTTCCTATTTTTCCACAAATACCAAGTTCTTTTAGTTTATGGAATAATATACCATGGTCAACCTTGTCAAAAGCTTTTGCAAAGTCTAGATAGATGGCATCAACATTGTGGTTTTCTCCCAAATATTGTAGGATTATATTGCAATGGTCTATAAGTTCAGTAAGGCAGGATCTCTTGTGTCTGAAGCCTTGTTGAAAGTCTTCTAAGAGATGTTCATTTTCTATAAAACTGACAATGTGCCTTTTCAGGACTTTCTCAAATATTTTAATTATGGGAAGTCAAAGATATGGGTCTATAGTTCTTGGCTTCCTTTCTTTTGCCTCCTTTGTAGATTGGGGTAGTATTTGCTTGTTTCATGATTGGTGGTATTCTACTGGTGTCTAGTGAGGATCTCCACAGGATTTTCAAAGGCAGAGATAAAGTATGTTTGCATTCCTTAAGAATCTTGGCTCCAATTCCATCTGGACCAGGGGCTGAACTCCCCGGTAGCTCTGTTATTGCCTGTTGTATACCTCTAGTGGTTATTTGTATATCTTCCAATAATGGTCTGTCTTGGTCATTTTCTTCTCTATCAAAAAATGCTGTAGTTTTTATTTTCTTTGCTACTACAGGGGTACTCCAGCTTAACCCTTTCAGTGCGTGTGGTAAACTATGTTACCATAAAAAAGCCTGACTCAGAACGCATGGTAAACTATGTTTACCATTAAAAATCTTCTCTCAGGACGCATGGTAAACATTGTTTTCCACGTTTAATAAACAGTCTATGAACCCCCTCGTTCCTATTAGAACAACGTAGTTAGTTCCCTAACTAATATTAGACATCAATATGGTGGTATTTGGCATCTTTTTTTATCTTCTGACTCTCAGCTCACCAGAGGGGGGAGTGAAATAGACTCCCCCAATCAGTTCAGCATGGCATCCACAAGCAGTAATAAGCGTAAAAAATCCTCTCTAGATGAGAATGAGATAAATGAATATATCTCAATGTGTTCTGAAAGTGATATAGAATGTGAAAGTGAGGATGACTGGGCGCAAGATAATGTACCGGATATTATACAAAACCGATCAAGTAGTGACGATGATGAAGAAAATGTGGTACTTTTGGAAAGAGATCTGCCTAAAGCAACAAAAACGAGCGAGAATTTTGAATGGCAGGAAATTGGTGAAAATATAGGCTGTACTAGAGGTGGGTGGCAGTTTACTGGTGAAAATAAAGTGCTCTTCAATGGTCAAACTCATACGATGTATGATGTTTTTTGTGAAGTTTTTCCCAAAGAAGTAATTGGGCTAATGGTTACAGAAACAAACAAATATGCAACTCAATTTCTGGCTGCTACACCTAATCTGAAATCAACATCTCGGTATAGTGCATGGGTCCCAACTACGTTTACAGAAATGAAGCAATTTATAGGGCTTTTACTTCTCATGGGTATTATACAAAAACCCAAGATAGGTATGTATTGGTCAACCGACAGTTTTTATGCTACTCCAGTATTTACAGCAATCATGAAAAGAGACAGATTTACCAACATTCTTTCTTTTTTGCATTTTGCTGACAATGCTGATGAGATGTTGAAGGAAAGAGGGGGGAAGATGGTGAAATTGCATGACTTTATTGAGTTGATGACATCTGCTCTTGAATCAAAATATTCAACTTCTCAGAATCTAAGTTTGGATGAATCTTTGTTGCTGTGGAAGGGCAGACTCAGTTTCTGGCAATACATAAAAACGAAAAGATCACATTTGGGATAAAAATTTTCAAACTTGTGGATGAAAATTGTGTTACTTTGAAATATAAAATATATACCGGGACCATGGAAACTGTTGCTGATTTTTCTAAGACTGAAAGTATTGTAGTAAGTATGATGGAAAAATATTTAGGAAAAGGTCACAACGTCTTCACTGATAACGTCTATACATCACCAAAACATACAAATACCTTAGTGATAATAAAACTGGTGCCGCAGGGACTGTTAGAAGTAATCGTAAGGGCTTATGCCATACTATGAAAACTATGAATGTTGCAAAAGGAAAGAAAACTTGCCTTTGAGACTCCTGAACTGCTTTCCCTTGCGTTTCATGACAAGAGAAGAGTTTGCATGCTCTCCAATTACCATTTGAACAGTGATGTGACAGTAACACGTAGATCAAAGGAAGGTCGAGTCGAAAAAACCATTCCAGCTTGCGTACATGAATACAACAAACATATGGGATATGTAGACCGAACAGACCAAATACTGCATTATTACTCTGTCCCAAGAAAGTCTCTAAAATGGTATAAGAAGCTGGCAATGCATTTGATTCAGGTCCGAGTACTAGATGCTTGTGGAATTTATAATCTCATAAAAAAGGGAAAAGTTCCCTTTCTAGACTTTTGCCATGAGATTATAAAAGGACTGACATCTGCAGATGAACCTAACTTGAAGAAATCAGTAGTTCCAAGACTAGTTGGAAAACATTTTACCAAGAAAATTACATCAAATTCTGAACGTACCCCAAGACCAACAAAGAGATGCAGGGTATGTTATGCCCATGGGATAGAAAAACGAGTACGTTTTCAATGCGAGACATGCCCCGATACCCCAGGGTTATGCGCCGAACCATGTTTCAAAATTATCACTCAGCATTTAACTTTGTTAACTAAATAAAGATAATATCTCTATTTTATTTCATTTTAACCTTTATTTTTTTGTTACCCATGAAAAAATTCAAAATATTATTGATAGAAAACCTATTTAAAGGCAAAAAAACGAAGCAAAAAAATAATTCAAGTTTATTTTCTGGCGCATTTATACGCGCAGCTTTCGTTCTGGGGTATTAGCATGACACGCACAGGGCGTATCAGAATGGGACGCAGCGAAAGGGTTAAAGCATATTTAGATTGTAGAATGTTTGCCATTCCTGTGTATTAGATGTGAGAGTTAGTCCATCTTTAGCAAGCAATGGGCCAATGCTCGTTTTGATAACTGCTTTGCGTTTAGCATAGCTAAAGAAGAATTTGCTATTTTCCTTTATAGTGCCAATAGCTTTGTGTTCATTATAAATATTCTCTCTTATGGTTGACTCCTTTATTTTAAGTTCTAACATCAGTATCTGATTCCGGATGTACTATGTCTTGTATCACTTAATTGCTTTGTCAGTTGTTTAGATAGCTTTGTTCTCTTTCTCATAAGTGTCCTCCTGTATCTGTGCTCTTTTGTCTGGTGCTTCTGTGCACTATCGTTTTTCTTTGGTGTGTGTTTGTATAATGCTGATGACAGCAGGTATTGTATTCTACTCCAGCATTCTTCTGGCTTTAGGTTTTCTAATTCATCTTCCCAGTTTATTTCTCCCAGACAGTTATTATTGATGTCCAGTCTGACTTGTGCAGGTTTAGGTCAGAGTATGGCAAGTTCGTTTGGCATGGGTCTTGCTTACATTTGTGGAGGGACAAGTTTGTGAATATGTGCATGACATGTTACTCTATTGTTTGAATAGCTTTTGCTTCTTTTCTTGAGGAACCCAAACCATCTGAAATTTTTGAATTAATAAATATTTGACTCCATTTGATATATATATGGACAATAATAATTAATATGTCAACATATTAAGGTAATTTTAATAAGTTTAATAAATTTAATATGTCAACATATTGATTTCATTAAGTTTTTCAGCAACTGCTGAAAAACTGTCTTGAAAGTAAATGCATTATAAATAAATACAGTAATATAAATAAAAAAATTATAATATAAAAAGTACATATCATTAAATACTTACGCTTCTTCACTGGAGTCACAGCAAGACTTTCTAGAACTTGAGAAACCTCTTCTTTGGCATTACTTGATATACTTGGATCATATTCATCGCTTCTGAAATAACATTCTCAGAAGACTGATTGTGATCAGACTTCACTGTGATGTTGATAGCAACTCTGGTCTTTGGGTCAATAATTTTCTACAGTTGCTACATAGTACAGTATTCCTTTGTAGTTTCCATTTACATCGATCATAAAGTGATTGGCTGATGGTTCTTATATCCTTGTGTATCTTTTTATGTTTTTGTAAAGGATCATCACAGTATCTAACCATTTTTCATTACTAAAAATATACAATTGTAAATCTCAAAAATAAGATATGATTTGACTCAAATCAAGCACATCTGTAATAAAAATAAGCATAATTAACAAACATTTGAGAGAGACTGCGTGAATATGAATTATACATAGGATGTAAATATCATTTGTAGTCTCTATTTTAGTCTGCGTAAAAATATCAAAATTTCAATGTACAAATGTCAATGTACATATTTTTTCAATAATTTTAAAATATCTTGCAACTTTATACCCACATTTTTTATTGTTTGTATCTTTTAACAATTAATGGAAGTTTAATAAATGAAAAAAATTTTTTTGGATTTCACTGTCTGGGGGGGGGGGGGGGGGGGGGGGGTCAAAAAGAAAAAGGGGGGAAAATTGTCATTATTGTTCTACACATTTGAATGTGGTATCATTTAATAGATCTCTTCATGCTGATTCTAAAAATGTATAGTTTTATAGGTCCACAACAAGATGTTTGGGAGTTATTGCCCATTAAAGTTAGGTGGTAAAGTGGGGGCCCATATCTCAAAAACTATGGGTCATAAAACTTTTTCATTTGAATCAGTGAGATCAACACCCGGAAGAACCCCATATGTCAATTTTAATTTTTGGGTGATTTGTCCTGGAATGCCCCAAAGATGCCGTGGAACCACTGCTTGAAGGTTGCTCTGTCGAACCATCCCACCCCCAAGACACCATACCTGGTGCCCTGTGAGCAGCACTGCCTGTTGCAGCATGGTGCCCCCTTTGGCCCACCTTGGGACCAGGATGGATAGACCTGAAACAGATAAGGTAGTAAACATAAGAAACAGTATGGACCGTACCTACATATTTATTAATGTACTACGATGTATAGGTAAATAGGCATACGGTAGGGTACTACCGTAATTTGACATTGTATACAGTACTGTACCTGCTGGCCTTGTACATGACAAAGGGGGAGAGTATGGTCCCATCGGTGGCCATGCATATCATGAAGCTTATGGAGCTCTTGGTTGCATTCATGATGCGCTCCAGGTACTTCACCCCCTGCTGGAAGATGAGTTTCCTGCACCTGGGGTCGTTGGCGAGGTTGGACTCATAATTGAAGATATTGTTTGGTGGTATACCTTCAATTACGGCTCCCAACTTCCTAAAGTAGGCTTCCATATCCCCCTTGCTGACCATCACCCTGCTCCTTTTGATATTCACAGCCTTCCGCTCACTCAGCTGCCCCTGGTGCATCTTGAGGAACCCTGTCGCCCATTTGATCCCTGAAACAAAGTGGTACGCACATTAGTACAGAACATGTGTATATGGTGCCATAATTTATTTCATCAGGAACAAGAATTTTTATCAAAACTCTTTGGTTCCCTAATGGTAGATAACTCTACCGTACCTGGGATGTTATCGATGAAGCGTGGCACCTGCAGGTTGATTTGGTGCAGGTACTGGGCCACGAAGCTGCACAGCTCATGGATGTTCAGTGGAAACCCCATGATGATGTGAGCTGCAAAACCCGGACCAGCTCTTGCTCCATTGCATCGGGCAAACACAGCTTCCCATAACATACTTCCACCGCCACGTGTCCTAGAGTGTACTTCGTGGGATGTTGTACTTCCATGCCACATTGTTCAGCCCCACCTCTGTACCTTCCTGCAGTGCCTTAAGGGCCTTCTCAAAGCTGGCCTTGGAGTAATTCCTCAGTGGCACAGCACCTGTAATCATGGTGTACGTTCATGGTATTTGGAGACTAAGTGAATGAATGAATGAATTAATTAAGAAATGGCTGAAAAAGAAAATAAATGTTGTCATGTGTTTTGAGGCTCAGGTTATGCATTTTTTATAAATAATTAGAAGATACAGGTTAATTACAGGTTTTATGGGTATGGGTCATTCCATGTCAACTCAGCCACAAAATGGCACTTTTTGCACTCACCCCTTTCAATTTTGCTCATACTTGGCACAATAGCAGATATACATGCCAAACTTAAATTCCCAAATTATTAGAGCTGACTGACCTTTGGTTACTGAGATACAAGGTCACAAAGTTGTGACATTTTGACCTTTTTTGCGTTAAATGACTATTTTCAAAACGGTGTAACTAAAAAACTATTAAAGCTAGAGCATTGATTTTGGTCTCATTTTAAAGCTCTTTAGTAGCCCCTTGTTTATTGTCTCTTGTTAAATATCTCTACTGTGAAAAATAAAAAAATCCCTTCAAAAGTTGACCTTTGACCTTGAATAAAAAAAAAATACCTTCTCCTAAAAAATTCAATTTTTTTACATTAATACCTTGAGTCATGTACAACAAAATCCCAAGAAGCTGTAAGTGGCTGATAACTAGTTCAATGTATAAAAAATAAATGAAGTTGGCATCATTCTTCAATTTTAGATTTTTTTTGTCAGTTCATTTAAAAGTTCTGTTCTGATATAGTGTCAGTGAAGACTTAGTTCAACTTAACATTATTAGTTCAAAAACCTTTTTGTGACCTGTGCCAAAAGAAGTCTTTTAAAAGACAACCAGGGTTAAACCCCTCGACAGCCCCAAATCTACTGGAGTAGCGCTGATCCAAAGGCCCAACTAGTATATAAGTACTGTCAACTTTACAGAGTTGACTCCTGACTTCAAGTTAAAGTTAATTTATTTTTACTAAATACATGTATAAAAATTTATTTAATAATTCATTAATTGTTCATTGTTTTCTTTTCAGGATTTTCTTTGTGCTTTTGTGATTTCAGAGTACAAACATGGAACATTTAAAACTGAAACAGAAGTGTGCTGATCCTTTGCTGCGTCACAAAGGTCAGTGTCGAAAGAAGAGTTTGAGAATTGTACCACAGGAACTTGTAAATAAGTTTCCCGATCTGCACTTAACACTACATCACAGACTTTGTAAGCAGTGTAGAGAACATCTTGAGTCCTTGCCTGAGAAAGGAATAGGCACTTTGAATTCAGACATAAATGATGATTCTTCTTGTAGTAGTGAACCACCTGAAGATCTTGAGAAAATTGAAAATGTTGACAATAGTGATGCATCAACTTCAGAGCAAAACCATGAGATGTGTACTTTGAATGCTTCTTTTGTTTCAATTGGTGAATCACCCATAAAAAAGAGAAAGCTTGTAGAGCAAAAGTCATATGGAGCTAAAAAACTAAGCAAGGTGACAGAGACAGTTAAGAAGAGAATGGAAACAGTTGCAGGAAAAGAGATTTCTGACTCACAATTTAAGGAGCCATCTGGAGATGTAGACTGTTTAGAAATAATAAATCAACTCAAGGAAAAATTCAAAAATGAAAATACTAAAAGAAGTGATAAAATAAAAATCCTCACTGTATTGCCCAAAAGTTGGAGCATTAGGAAAATTGCTTCAGAATTTAACACAACAAGGCATACAGCATCTATTGCTAAAAAAATAGTTGAAGAAAAAGGTGTCCTTTCAGACCCAAATCCAAAGGGTGGGAAAAGAATTAAACAGGATACTGTTGACGCTATTAAAGCATTTTATCTTTCAGAAGACATCAGTAGAACAATGCCAGGAAAGAAAGACTATTGTAGTATCATTGACAATGAAAGAGGAAGGATACATTTGCAAAAGCATCTTTTACTTTGCAATTTAAAAGAAGCCTATCATATTTTCAAAGAAAGAAATCCTTTGGTTAAGGTGGGATTCAGTAAATTTGCAGAATTGCGTCCAAAGCAGTGTGTTATTGCTGGAGCAACAGGAACTCACTCAGTATGTGTCTGTACAATTCATCAGAATGCCAAACTTATGTTTGTAGGAGCTGAATTAGAAAAACTAACTGCAAATGATGACACACCTATTAAGAATGTACGTCATTGTGTTGCCTTTATGGAATGCAATCCTGCCTCACAGAAACAATGTGAACAATGTGGAGATCCATCAGATTTAAAAAACAGACTACTGGACATATTTACAAACAACTTCATTGATATCATAAATTTTAAAAAGTGGACCAATACAGATCGGTCAAATCTTGAATCAGTAGAACTGAATACAGATGAATATATTGACCAATTCTGTAACCAACTGAAAGAATACCAGATACATGACTTCAAGACAAAGATGCAAGCAACTTATTACCGTGAAACAAAAATGTCTTTGAAAGATGGTGAGGTCCTTGCTGTGTGTGATTTTGCTGAAAATTATTCCTTTATTCTTCAAGATGAGGTTCAGAGCTTTCACTGGAACAATGAGATGGCTACTCTACATCCATTTGTTATTTACTATAAAAAGGAAGATGAGATTGCTCACCTTAGCTTTGTTATTATTTCAGAGTGTAACATCCATAACACAGTTGCTGTACATTTGTTTCAAAAGCATCTGATAAAATTCCTAAAAGATAATATCTCATCCATCGGTTCCATCCACAAAATAATTTACTTTTCAGATGGGTGTGCAGGACAGTATAAGAACTGCAAAAACTTTTTGAATCTTTGCCATCACAGAGATGATTTTGGAATTGAGGCAGAATGGAATTTTTTTGCAACAAGTCATGGAAAGGGACCCTGTGATGGTGTTGGAGGCACAGTTAAGAGATTAGCTGCAAAAGCTAGTCTACAACGACCTTATGATGAACAGATCCTTACTGCAGAACAGTTATATACATTTGCAAGTGAAAATATTGTAAATATAAAATGTCATTTTTCAACCAATAAAGAGCATGAAGAGGAAAGCCAACTTCTCCAAGAAAGACACTCAACTGCAAGGACTATTGCTGGTACACAGAAATTACACCATTTACAGCCAGTTTCATTGACTTCTCTTAAGGTTAAACATTATTCATTATCAGATTATTCAAATATTGAGAAAGTTACTGAAAAGGAAGAAGTTGTGACTGAGGAGAAAATACATGGTTTTGTTACTGCTGCATATGATGGCCATTGGTGGGTGGCATATGTGCTGGAAAAGATACCAGAGAATAGAGAAGTAAAAGTCACATTCCTTCATCCTCATGGCCCAAACCCATCATTTGTGTATCCTGGTCGACCAGATGAATTAATCTTACCATATTCAGATATTCTAACACAAGTTGAGGCATCTACTACTAATGGACGAACATACAGGATTTGCAAAGAAGTTACTTTGAAGGCATCCAAAGCTTTGGCAGATCTACAGCACAGAAAGGTAAGAATTCAAAATTAAAATGGTCATGTAACTATATATACACTGCATACATTTTAAGTTGTGATAAATGGAAATCAATGAGCACTATACCTATACATATTGTATGTACATTTTAATATGTTACTTGTATTTGTTAATTAGGTAGCTATCTAGGTATACATTAAAAATTGTTTTCTCTTCTAGAAATCACAATAAATTGGGTGGCCCACAAGAATCTTGTCAACTACTGAAAACCATCACATACATGCACAACATACAGGTGAGGTGGGTAAAGAACAAATATTTAAAAATAAGCATTTGCTTGTTTGTAGAAGGCTGCAGATAGTATGTAGATATGGGTTGTATTTGTAAGAGATTGAGCTGACCTTAGACAAAAATGGTTACTGACATACAAGGTCACAAAGTCATGACTTTTTGACAATTTTTGTATAAAATGACTTTTTTCAAAATGTTGCTTGAATTCATTATTTTTTATACATTGAACTAGTTATCAGCCACTTACAGCTTCTTGGGATTTTGTTGTACATGACTCAAGGTATTAATGTAAAAAAATTGAATTTTTTAGGAGAAGGTATTTTTTTTTTATTCAAGGTCAAAGGTCAACTTTTGAAGGGATTTTTTTATTTTTCACAGTAGAGATATTTAACAAGAGACAATAAACAAGGGGCTACTAAAGAGCTTTAAAATGAGACCAAAATCAATGCTCTAGCTTTAATAGTTTTTTAGTTACACCATTTTGAAAATAGTCATTTAAAGCAAAAAAGGTCAAAATGTCACAACTTTGTGACCTTGTATCTCAGTAACCAAAGGTCAGTCAGCTCTAATAATTTGGGAATTTAAGTTTGGCATGTATATCTGCTATTGTGCCAAGTATGAGCAAAATTGAAAGGGGTGAGTGTTTTAGGTGGCTGACTTGACATGGAATGACCCGTATGGGGTGATTACAGACACCTCACCAGGATTGGACACAAATGTACTTTGATGCCTGTAACCCCAAAACTAAAATTCCTATCAACACCACGTCTTTTGCATAACTAATTTGGATAATGGGACTATCGTTTGGGGTGGTACAAATCCCCAGATTTTCATTGTCCATTTTGTGAGGGGGGGCCATACATTTCAGTTAAAAAAAATGTGCACTTTCAGAATATGCCTTCCCAAGCACCCTGTAGAATGTCTTGAAGGGTGGAATAAAAATTGTCATTTGCCATGTGACTAACTTTTCATGAGCTTTCCAGTGCTGCAAAAAGAATATGAAAAAATGAATTACAATCCACAGCACAGCACCATAAAGTGTAATGGGTCAAACATGTCCGGAATCACCCCAGTTTACAGTACATATACTGTATAATGCCATTAATTAGATATTTTATATCACATACAAATTAAATGCACCCATAACCTAACTTAACCAAACATAATTTTCATAAATATTAAGTTTTGGGAACCAGTTTTTTGGACCCTTCATTGGCTGAAATTTGGTCATGTGGGAAATAACTAACCAACTTAAGATGACATCCTAACCTGGATGTAAGACTCGCTCTGATTGGTCCAATGGATGAAATGAATGGATCACTGAAATTAGTCTCTGAAATAGGTATACTAGCTTTAATTTTTATTAGTTACATTATATATGGACTTGGCTTTTGGACTAGTCTCCAAACTCTACATTTGGATTCTTCAAATTAGCCCCCTCAAAACATAAGTATAGATGTTTATAACTTACCTTAAATATCCCATTAAAAATTTTGGTACTTTTGCATTATCCTCCCAACACTAATTTTTTTTTATAATGGAAGGAAAATAAAGTACCATAACCAAAACCAAACCAACATTATATAAAAAAATTAGTGTTGGGAGGATAATGCAAAAGAACCAAAAATTTTTAAACTGTGCAATCTTAACCCTAGAACACTGAACATATGTTTGAGTCACACAAACACTGAACATGGGTATATTATACCCGACATTGGAAAATAGAAAAAAAAATAGTAAATATGCATATTTATTTAAATTAACAATTACACACTAAAGGTAATGCACCTTACTATTACTAAACCTAATATAACTCTTAACTCATACAAATAAGGTTCGTACTGAATTTAGAAAAAAAATATTGAAAAAGCAAAAAAAGTAAAAAACATTTGAGAAGTTTTTGGAAAAAAATCACCAAAAAAAAATGGCTCCATCAATTTCAACCAAACTTCCCCAAACCCTTCCCAGGTATGCTGCCTCTGCTCACAGGGGGTCTCCAGTACCCAGTCCATGCGCAAACTGTAGGGAAGAGAGGTGAAACAACACCCTTTTTTAGTACACGAAAAATGGCTTATTATTCACTATAATGCGATTTTAGCCTATGATACCCCCTGTAAATGAGTACTAAGTGATATATGAAGACTATTACAATAAAAATAATAGTTTTAGGTATATTCCTGGAACATTATAACTTACCCCAGCCCCACATGCAGTTGTCAGGGGTCACCACCACACAGTCGACGCGCAAACTGTAGGGAAGAGGCAGGACAAAAGGCTTTTTTAGTACACAGCCTTTTTTATAACAAAGCCTTTTTTAGTACACAGAAATGACTACATCACAACAAAATAATGGTTTCAGGTGTATTCCTTGACACTTACCTCAGCCTCACACGCAGTCGCAGCAGTAGGGGTAGTAGTGGCTCGGGCAGACAGGTAGGCGACATCCGTGACACCTGAAGCGGGTCTTCTTGTCAGCCTTTGACTGACACTTAGAGCAGCGGACCATGGGCTCCCTCATTTCTGCTGCTGACACACATTTGGTCAAACGTGTCGACTCCTCCTTTTGTCTCATTATAAAACTGAATAATCTCTGGCTTTCCATTTTCATTCATAGTCGGCTGCGTGTGCATCGACGACATCAGGAGGACATTCTTCGTTTTTGTGGTCGTGTCTGGCATGTAGGACACGAGCGTCATGTCCTTGGTGAAGAGGAAGGCGGTGCTACCTGGCGTGCGGGTCACCTTATCTTTCACCGCATCTGGTACTTCCTTCTTATTCCCTTCACTGTGCCCACCAGTGTCATGCCACAGTTATGGAGAAGGTCATGTATTAGTGGCACAGATGTAAACCAGTTGTCGGTGGTGACGTTGCGGTTGGTGTGGTGGTAGGGTCGTGTAAGTTCTTTCGTAAACATATGGCCTAGCTGCAGTCCATCTCTTGGGCGAGTTCCCTGTTTCCCCAGGTAAGGAATACCTGTCAACAGGTACTTACTTTTGACGTCATTTGCCAAGACAAGTTTTATTCCATATTTTGCTGGCTTATTTGGTATATATATTCTAAAGGGGCATTTACCCCTGAAAGCCAGCAACTGTTCATCTACAGTGAGGGTCTCGTTGGGCGTGTAGTGTTCCTCACAGTAGCCAATAAACTTGTCCCACACACTCCTGATTGGGGCTAATTTGTCGTCGGCCCGCCTCTCTTCCCGTGTGTTTGCGTCATCAAATCGTAGGCAGGTCAACAGGAATGTAAATCTAACCTCCGACATAGCTGCCCTGTAGAATGGAGCCCCCGAAACAGGGCACCACAATTCCTTTGTGGACAGGTGGTTGTCACGCCTGTACCCACTAAACACCAACACACCTAGCAGGGCACGTATCTCTGCTGCTGTTGTCCTCTGCACAGTGGATGTTTTCTTCTTGTACTTGATGGCTACAACATCAATCTTCTGATTGGTCCACTCCACTATTTCATTTATGATATCATCAGACAAAAATAGCTTGAAGCACTGCTCTGGGGTGGTGGCCTGAGCAGCTGCTTGGGTGGGACCGGGCGTGAATGGTGGAATAATGTTCCTTGCTGCTGTTCGTGTTGCTGCGGAGACCTGCGGCCTTGTGTGCCACACAAAGCCTGATTTACTTTTCACTGTTGTCGTGGGAAAAGTAACAAGCAGGTCCTCATCCTCATCACGGCGCCGTTGTCGTCCCCGGCGAGCAGGAGGAGGAGCAGAAGCAGGAGGACGTGCAGCAGCAGGGGTGATAGCAGCAGGGTCATCTGAGTAAGCAGAAGGGCCAGCAGCAGGGTAGGAAGAAGGGCAACCAGCAGGAGGGTAAGCAGAAGGGCCAGCAGCAGGGTTAGCAGAAGGGCCAGCAGCAGGGGTGGCAGGGTCAGCAGCAGGGGTAGCAGGCGAGGCGGTAGGAGGGGGACGCCTAGTCCTACCAGTCCGACCACATGCTCCCTTTCTCTGCCTGCGACGGGGTGCTTGGTCTGTATCAGAGTCACTAGTTTCTATGCCACTACTCATATCCTCTGGGTTAGCCACAAAGTCAACATCATTATCACTATCATAAAGCTCTTCATGTTCTAACACATCACTTTCTTCGTCACTATTGAGTCCAAAAAGAATAGCATCCACTTCCTCCTCAGTTGGATTTTTATGGTAATGGGAAGCCATTATGGTCAGGATAACTTACTAATGGTATAATAGTTTATCTGAAATATTATACACAGCCTGAAATGGAAAATAAATAATTAGTACACTCGCACTTGTACACTAACACTGAACTCGGGTATAATACACCCGATTTTTTTTTTACTATTATCACTGAACTCGGGTATACCGTACCCGATCACATGATTATAGAAAATTCCAGGGCGCGGAGCGGAGCGACATGACCTACCTCTGTCAGGGCTCGGGACAGACTGAAGCTACTAAGGATACCAGCTGCCTGCCTCCACGGGAACACCACGTAATGCGCGTGACGTCATGGCGTTCGGGTATATTATACCCATGTTCAGTGTTCTAGGGTTAATGTAAAATTCTATAAGTACACACTAAAGTAATCATCATTGGACAAATCTCATTGTACTTCTACTAGGCCTACTCCCAGGTCTTGATGTGGTGTCTTTCAAATTGTGCAGGTGGCAGCTATCTGGGTGAGGATACATATTCCACATATTCCATGTATTCTGATACAAAGTGGCACACATTTATCCCCCAGGTTTAGGCTAAATGTAAATCACATTCTTGTTTGATGTATTTCAAATTTTAATTTTTAGATTTATCATGTTTATAAAAGAAACTGAATATTGGTATTAAATTTTACTTACTACATTGGGTACACAGCAGGAAAAATATTTTTCCCAAACTTTAAGTTGGTATTAAATGTTTTGGCTAATATCCAGTTCAGCCAAATTGAGAAGTTTGGCAGAAATTTACCAAATCTGATGCATTATTTGTCAAACTAAAGTTTTAGTTTCAGATCTTGTTGCATCACTTTTAGATTAATTGTACTATTATTTTGGGTATTTGCATAACTTTCCCCATTGTCTATAGGATTTATAATGTCTTCCCTCTTCATTTTGGAATCTGTGTTTTATTTCTGCAAAATTTCTTATACCAGAGTTTAGTGGCCACCATATTTTCAGCCAAGTCAAAATCATATCCATTTGAGTGACATGAGATGATGAATAAAGTAAGATGAATATTATACCTGGATTAGGTGGTAAAACAAGATTGGTTAGCAATTTCCCAATAGGCTTATTTACCAAAGGTTCTTACCATATTTTAAATGCTAGTAGACCAGTGAATTTTGCGTGTAATTTTAATTTCCTTTATATTTTTCAGATATCAGACCTTCATATTTCAACATAAGAAGAAAACTGTGCAAAAAAAACTTAAATTTAGTACAGAAATATAAAAATACAGCTTGTGTAGATGAAGGAAAAACATTGCTCAAAAACAACTTTCTGAAGTATGTGACAGAAGCACAATTCAATCTTCAGTTGGGTTTGAAAAAAGTAAAAGGAAACATTCATTCCCTGCTTTGGTACCAAGTGAGATAAATAAACTTCATATTATTGAACTGAATGAAAGTATAATATCAGCTGAAGATACAGACACTTTATTCAATATTTACTTACAAAATAAGATTTCATACGATTTAGATCAGTATAATCTTACAACTGAAAGATTATCTCAGCTTTTTAAAACAAGGTAAGCCTAGCTAGTACATTATATATATAATGGCATAGGCAGAGTGGGTTATCATGGGTTAAAAACCTCTCCAGTGACTATCCCAAAGAGAAGAAATATATATATATATACACAGGTACTCCCCAACTTACATACAATGGGGTTACGTTCCAACAAACCTGTCGTAAGTCAAAAATAACCACAATGGTAGTGATGTGCATTAACATATACGTAGTTCAATCAAAGTAAAATAACAAAACATACAAATTATACAAATAGTAGTAGTAAATAAACTGATCGGAATTCGAATTTTTCGTTGTCTATTATTTTATTTAATTTATTTAATAAGACAGTTGTCGTCATAAGTCGGGTGTCGTAACGTATGAAGCTACTTGGATAACTTCTCTTGGCCTGAGTAGTTTCATGTTTTCTAAATTACTGTAATGTAATATATGCCCAGAGCAACATAGATGACTTATTTTTTGAAAATAGGATGGCTAATATGCATAGGTATCTCTGTTGGGATCCCAACCCCTCCCTTGGTCAAATCCTAGTTACCTATATCGTACAGCCCTGTAGCCAAGACTTCCCAAGTGGGGACAGGGAGGTCAAAATTGTAGAAAGGTGGACCTTTTGGTGCAATGAACCTAGCCAATCTGGAGGGGGTTTAAAGTAGTTAAGTTCAGAAGAGTTTGTGAAGTTTTCAAACCAAAAAATGCAAGTGTTTATTTATTGAATGATGTTATATATTATAATATCACATCATAAGTTATAACTATGGTTATAAAAGTGGACCTTTTCTGTCAAGGGTGGTGGTTTGACCCCCGTCCTGGCTATGGACCTTATATATATTCAAGTGCTATATTTTTATTTATTTTAAAAGAACATGAAAAACTAATATGAACATATTAAAATAGAAGATGTTCTCAATATTATATGCAGTTACATATTAATTTAATAAAGTACATAATGCCATCAATGATATATATATATATATATATATATATATATATTATATATATATATATATATATATATATATATATATATATATGAAAATTATTTCACGAAAGTAACACGTGAAAAATATTTATGATTAATAAAACCACAAAGGAAAGGAAACACAGTGGTGCTCAAGCGCTTCCGTCTAATGACATCCTCAGGAACACTGAAGTAAATAAAGAGTTCAAGACTATATATAGGTTACAAAAAAAAATATATATATAGAAATAAAAATTGTGGGAGGGGCATACAAATTTGTAAGGAAAACCACCAATTTTAGCACTTTTCCCAAATTCAACACACGATCAAATGGATTGTTTACAACCAGTTTTATAGATAATGCCTGAATGATATATAGGTCACAAAAAAAAATTAAAAATAAAAATAAATTGAAAAAATAAAAATTGTAAGAAGAGCATACAAAACAAATTCAAAACAACAGGATTGAGTTGAAAAAGACCTTTGCTCATGTTAGTTATTTGTAAGTTGGATAATAGCAGACTAAGAATATTTCTATTAACAATGTTGCTAGAGTGAAACAAAACTGAAGCATTATTCCAATCAATACAATGGGATAACTCTGACAAATGGACAAAAAGGGCATGTATTGTGTTTCGCAGATGACAAAGATATGCAAGGAAATATTGAACAAAGGTGACATAGAAAGATTACAGAATGACATTGAAACATTATTCCAGTGGGCAGAAGACAACAATATAAAGTTCAATGAAGAAAAATTCCAACTTCTAAGATATGGTAATAACAAGGAGTTACAGAAAATAGGGTACAAAACTTTGTAAGCCAAACAGATAACACCAAATCCACAAGTCAGGGATCTTGGGGTAATAGGTAATGTCACTGGATGCAGAATTCAGAGAGCACTACATCATCAAAATTACAATGGCTAGAAAAATAATGAGAATCATCTGGATGAAGTTCCGCAGCAGAAAAGCAAACATCATGTTCAAATTGTGGAAGTGTCTAGTCCTACCAATAATTGAGTATTGCTCAGTACTCACAAGCCCATACAGAAAATGAGACAGTGCGAACATTGAAGCTATACCTACAAAGAACTTTTACATCTAAGATAGAGGAAATGGAAGGTGAAGATTCGTCTCAACTACACTCACTGAAACACTACTCTCTCAAAAGAAGGTGAGAGTGGTACACAATAATATACATATGGAAAATACTTGAGGGCTCTGTCCCTAACCTTAGAAAAGAAATAGAAACAAACTGGAATGAGAGAAGAGGCAAATTTTGTATGGTCCCAGCTGTGGTGGGACAAGAGACCATGAAAACGAGGATGGAAAATACCCTCAGAATACGAGGCCCAAAGCTTTTCAATGTCCTACCAAAAGAAGTGAGGAATCTCCAGCACACCAACCTGAATAACTTCAAGAATCAGCTGGACAGATTCCTGTGCAAAGTCCCTGACCAGCCATGTGTGGCTGGCTACGAGGGCAGGAGGAGATCAGACAGCAATTCCCTCCTTCACCAAATCCTGCAAATGAGGCAGGATGCTGCAAAGGGGTTGACCATAGATCGATCCTGAACCATCGTTCAAACTCTCCTAAAGTGTGTAATATATACAGGGTGTCCCAAAAAAACTATATACTCTTTATAGCATCATATATTTTATAATTAAAAAAAAAAACAAACAATATATTATTATAGCAATTGCCAATGAAAGGTAAATTAGTAATCTAAGTGATCAAAATGTTATAGCGACTTGTTTGCATATAAAATTTAATTAACTACGCCAAGTGCTCAAAATGTTCTCCAGCAGCATGAATGCACTTTTGAATGCATTGACTAAGCCTGGCCTTGTTTTATCAAAGGCCTTGTAATGGCAAAGCCTATGGACCGAACGTAGTCAAGTCACTCACTAACTTGCTTCAGACTTAGCCTATGCACTCATTCCACGATGCAAACTCTACAGCATTCAACTTTATTCAGTTCAGCAAAAGAACCCGTTGTAAACGTTTGACACTGGAGCAACGAAAAAGTGTTCATGACATGCTGCAGACAGAAATTATACCTGCAGTTTGGAAGTTGTTTGAAAACGATGACTTTTACTTTCAACAAGATGGAGCCCCCCCCCCCCCCCCCCCCTCATTATCATTGTGATGTCAGAAGGTACCTCGATGAAACGTTGCCTAACCATTGGATAGGGCGAAGAGGAAGCGTTGAGTATCCTCCACGTTCACTGGACTTGACTCCACTTGATTTTTACTTGCGGGGCTACCTGAAGGATGCAGTTTATGGTACAAGACCTGCAACACTCGAACACCTTAAGGATGTTGGGGAAAAGTGTGGGACCATCACAGCATCTCAGTTAGTCGATGCATTCAAAAGTGCATTCATGCCACCAGAGAATATTTTGAGCACTTGGCGTAGTTAATTAAATTTTATATGCAAACAACTCGCTATAACATTTTGATCACTTAGATTACTAATTTACCTTTCATTGGCAATTGCTATAACAATATATTGTTTTTGTTTTTTTAAATTATAAAATATATGATTCTATAAAGGGTATATAGTTTTTTTTGGGGACACCCTATATATATATATATATATATATATATATATATATATATATATATATATAATATATATATATATATATATACAGGGTGGGCCGTAAGTTTCCATACATAGGAAAAATAAACATTTATTTTTTTATGGACAACCATTTTTTTTATATAATATGCTCTACATGGTTGCCATTGTTTTGAAAACACATTTCAATACGTGTTCCCCACTGTTGATGAACACGCATTAGCACAGTTGACGTTATGCTTGTAATGGCGTTGGTGATACGTTCCTTTAGATGATTTATGTCTCGTATCTTTTCCTGATACACCATGGCCTTCAAGTGGCCCCAAAGATAGAAATCAAGGGGGTGAGATCTGGGGATCTGGGAGGCCACTCCACAGGACCACGCCGACCAATCCAAGCATCCGGAAACTGCTGATCCAAATACCGACGCACGTGAAGACCATAATGAGGTGGAGCTCCATCTTGCTGGAAGTAAACTGGGAAGTTACCTTCCTCGTTTAGCAGGGATGGGAAAATCTCTTCTTGCAACATGTTAAGATACCTTTCGGCATTAAGATTTCCACTGACAGAAATTGGTCCAATAATTCTGTCACCCCATATCCCGGCCCACACCATCACTTTACCGGCACCTTGCATCTTCATCGGACTCAGCCAGTTAGGGTTAGCATTACTCCAATAATGTATGTTTTGCCGATTAACCTCTCCATTGACGTAAAAATTTGCTTCATCAGTAAACAAGATCTTACAAACGCATATTCTTAGGGTATCTGAAACATAAAACAAACGTTTAAATTTTCCTATGTATGGAAACTTACGGCCCACCCTGTATATATATATATATATATATATATATATATATATTTTTTGCCAAATGCCTTGTTACAAAATTAGTACCTTATATCTAAGTAAGCTAATTGAGAATTTACAATTGTTTACTATGTTACTTATAAATAAACTTTAATTTTCACAGTTTGGGGCGCTCCCTTGGATGATATGAAGTAATAGCATAGTAAAATGTTTTGGGGCTTTAATACATATACTAAAATTAAAATTTAAATATATTTTGATTTTTCTTTAAGTACACTAATTTTTACATTTACATCCGCAGTGTAATTTCAGCAACTGACCTTCACCAAGATGATGTATTCCAGTCTCTGTGCTATGATATCTGGAAAGTCACTTCACAGATGGAAGCATCGATGGTATTAAATTTTTATAAAAACTTTTTAAATTTAAATGTAAGGAGCAGCAGTTTGGTCATGCAATCCCTTCTTCAGGTAAAGTATAGAAAAAATTAATATCTTTTAGCAAATTTTTAAATGGAAAATATTGAAATATTATATATATATAATTTTTTTTTTAATTGGGGTTGTTTAACCTCCTTCGCAACATCTAAGGTCATATGACGGAGGGGACCTACAACTTGACGTGGTATCTGAACCACGGCTCACTACATAATCAGGGTGCAGAGGACAGTCTCCTATCCAACTGCTACCCAGACCCAATGTTGCTTAATTTCACTGATCTTTAGGAAGTGGTGTTACAACATCGGTCACGATGTAGCCTATATATATATATATATATTATTATATATATATATATATATATATATTATATATATATATTATATATATATATATATATATTAGTGTGTCCCAATTTTTTTTGTTCCTGAAGTTTGTCATGCACATCCCCCTAATTTCTTCCACTCGTGAAAACATGCCAACAAGATGAATTTCATTCGTGTTCTTTAATTTTAAGGGTCCCCTCAAACAATGTGTTACTATTGCTGAACGGCTACTCTCTACCTTATACTAATTGTAGCATATTTCTTTTCAGGTTATGGATACAAGAAAGCAGGAGACTGTGTGGTTGGTGGGGGTGTTGCGAAATGAACCCATGGAAACGCTGTGTCAACTCCCGACAGTGGGAGATGTTCTTCGACATCTGTTGTTCTTCACTCGGAAGAAAAAAACGTCCACGGCGGAAGCTGCCAATGTGGTAGCTGATGAGGTTATGGCGGTGTGGGCTCGGGCATCTATTCCGACCTCCCACAAGCCCAAGTGCGTCGAGAGGATCAAGGCCCTCTCCACGGACTATGAGAATGTTGCCAGAAACCGAAACCGTGGGGGAGAGAAGCAACTGGAGCGGGAAAAGGGATTCCAAGCCAACCTGAATACACTGTTCGAAACCGCTCATGCCAACGCCATGAAACTCATCAAAGTCCCCGAAGATCGAGACTTTCTGAATGACCAGCGAACCGTGCGGAAGATGTACATCGGAGGAGAGGACCTGGAGTTTGCTCGCAGGGCAGCGGAGCGGGAGAAACGCCGAGCAGCTGAAGAGAAGAGGAAGAAGAAAAGCCGCGAAGGGATGGACTCACTGCAAGCAAAAGGAACGGTGAAAAGTGGGTCTTCTTCTTCGGAGTCCATGACCGAAGCATCCAATGATGATGTCCAATATTCTTCTCCTGGTCCTTCGGCTCCTCGATCCGCTCCCAAGGACGGCCAAGTGTCGGCAAGGAGGATCATCCAATATCCCAATTTTGCTGCAGCCCTGGATCGAACTGGAACCTCAGTAAACCAAGCGATGCACATTGTGGCTCCAGCACTCGCTGCCGCGGGAGTTGAGTTATCTTCGGTTACCTTGTCCAAATCAAGTCTTCACCGTTCACGGCAGAAGTCCAGGAAGAACTTGGCAGCCGGAGTTCAATCCTGATACGCCGCTTGTCGTCCACTTTGATGGCAAACTCCTCCCTGATTCGGATGGAGGGAAATCGGATCGCATACCAGTGCTGGTCAGCGGGAAGAATCTTGAGAAGTTGTTGTCGATCCCAAAAATCCCTGACAGCACGGGACAGCGGATGGCTGGAGCTGTTCTGAAGGTGCTGGACGATTGGCCGCAAGTTCAACCATGGATTGCCGGTCTCTGCTTCGACACAACAGCGGCGAATACCGGTATTCACAGCGGCGCTTGTACGATTATCCAGGACCAAATGGACCGCCGCGTTCTTTTCCTGGCTTGCAGACACCACATGATGGAATTGGTAATCACCTCAGTCTTTGACCTGTTCTTCAGGTCTTCTGGCCCCGAAATTGCGCTGTTCGCTCGCTTCAAATCCCAATGGGAGTTCATCGACCAGAAGCAGGCTTCTCCGTTCAACGGCGATGGCCCAAGCGACATCCTTTCGGAATGGGTGGCGTTGAAAAAAGAGCAGATTGTCCACTTCATTGAAGACCAGCTTGAAGTTGGCCACCCAAGAGACGATTACCGGGAGTTCCTGATCCTCGCTCTGGTCTTCCTCGATGGTCATGGCAAACGAGATCTCCGGTACAATCGTCCTGGAGCATACCACCGCGCCAGGTGGATGGCCAAAGGCATTTACTGTCTTAAGATGTTCATCTTCCGAAGCCAATTCCACCTGACCGCTCACGAGGTCCGGTCACTACGCAGGATAAACGTCTTTGCCGTCACCATCTACCTCCAGAGGTGGTTCGAGGCTCCATTGACGGCGGACGCGCCCGTCAATGACCTGGAGCTGTTGGAGGACCTAGAGCGGTACAAGGCGGTGGATCATGATGTAGGTACCGCCGCATTGACGAAATTCCGGGGCCACCTCTGCTACCTAAGCGAAGATTTAGCCGGACTCGCTATGTTCTCCTCCAAAACCACCGATGCAGAGAAGACGGCCATGCTCCAAAACCTGCACAAGAAGACCGAAAACCCAAAAGATCTGCGTCGGCTGGAGGGAAAGAGTGTCTTGACCGTGAGACGGTCGGATTTGAGCACCTTGGTCACGAAAAGGACTCAAAACCTTTTTCATTGCCTGAAGCTGCCGGTTCCAAAAACCCCCAAAGATCTTGAAGGATGTGCACCATCGTTGAAGTCTGTGAACGACGCGGTAGAACGACGCGGTGAAACTGGCGGAAGATTTCAACGAGGGCCTGACAAAAAACGAGGAGGAACGGCAGCTCGTGTACCAAGTCGTCGAATACCACCGCCAGCAGTTCCCCTCAGCAGACAAAGATCCTCTGTCCCCCGAAATGAAATGTGCCATTAGAAAGAATTTACATTTCATTCTTCCATTCTAGAATGATTAATGCTGAGCATTTACGTTTGTTCATATAGGGTCGAATAAACAAGGTCAATGAGGGGACCCTTCCCCTCCTAATAGGCCAATGAAATTTCGCCAATGTTTTCCTTTCTTCAAGTGTAATTAATTAAAGGGGTGTGCGATTTGACTCTTGCAAATATTTATTTTCACATGTGAGGCTGGGACACCCTAATATATATATATACTGTATATATAAAATTTTCCCTTTTTTGATACCATATCTGTAAGTTATCTGTTATGGACTAATTGGAGCCAGTGTAGTTTACGTTCCCCTGTGGTGCCTAGTGTAGTTTATGATCCCCTACATCATCTTAGTGTAGTTTACATTACCCTACATTATCCTAGTGTAGTTTGCGTTCCTGAACTTTGTCCGCGTATACCTTATCAAATAAAATGTTAAAACTAACGAAAATATTACGACAACCTAACCAACCAATCGTCAATATATATATATATATATATATATATATATATATATATATATATATATATATATATATATATATATTGATGATTGGTTAGGTTGTAATATTGGCGCACCTAAAGCAAAAGCACCCCCTGTGTAATTTCTTTATTTATGGTAAGAATTTTATGAAAGTTTTAATAAAGGTTTTCAAATACTAACTGGGCCTTCAATGGCAGACATCGAAATAACATTGAAGGCCCGGTTAGGTCAACTGTATGCCCTTGACAATTGGTTAGGTTAAGTCATGTTATTTTCATTAGTTTTAATGAAAAACACAACTTAACCTAACCAATTGTCACTTGGTAAGTACGCGTTATTCTGAGATCTGCCTTGAGAACCTCTATATTGAAAATTTCCTAAAAATCTGACCTTAAATACAGAAATTACATGGGCGGTGCTTTTGCTTTAGGTGCGCCATATTATTTTCATTAGTTTTAACGTTTTATTTGATGGATTCATTTTAAAAATTTCTCCTAAAGATGCTAGTGTAGTTTACGTTCCCCAACTTTGACCTAGTGTAGTTTCTGTCGCCTTTTTGTCAGGGGGACGTAAACTACACTTGCTCCGACTAATTATAATGATACCGGTAACTTATTTGGTATTACAAATACTGGTTCTTAAAAAAAGTTTTGTGGATTATTTCTAATTATTTTTCAGATGACAAGGCACCAGATTAATCTTCTGACCATTAAGGAATTGATTTTCTTGCATGTACTACTGAATAATACAGAGCCTTGTAACTTAAAAGATGCATTGCAGTTGGCTCTTCCAAGAGTAATAGAAAATTGCATTAACCTTGAAGTCCCTCTACTGTTAAAATACAGCGAGGTTACTCTGGTATTGTGACTCAAACTATTTGTTGTTTAATAGGTTCCAAGCTTAAAGAAATTTTGAATATGTTCCTGAAAATATAGGCGTATTTAGTTAGCCTATATATGGCACTAAAATATATAATTTAAAATTTTTCCTTGTAAAAGTAATTGGATCCCATAGTAATATACTAGGGGCACTCAATATATTTTGCCCCACCCTTTTTTCTTGGCTAAATAATAGGCCATGGGGCTGAAATGTTTTTTGGGCCGTAAGTTTGAACTTTCTGCGCTTCACATAACCAGGTTTTTCCAGTTTGAACCTCCCCTCGTATAAAACCGCTTTTAAACCCCCTTGTATATAACCGATGGTTAACGCAGTTTCGAAAATGGCGTCTGACAGTGATGTGCGTCGTAAACAGAGAACTGTTATTGAGTTCTTAACCGCAGAGAAGGAAACAGTTGGAAATATTCACAAATGTCTACAAAACGTTTACGGAGATGCTGCTGTTGATCGAAGCACAGTTAGACGCTGGTGTAAATGTGTGAGATCATCGGAGAGAGGGAGAGCCAGCCTCGATGATGAGCCACGCAGCGGTCGCCCGGCATCGGCTGTGACAATCTCACACTGTGCAACGTGCTAACAGCATCATTCGATCAAATCGGCGCGTCACATACAAGGAGTTATCACTGGAGCTAGGAATTAGTGAAGGAAGTGTGAATACGATAATTCAGCAACTGGGATACTCAGAAGTGTGTTCACGGTTTGTTCCTTGCCAACTGACTGAAGATCACAAAGCCCAAAAAAAAAGAAATTGCTTCTGAGTCCTTGGTTCGATACGAGATAGAAGGGGATGACTTCCTTTCACGAATTGTGACTGGGGATGAGACTTGGGTACACCACTTTGAACCTGAAACAAAGCAAGAAAAAGTTCAAAATGACTCCCTCTGCAATCTGCAGGAAAGGTTACATGGCCTTCTGGGACATGAAAGGGTTGATTCTGGTGGACATTATGAAGAAAGGACAAACAATCAACTCGCAGGCATATATTGCTACTCTCTAGAGACGTATAAAGCGAGTTCGACTGGAGAGAAAACTGGAAGACGTCCTTCTTTTGCACGATAACGCAACACCACACAAGTGTGCAAATAAGAGAGGCCATCACAAAAATGCGCTTGACTGTGTTACCCCACCCTCCATACATCCCGTATCTGGCACCTTCAGACTTCCATTTGTTTGGGCAAATGAAGGTTGCTATTCGTGAGAAAGTTTCAGAGTGACTATGAGGTTGTTGAGGAGTTTAAGAGGTGGCTCCAGTGGAACCTAGCGGACTTTTACCAGCAAGGAATAAAGGCCCTTGTTTCGAGGTGGAGGAAAGTCGTAGAAAAGGATGGAGACTGTGTGGAAAAATAAAAACTTATAAAAAAGGTATATAACTGCTTGTGTGCAAACTTTCTGGAACTTACAAGGAAATTGGAAGAAAAAAAAAAGGTGGGGCAAAATATATCGAGTGGCCCTCGTATTATTAGGCATTTGTGTGATTTTGTTTGTTAAAAGAAACTTCAACTTATATAATTAACTGTTAGGTTGGGACATTTTTTTTTATTCTTCAACTCCAACTTACATTAAGAATTAGTTAACATTTGACTTATTTTTTATTTTGAAAGTTGTTGGATTGACTTATTAACATTACCCAGATTGCATTTAATGAACATTGACTTCTCTTTATTTTCTCTTAATAATATTGTACCTGTGATGTTTGGTGGCAGGATTCTCTCTTGTTTCTGGTATTATGTAATGTTTAAATGTTTTAAGCTTGTAATGAGTTCCTGGTCAGGTTACAAAGTGAATGTTCTTTGAAATAACTTGTAATTTGCAGGAATAAGTAAAGTTGATTAATGTTCAAGAATTTACCACCTGAAATTTGTAGCCTGTAACTTCTGTAATACCTAATTATAGTGTAATAAATACTTACGTGGGTTAGGGATCAATACATAATTATCAAATTAATGTAAGGAACTTGTTTGTCTTGTATTAATTAATGATGATAAAAAAGTGAGGGTGAGGCGGATTGATCATGTGAGAAACACTGATATCCATGAGAGGTGTGGGAGTTGGAGTCTTGTGGAGAGGAGATGAGGGGGTGTTAAAATGGTTTGGGCATATGGAGAGGATCTATAGATCTACAGAAGCTAAGGCTAACAAAGACCCTAAGATCCACCCTAAGGTTAGCCCGAGAGAAAGAAGAGTAGGGGATTTAAAAGAAAAGAATAAGGGGTTAAATAAGTAGCAAAACGTATCATTCGTGGGTTAACATTCATTCAGAAAGAGAAAGACTCGCCATCATCATCCGCGGGCCACTGCCGACAAGTCGGAAAAATAGTCAAAGAGAATAGGAAAGGGGTTAAAGATGAAAAGAAGTAAAATAAGAACTTTATAAACCATGCAAACATTCTTAACTCAAACATTGATATACCATGCAAGTAAAGAGAGGATAAGAAGAGAAAAAAAAGTATGAAGAGTATAACAAAAAGTGGGTTAGTTTACGCTACGAGCTACATCTAAGTTCGTGTTAGTCTAATTTTTTTTTTTAATATAATTTTCTTGCTGGCATATCACACGCTGGCATGTCACAAGTTGGCATTAATCGTCAACAGATTCAAACTTCGACCATTACCCCCAGAGCTCTTGTTGCTAATTTTATTATTATTTTAAAAGATGTTAATATTTTTAAAATGCCTATCTAAACGGTTTTAAACATGTGAACTCTACCAGCGTTAATGACGGACGCGGGAAGATTACTCCATTTATCAATTACTTTAAACGTAAAAAAAGTTTTTAGCGATGTTAGTAACGAAACGTGTCACGTAATTTAAATCAGTTTATTGCGAGTATTGCTATTATCGAAAATGAACAATGTCAAAATTTACGTTATCGATTTTATTAACGATTTTTAAAACTTCAATAAGCTCCCCCCAGGGCCTATCAGAGGGGGCGCTAGGAGAGTCGTTTGGCCTGGGCCTCAAGCTTAAGGGGGGTCTCAAATTTAGAAACTCAGGTTTGAATATAATGTCTTGCAGTGAAAGTAGTAATTGGGTTTAGCTCTGGGCCTCAAAAGCTGGAAGTGGCCCGGGCCTCTCTGGACCTCTGATAGGGCCTGGTTCCCCCCTTAATTTCCTAGTTTCGAGTGAATGCAAGTCTAACTCTTTAATCCTATCTTCGTAAGACTTGTTGCGTAGTGACAGAATTAGTTTCGTGGCGCGTCGCTGAACCCTTTCCAACCTATCAATATTCTCACGCAAATACGGCCACCAAAACGGAACGGCATATTTTAAGTGAGGCCTGACTAGGGACTTGTAAAGGGGCAATATAATACTCTTCGATTTAAATTGGAAATTATACGCTATGAAGCCTAACGTCCTATTAGCTTTTGCGCTAGACACCAGGCACTGGTTCCTAACTTTTAAATCCTTAGATACGCGTACGCCTAAATTTACTTCCTCGTCAACGCTCGCTAACTGTCTATCATCCATCGTGTACGTGTAATTGCTGTTACGAGAACCTATATGCAAAACTTTACATTTGTCTACGTTAAATTGCATCTGCCACTTATCCGTCCACTCCATAATCCTATTTACATCGTCTTGGAGCCTCTCTCTATCGTCCACGTTAAGAACTTTACCGCCTATTTTAGTATCGTCCGCGAATTTTGACACGTTACTGGTCAAGCCTACATCTATGTCGTTAATGGAGATTACAAATAGCAATGGGCCTAACACTGAACCTTGAGGGACACCGCTACCTACATCCAGCCGCCCCGATTCCCTACCATTAACAACGACCCTCTGTTTCCTGGCACGAAGCCATTCTTCTAACCAGTTAGCTACCTGACCGCGTATAGCGTGCACTTTAACCTCCGCAATTAATCTTCTATGCGGAACTCTATCGAAAGATTTTTTAAAGTCTAAATAAATAACGTCAGTCGCCCTATGCTTATCGTATTCGCGCACTTTCATTTTAAAACCCTAGCAAATTAAACAAACAAGATTTATGGTGTCGAAACCCATGGTGACTACTATTAATCAAATCGCGAGCTTCTAAGACCTAAGTGATCGACGATACGATCCCTACCTACAGATTCCAGAAGTTTACCGACAATTGACGTTAAGCTAATAAGCTTATAATTGCTAGCTACTGTGCGGTCGCCTTTTTAAAAAATGGGCGTAACGTTAGCTAATTTGAAGTCTTCAGGGTAAATCCAGGTTAAATAGACAGATAAATAAGTCATGTCTTCAATTTGCATAAAACTTGGTCTGGGGGCGTTTTTTAGTGAAAAAAAAAACATTCCCAAATTTTTTTGAAAATCGGTCAAATAGGTGAAAATTTATGGTCAGGTCAAATTTTGGCCAATTTGTGACCTAAGAATTTTTTAAATCCCTATATCTCAGCTTCTAATTGTCGTAGCTAAATAAACTTTATATGGATGGAAGCGGAATGAGCTCTAGTTTCCAAAAATGGTACTTTCATTGGGATAATTTAATAACAAAATACTTAATATTGGAAAAAACAAAAACAAATTTAGGATTTGACATTGAAGGGATCAATTTAAAAAAAATTTTATTGAAGAAAAAATGTTGCCTGAGCAAAGATCTACCATAATCAGCAATAAAAAGTTAGCTTATAGGCCATTATGTAGCTTAAAACTTAATTTTTTAATGCTGGCTTTTTTAATTATTTTTCTATTTTTAGATTTTAATAACTATATATTTAAAGATACAGGTGTACCTAAATATCTACCTAAATAACTTTAAAAAATGCCAAAAAATAAGGAATTATATTGTGATCCTTTAAAAAAAAAAAAAAAAAAGAATTTTCAGTGATATTAAAAAAGTTATGGAACTTATGGCTTCTGTAAGTTATGGAGTTCTTCGAAAGGATCAGCTATGTGTAGCAGTTGCTACACCTTAATAAGAAGTCAACCTGGAATACTGGAATCTGTACCAGCACCAGCAGAAGAGGCTGTACCGCTACAAGAACTGTGTCCTTTACCAGCAAATGAAGAATCCTTTGAGCGCAGTAGTAGCTCGTCTACAAATATTTCTACGGCTCCACATGTTGAGGAAATTTTTTGGAAGATCCCCAACATAATAAGGATATTCTTAGCGATAAAATATTACCATATTTAGATGAGAGCCCCATAAAAACAGTAGATCATGATGGAGAAGCCGGTGATATCGAAGGAGAGTTAAGCAATAAAGAAATAGAAGTAGGCACTTTTGTCGGTTGTGTGTACGGAAAAGAATTGTGGTTAGGACTGGTCGAGTCGTATGATGCAGAATATGACGACTATTTGATTAAATTTCTTTATCCTTCAGGAATAGCGCCCTCGTATGTTTTTCCTGCAGAAGACGATATTTGCCCTGTAGCCACCCCCGGGGCATTAATAAAATTAAGTTTTAAGCTATATAATGGCCTGTAAGCTAACTTTTTATTGCTGATTATGGTAGATCTTTGCTCAGGCAACATTTTTTCTTCAATAAAAATTTTTTAAAAATTGATCCCTTCATGGTCAAATCCTGAATGTTTTTTGTTTTTTCAAAATTAAGTTATTTTTTTTATTAAAGTATCCCAATGAAAGTACCATTTTTGGAAACGAGCTCATTCCGCTTCCATCCATATAAAGTTCATTAAGCTACGACAATTAGAAGCCGAGATATAGGGATTTAAAAAATTCTTAGGTCACGATTTGGCCAAAATTTGACCTGACCCTAAATTTTGACCTATTTGACCGATTTTCAAAAAAATTTGAGAATTTGTTTTTTTTCACTAAAAAACACCCTCAGACCAAGTTTCGTGAATATTGAAGATATATTAGTGTTATATCAGCAATTCTACCTGTCTATTTATCCTGGATTTACCCTTCAGGAATAATTCCCGCTTCCAGTGACTTGTTAAAAATTTTTGTTAAGGGGTCTAGGATAAAGCGCGTCAGGGCCTAGAGCCTTGCTAACTTAGCTTTTCGATATAATGCACAATCTCACCCTCGTAAATAAGTTTTTTCATTCAAAATAGTGTCTCTCCTAAATGGAACGATATTGTCCACGTCGGAGACATTATTTACGTCTTCCACGGTAAAAACTGTCGCAAAAAAGTTGTTAAAAATACCTGCCATCGCCTGAGCGTCGGAAGCCAAAGCACTGTTAGCGTCCACCAGAGGGCCTATGTTATCTTTTATCGGATTACGATCATTGACGTAGTAAAAAACTTTTCGGATTATGTTTACTATCCGCAGCGACAAGTATCTCAAAATTACGCTTAGCATTCCTAACATCTTTTAACTTAACGTTTAAGCTCAATATATCTATTGAAGTTAGCTACCGTGCCATTGCGCTTATTAAGTCTATACGCTCTATTACGCGCTCGTTTATGAACTCGCCTATTTCCCTTGTCCATCACTTGGGCCTACCATGATTACTAGCGCGCGCTTGGGCCTACGCAAAATAAACTCCCTTTCGATATTCAAAAAACTCTTTAAACGCCTCCCAATGAAAATTTGCGTCATTACCCGTAAATAAATTATCCCAGTCCACTACTCTCATCCTATCCGCAAAACTATCAAAATTAGCCCTACGAAAATCAGGGACTTCTAAGTTCTATTAGGTTACTATCCTTACTGTTTTCTATCAATAGCTTAAACGTAATAATTTGGTGATTACTACGTCCCAAACTCTCACCTACTTCCAAACCTTCAACTATATTTTCGTCGTTCGTCATCACCACGTCCAAAATATTGTCACCGCTCGTTGATACGGTAACCATCTGTCGTAAAAAATTATCTTCCATGAACTCGATCAGTCTCAAACTCTCATCATTACCAGTAAAAGTCTCGTCAGCCAGACTGTACTGAACGGACGCATTTCCTGAGCGCTCTGATATTGCATATTGCTGAGAATTTTACTTTTGGACAGTTTTGAATTTCATATACTTGCGTTTATATTCACGTTGTTATAGTTAAGTAATTGAATATTAGTGGTTTTTAGCGATTTAGAAGTTTCCATAGCGTGCCGGCTTAATTTAACTTAAACTTGTGACGGTTTAAACTAATTTTTAACCGCGCGATGCCGTCGCAGAAAGCGTCGTGTGTTAGGTGTAGGGTAAACCGGTGGTATTCGGAATTTAAAGATTATAACGGCGGTCCTATGGCGATTACCGAGAGATCAGTTTGTTTCTTTTGCGAGTTAATGGAGGAAATAGTTGACATAAAACGCAGTGTAGGTGAAGTAGCGGAAAGACTTGAAACGCTTGATGAGGGCAGGGGTAGGGCTACGGTTGACGGAAGCCGAACCAATACTAACGTTGAAGACGTTAGTAAGTTGAAGGGTGAGGTGCGTAACCTAGTTTCTAATTTAGGTAGCTTGTCGGGAAGGTTGGATAGAGTTGAGGAAGAGGTTAAGGTTAGTCCGAAAGTAGTAGATGGGGAGGGATTTAGAGAAGTTAAGGGTGGAGCTAGGCCGCGTACGTTAGGTGATAGGAATCCCCCCCCTATCGAGGTTTCGAACCCTTTCGCCCATTTGGAAAGGGACGTGAATGAGGGGGAAACTATTTTAATTGGGGACTCTTTAGTGCGCCACATGGACAAAGAGTTCGTTGAACGGCATCCAACCAAGAGGAGGGGGGTCTGTCTCCCAGGGGCCAGGGTTGACAGAGTTAGAGACGAAGTGGATAGGATTGACGTTGCTTCCCGTCACTCAATGTTGGTGACGATGGTAGGAGCAACGACTCGTATAGGCCCGATACGAGAGTGCCTGACCTTTTGGAGAGATATAGGGGGTTAATTAGGTCCCTGAAGGCGAGGTCAGATAGGTCTTTAGTTCTAGGTATTACCCCTAGGCACGGGTTGGGTCTTCGGATTACGTCAAAAACAATATTTTTGAATAATAAATTAGAAGAGATTTGTGCTCAGGAAAATGTACCCTTCGTAAAGCTGTGGTCCGAATTCAGTGATCCTAGCCTTTTTATAAAAGATGGGGTGCATTTTAATGAAACAGGTAATGCTAGGCTAGGTAGGTTAATAGACGAAAACGTGCGAAAGCTGTATAGGTCGAAGCCTTCTTTAAACGTTGTGTGTCCGGGGAACGCGGGCCCGACGTGAAAAATAGTTTAAAACGCGGGCCCGTGGTAAAAAATAACTTAAACGTCTTTATTGTAACGCGCGTAGTATTAGAAATAAATTAAATGAATTTAAGGCGATAATTTATTCCGGCAACTACGATATAGTTGCTATCACTGAAACTTGGTTAAATATCGTGACTCGGGGCTTGTTGGGGAAACTTGATATACCGGGTTTTAAACTCTTTACTGATGATAAGTTACATAGGTTTGGTGGCAGCGTTTTGCTGTACATTCGTAATTCCCTTAGGGCTATCGAGGTTAAGTTAGATTTTCTGGCAGCAATTAAAGCGATATGTGTTGAAGTTAGGGCGCGTAGTATTAGTTTTAATTTTGTTGTTGTTTATAGACCTCCCGTTCAACCCCTCGATACAGATACTAGCTTTTACTCACTTCTTGGTAACTTTATTGACAATCGGAATAGTATAATTGTCGGAGACTTTAACTGCCCTAATGTTAATTATGAGACTTTTACTGGTAATGAGGAAGGTTTGAGATTGATTGAGTTTATGGAAGATAACTTTTTACGACATGGTTACTGAACCAACGCGCGGTGATAATATTTTAGATTTGGTGATGACGAACGGCGAGAATATAGTCGAAGGTTTAGAAGTAGGTGAGAGTTTAGGATGTAGTGATCATCAAATTCTTAGGTTTAAGTTATTGATAGAAAATACTAAGGATAGTAACGTAATAGAAGTCCCTGATTTTCGTAAGGCTAATTTTGATAGTTTTGCGGATAGGATGAGAGTAGTGGACTGGGATAACTTATTTATGGGTAATGACACAAATTTACATTGGGTGGCGTTTTAAGGAAAGTTTTAGGAATATTGAAAGGGAGTTCATTTCTCGTAGGCCTAAGCGCGCTAGAAATCGTGGTAGGCCGAAGTGGTGGACTAGGGAAATAGGCGAGTTATAAATGAGCGTAATAGAGCGTATAGACTTAGTAAGCACAATGGCACGGCAGCTAACTTCAATAGATATATCGAGCTTAGACGTCAGGTTAAAAGATCAGTTAGGAATGCCAAGCGTAATTTAGAGATACTTATAGCTGCGGATAGTAAACATAATCCAAAAAAGTTTTTTGAATACGTTAATAATCGTAAGGCGATAAAAGATAACATAGGCCCTCTAGTGGATGTTAATGGCGCTTTGGCTTCTGACGCTCAGGCGATGGCGGGTATTTTTAATAACTTTTTTGCGACAGTTTTTACCGTAGAAGACGTAAATAATGTCCCCGACGTGGACGATATCGTTCCATTTAGTAGCGAGACTATTTTGGATGAAATAATTGTTTACGAGGCTGAGATTGCGCATTATATCGATAGGCTAGAAGTTAGCAAGGCTCCAGGCCCTGACGCTTTTTATCCCAGACATTTGAAAGATTTGAAAGACGTTATCGTAGGCCCCTTAACGAAGATTTTTAATCAGTCACTCGAAACGGATTATTCCTAAAGACTTCAAATTAGCTAACGTCACGCCTATTTTTAAAAAAGGCGACCGCGCAGTAGCTAGCAATTATAGGCCCAGGGCCGTAACTAGGGTTTAGAAATTAGTGAGGTCCAGTTTTTTTTCGAGCGCGGCGGGACGAGCAAAATTCAGACCAAAATGACATCTACAAACACAACCCAAGCTATATATTAAACACAAAACGCTCGACGCTCCCTCTTTTCAAAAGAAAAGCGGTAATATGCGTTTCATACACGGAGAACGGTTCAGTCCTTTTTTTTTTAGGAAATAATTACCGAGGTCCGGACCTCGGTGACCTCATAGGTAGTTACGGCCATGTATAGGCCCATTAGCTTAACGTCAATTGTCGGTAAACTTTTGGAATCCGTAGTTAGGGATCGTATCATCGATCACTTAGAAATTAGAGATTTGATTAATATAGTCAGCATGGGTTTCGACGCCATAGGTCTTGTTTAACTAATTTGTTAGAATCGGGGTGGTTAGATGTAGGTAGCGGTGTCCCACAGGGTTCAGTGTTAGGCCCATTGCTATTCGTAATTTACATTAACGACATAGATGTAGGATTGACTAGTAACGTCAAAATTCGCGGACAGTACTAAAATAGGCGGTAAGGTTGTTAACGAGGACGATAGTAATAGGATTATGGAGTGGACAGATAAGTGGCAGATGCAATTTAACGTAGACAAATGTAAAGTTTTGCATATAGGTTCTCGTAACAATAATTACACGTACACGATGAATGATAGGGAGTTGGAGAGCGTTGACGAGGAAGTAGATTTAGGCGTACGCGTATCTAAGGATTTAAAAGTTAGGAACCAGTGCCTGGAGTCTTGCGCAAAAGCTAATAGGATGTTAGGCTTCGTATGGCGTAATTTCGAATTTAAATCAAAGGATATTATATTGCCCCTTTACAAGTCCCTAGTCGGGCCTCATTTAGAATATGCCGTTCAGTTTTAGTGCCCGTATTTACGCGAGGATGTTGATAGGTTGGAAAGGGTTCAGTGTCGTGCCACGAAACTAATTCCGTCATTGCGCAACAAGCCTTATGAAGATAGGATTAAAGAGTTAGACCTGTATTCACTCGAAACTAGGAGATTAAGGGGGGAGCTTATTGAAGTTTTAAAAATCGTTAATAACATCGATAACGTAAATTTTGACAAATTGTTCACTTTCGATAATAGTAATACTCGCAATAACGGATTTAAGTTGCGTGGCAGACGTTTCATTACTAATATCGCTAAAAACTTCTTTACGTTTAAAGTAATTGATAAATGGAATAATCTTCCCGCGTCAGTCGTTCATTCTACCAGCGTTAATGTGTTTAAGAACCGTCTTGACAGACATTTAAAAAAAATTAACGTTGTTTAAAATAAAAAAAAAAACAAAGTTAGCAACAGCTCTGGTGGTGGTGCTCGAGGATGAGTCTGTTGATGATAAATGCCAGCTTGTGACATGCCAGCGTGTGATGGCAGCAAAAAAAATAAATAAAAAAAATAACACGAACGTAGATGTAGCTCGTAGCGTAAACTAACCCGCTTTTTGTTTAACTTTACCTACTTTTTTTTTTTTTTTAATCCTCTCCTTACTTTGCATGTCTGTAACACTCTTTTCTTGCATGTTTGTAGTTTGCATGGTATGACAGTGAGTTAAGACTGTGTTTGCATGGTTTGTAAGCGTTCTTATTTTACTTCTTTTCATCTTTCACCCCTCTCCTATTCTCTCCGACTATTTTTCTGACTTGTTGGCAGTGGCCGGCGGATGATGATGGTGAGTCTTTTTTCTCTTTTTCTGAATGAATGTTAACCCACGAGTGATAGGTGTTCCTCCTTACTTAACCGCTTATTCTCTTCTCTTCTCTTAACCCCCTACTCTTTCCTTTCTCTCGGGCTAACCTGAGAGTGGATCTTAGGGTCTTTGTTAGCCTTAAGTTCTGTAGATCTGTAATTAACGTTAGGGCAGTTAAAGTCGCCGAAAACTATACTATCCCGATTATTAATAAAGTTAGTAAGAAGTGTTTAAAATCTAGTATCGGTATCGAGGGGTTGAACGGGAGGTCTATAAAAAACAACAAAATTAAAGCTAATACTATGCGCCCTGACTTCAACGCATATCGCATTAATTGCTGCCGGAAAATCTATCTTAACTTCGATAGCTCTAAGGGAATTACGAATGTACAACAAAACGCCGCCACATGTAACCTATCATTAGTAAAAAGTTTAAAACCCGCTATATCAAGTTTCCCCAGGAAGTCCCGAGTTGCGGTATTTAACCACGTTTTGGTTATAGCAACTGTATCGTAGTTCCCGGAATAAATTATCGCCTTAAATTCGTTCAACTTATTTCTAATAAATATCAATATGGCTTCTAGTTTTCACCCTTCAGCCAAAGAACGGGCAGCAATCAGAGAGATTCGACCGCAGGACCCGTTATCCGAAACCAAGTGTGTTACCGCTGAGCTACGATCCACGTATATAATCTATGTATAACGTATATAATTTCTAATAAGGATGAGTGAGGAGAGGATGCTGAAGAGGATTTACGTGTCGAAGGGGGGAAGGGTAGACCGAGGAGGAGATGGAAAGATTGGGTGTGGGAGGCTTTGGGTCAGCGGGGCCTGGACGTCTAGAAGGGTGAAAGATGCGCGCTAGATAGGAAAAAGTGGAGCGATGTGGTGTATCGGGGGCGACGGGCTGGCAATGTGCCCGCTCAGGGTGTATAAAGCGGTCTGGGTAAGCCGTGGAGTATTCTGCGGGGCTGGGCTGTGGATAACGTTGCCCTGAGGCAGGTGCATTATTGTTATGTCAGCTGATGAAGTGAATGTGAGCGATTGAGGATTGTTCCTGGCGCGACCTCTCTGCGGTGGGAGAGCATTTGGGTATGAAAAAAACTACTACTACTAGTAATGATATATTAACAATAATAGTATGCGTTTCATTTAATATTTTTCAATTTTATTATTAGTCAAGTATTTTGTATATATTTTTAAAAATTTAAAAGTTACGTAACAAGAAGGGTTTTCGGAGCTACAAGTTCTCAACCTTTTTAGTTCCATGTACTACCTTTTGCCACTATGCTTTTCTAAGTTCACCTTTGAAAACATTATCATGAAAGTAGTTATCAATTAGGAAGGTACGTATTCGTAACCCTCTGACAGAGCACCGTGTACCATAGGTGATGAATCATTGTTCTAGACCATAATTAACATAAACACTTCCACTAAAGAATTACCCCTCTTCAGTCTTTAATCTGCTATTTTAAATTTACATTTTATACAGCATTAATATTTCTACATGTTTAATTTCAATTTGGCTTCTTTTCCAGTTGTTAAAAATCTGCATCATCGGTGAAGTAGAAGGCCTTTCGCGTGTTTTGAATCATATTTACAGACACGCATTGCCTGGACTGCTTACAAATAAAGAGAGTCCATCGTTTAATTTGGACTTGATTTCATTACTGTCAAACCTTTTAACTCTATTTTTGAAAGAAGATTGTCCTCTCTCTGAAAATGATTTAGAAGTTGTTGATATTCTAATAATTAATTGTTTAAACCAACTTGTTGAGAGGGACTTCAGTGACGTTGATTGGAAGTTAATTTTGATACTTTTAAGGAAACTTGGCAACAGTTATAACTGTGGGAGCGTCCATTCCTTCCACGAGGACTTTCTTTCTAAGGTTGTTCAGAGAAGCATCGCTGAGAATTGGGATTTGAAATCCCTCTGCGAAATTATTGATAGTCAACTTAGCATGGTAAGATTATTTTTAATTCGAACTTTTCCTAAAAGCAGAGGGGATTATTCACTTGACCGTAATATTAAATCTATGAATAATTTAATTCTTGTATTAACGCTGCCCATCGTAATAAGTTGGGGAGACCCTGGGAAATTATCATTTTCTTAAAAGCAGCCTAACAACTAAAATGTACCTAAAAGATTGAGCTCCATAATGATTCTTTGCCAACAGCATTACGTGAACGATGACTTGGTTACCTTTGTTGTTTCAAAGCTGAATGAAAGCTCGGATGAAATTCTAAGATCAGAGATAAACATTCCTCCTTTGATATATGCCTTGGCTGCCAGCAACCTTCCTCTTCATGAATCAAATAAAATAGCTCGCTTCCTTATGAGCAAATTTACTGCACAATTTACAGATTTAAAAATTCCTTGGCTTAGACTGGCTCTTAATTTATTATCTTTGAACTACTATCCAGAAAGTTTGTTGGGAAGAATTCTTGACCAAAACTTTTTACTCAGGTGACTATCAACTGATAATTTAGCACTATAGGAAGTTTGGTACAACTAAAGTTTTAACGAAGGTATTTACGAATTGCCTTTTGATTTTATTACAATGAAAACATTGTTTACAAAGGACTGTACTTTGAGAAACGTGTATTCTTGAAGCTTTTTACTATTGTCATTAATACTTTCATTCCAGTAGAGATTTGAAAGATTTAGTCCGTTAGATTTAAAGTTGGACTCCATTTGAAACGAAATAATAAAATAAGAATAATATAAATTAACAATTTTCCAGTTACTTTAATTTTCGACGGAATGCTCATCGGGAATTTCTCGATTTATTACGATTGGACCGAGTTCTTAAATCTCTGGAGTGGCCAATGGATTTGCGAGTTCCAAATAAATTGCGTTCCATGGCTGAGGCAAGCACAGGAACATTACGAAGCTTTTCTCTCCGAAATGCCTTGGAATACATCACAGGCGATAGTCAGTGTTTGGCATCAAACGTAATCACTCCTAACAAAAACAACATCGGTAAGAGTTTAATAGAGATGTTCGGCTGATTACCGATTAATCGGTGCTTTTTTATTGGCCGAATACTGTAAACTTTAGATCCATTATCTTAAACTTTACTTATGAAGTACACAATTAGTTCGCTGTCTAAAAGGTTGTTACGTACACATTCATTCATATTTGTGAGTATTAAAGGCAGGTTATATTGCTGAAATAAATGTGCATCGTTAATGGTTACAAAATACTTAAAGCACTTTACTAAAGAATGAATTGTGTATGACGTTACACAAGTGATAAATATTTAATATACAAGTCCGGTGGAGTGTAAAAAAAGGAAAACAAGATTTTAAAATGTGCAAATCATTGAGGAAATTAGAAGATATGGGCTCCTTCTGAAAACTTTGTATGTTTTATACACACTTCAATTTTGTATTTGAGATGAAATTTTGGCCAGGGAAAGTTAAGAATATTTCTCCATCACTAGAGGCATTCCAACATATTATTATAATTTTACAATAGTAACAAGAAGTTGAAAGCATAAACTGAAGCAAAATGTTCCATATCAGAGGATCGTCGTATAAAAAGACCGATTAATTGAGAAATTGGCCGATAAGACATTACCTACCGATTAATCGGTATATCTTAGTTAACCATGGTTTTGCTCCCGCCCAAATTGTTCATTCTGACGAAGGTCAAGCTTGTCACTCCACCTTAGACCAACAATTTAACGTGGAATCCAAACGCGGTCCGAAATTAGTCTCTTCGCCCGGACTCGATCTTATGACCTCCCGATCAGTAGCCCAGCGTCTTAACCACTAGGCCACCCAGGGTACCCATATATATACACCAACTAATTTTGTGTGGAAGGATGAACAGCTGGGTTTGCTGCGCGCCGGCTGCCGTCACCGCGTTTCGAACCCGGAACCAGTGGATTCGGTCAGCGATGCTAACCACTACACCACTGAGGTAACATTTGTTTCAACTACCGATTTCTTTGTACTTTTATTTCTAGATCATTTAATCGTTATGGGTAAAGATGGCAGACTTACAAATTTTGTACCTATGTACTTGGACTGTGATTCTGCAGGAATAAAATTTTCAGATTTAAAGGAAATAGATGGAAAGAGAAAGTAAGTAACATCATGGTTCTGAATTACAAAAAAAAAGTGTGTACATATAATTTTTTTTTTTGTTTTACTTCATAATAACATTTGGAAGTGTGGCGTGACAAAGTATTTCTATTTTAATTCCAGGATTGCTTTGGTCGAAGTCCCTGAATCCTGGACCTACAAACCCGGATTGAAGCTCCGGGGTTCGTTTAAGTTAGAGCTTCAGCTCATTGAAAAAGAAGGCTTTGAAGTTTTGCCATTTTACCACGGAGAAATAGAGGCTCTGCAGGCGGAAGAAGTGGCAGATTACATGAGAGAAAAACTACGAAGAATTGGAGTCGCTTTAAGTTAATTTGGTTCCTTTGACAGTTTGTATATATATGTTAAGACTAAATGGCCAAGGACAAACAAAGTATATAAATTTTTAATATTGTGTTAAACGTAGGTTTAAGGAGTACAGGAGGGTTCAAAATATATTCCCATTGATTATGGTCTCGTTCGCGGACTGCAACTTATAACGGTGTAGGAGTACCTCAGAGAGGAATCACTACCACCTCTATTTTCCAGTCCGGGCGCTTTGACATCTTATGCACCTCCATCTCACAGAAATGTATTTATGGAGTTAATTGGCACATTAAGCAAGATTGCTCGTAGTATAACAACACTGTGATAAATACACTAATAATAAAGCGGAGCAATAAATCAGATAACTTAAATTTATGCAAAAAGTAGTTTTATTTTTCGGAACTGAAAAGTTTGTGTATATAAAAAAAAAGGTAATAAATTTAGCATTATTTCTCTTTATAACATAAGTTAAATAGGACTTCAAATTTATGATAATTAAAGCCTTTACAAAACTTAAAATGGATCACAGTTAACACTGTTTTAAAGCAAATATTACATCCGGTCGTGATTTTTAAGAGTAAATAAGTTTAAAATGGTGCATGATAAAATTCTCAAACATCGATTAATTTTGCAGTGAGTTCTTTGGGTTGATTCGGCATATCTTTAACTCTAATGAAGTGGTGATAAATAGACTTAGTATAGTCAACCATTATATCTTGTGTCGCTTCGGGAAGTTCTCCAGTATGCCTCGCTGGAGAGCCGGAATAGATGGCGAAGGGAGGGACCACAGTCTCGGGCGGAAGGACGCTGTTCTCCGCAATCATACAGCAATCTTTTAGAACGCAACGTCGACCCTGCGATATACAGAAATTGGAAATCTCACTCGTGTCGAACAAAACATCTTCTCTACCAACGAGAGAGAGAAAGTTTCGCAGTGAGCGAGTGAATGGTGTTATTCCAGAGATCATCCTATTTTTCAGTTTCCTTCACTCGATTTCCCCCCCCACCCCTCCTACACCAACAGGAAATAATGCTAATGCCCACGAGTCTAGAAAAATGGAAACTTAACTTCTTGACAAAAGCAACTTATACCTCAGTACCGTTAGTGGTAATCCGAAGGCCTTAAAGAATAAAAGTTCCTGTGCACGCTCTATTAATTTTGATGATACTAAGCACCTGCAACTGCGTTTTATTACAGGCAAGCCCCAGGGATGGGGTCAAATATTCTTGTATTGGGAAGTATTTGTATTTGAAATATTTTGAAAAGTATTTAAAATTTCCAAATACTTTTACAAATTCCGGATCACCTGAAGATCAGGGCCCCCAGCCTTCTTTAGTTAGCTTTATAAGGCTGGCTAACGAAAATATCATGACCTGACCTAACCAATCGTTAGGTCAACTGTACGCTCTTGATAGGTCAGGTCAGGTCAGGTCAGGTCGTGATATTTTCGTTAGTTAGCCTGATAAAGCTAATTAAAGAAGGCTGGGGGCCATGATCTCCAGGTGATCCCAAATTCCTATAACATTTTGTCCTACCTTTCATTGTTGAACATTTAAAAATAAAAATATTGATAGGTATTATAGCTTTGTAGGTTATCTACAAGACCCTTACCCTTGGCAATATATTATGCAGTACATAATTGTGTGTTGGGACTGTTGGTTACCCTGGAACAGAGTTTATATTTAGGTTGCTTTGTGAAATTTAGTCAGTTCTTTCTTGAACAGTGACTGGTATTTGTATTTGTAATTATACTGGTAAAAGTATTTGACCCCATGCCTGGCAGGCCCTAAAGCAGGAGTGGGAAAATATTAAACCTAAAATCTATCAGATCTGAAAATAAAATCCATAATTTTTTTTTTTTATTTGAATTATCTTCAATCTACATTTCAGTGAAATGAATAGGTCTACATTCCGCATTCTTTTCTAATGAGATTCTACTGTGATCCTCATTAGCAGTAAAACAAAGATATCATTTTTCAGTCAGGCTTTGCTGCAGCTACTCCACCAGATCAAACCAAAAACTTTCGTTTCACATAAAACACTATAAAGTTTTAGCGTTACTTTGAGTAAGCTCTGAAAGCTTGGCCACTTTTCAATTTTTTTTATGAAACTGAAATTTCCAAAATGTCCCTTTTCTGAACCGGATATTTTAAGACGAACCATGAATTCTACAAAATATTTCTAATGTTATTTCCCATTGTAAATGCATTTTAACCCTTTAACGCCGGAATTATTTGTAGAGTTAAGTTATGAATGTGTGTATTTGAAAGGTTACAAATATGTACCGTCGTCCTTTTAGGGTTAAGTGTGATTCCCATCTGAACTCGATAAAGACCAAAGTGGGACTCTAGCCCGTGTCGTTTAGTTTCAGTCACCGCTCCTACTGATTACGGCATCCATAACTTATTTTAAAAGGTTCGTTCAAGCGACGCCAATATTATTTTTGTTTCACCACCAGTTCCTAGTGTCCATCCCTGCTTCAGAGATGAGATGACAACCATAATAAAATTTCACGATGCAGCTACAATTACTTACTATGACGCAGTTCTTTCCAATATAAACGTATGAACCAACTACCGCGGCATTCACTACTGAACCTTCACCAATGTACACGTGATCTCCGATGTGAAGTGGAAAAAAGGCAACTCTGAAATAAGAACAAGTCTTTACAAATTACAATTAAAATGCAAAAAAATTACAATTAAAATGCAAAATAAAGGTTTAGCCATAAATGATAAGTTGTTACATGCAGTACTTTGTTACAAAGATATTGCTGTTAATTGGAAGAGTTTTGCCTAACAGCCAACGTCATATGACATTAGACCTATGTCTGACTATTTCAGTTATTAAATGAAACTGGTCTATTAGCGCTTATGTATTAGGGATTTACCAAATCAACTAAAAAAAATCAAATTATTCATAAAATGTTAATTTTTTTTTTATTTATTTTGGACAGAACAGGCCTATGTCCCTACATAATTTTATCATCTTGGATCAATTATTTCTGTTGTGGGTTATGGATTTATGCTTATTAACTTTTTTTTAAAGAAAGTTTGCTAGCCATAGTATATAAAGAATGAGGAACAATCTGGCAAGCGCTTTAATGAATTACAAGCATAATGCTATTTCAATCATTGTTCTAAATGTAACAATGCATTCAACCCTTTAGCATATCAGTAATACCATTTTATCTGGTGTCTTACCACTTGTAGCATTGAGTTTTACTTTGGTTCAAGTCTAAAACCTTGCTTTAAATTTTGCTAAATTTTACACACAAAAATGTAAGTCAAATAAAAAAACACTCATGAAACCTACAATATTGACACTTTCAGAGTTGAAAATTAATTTCCAGTAACAATATGTACTATCCATGTTTTTCTTTCCCAGTGCATCCCATCATACTTGAGAAAATCAGTAAAACTTTGTCAAAATGTTGGAAATTTTAAATCTGCATCAAACCATTTTACTGCATTATTTCAACAGAATACATACGTACATACATGTGTTAACTAACAGGAAGCAACACATTAAAATATAAAAATTAACTAGTATAATAGAAGGATATGAAATTTTACTTCTAATTCTGTACTTCTATACTATTAATATTTAATAAAATCAAGTTTATTATTATTATTGTTAATGCAACATCTAAAGCAGATTTTATTAGTGATACTTGAGCAAAATTTGAACCCCAAAATTAAATAACCTACTGGAATCACTCCTTTTCTCACTGATATTTAATCAACTATATCTGGTCATCGATTGGTGAACTGGAAACTCGTTTACAATGGAAACAAACAGCTGATCACCTTCCAGAAACCTCAAATATATCTCAGACTATATTGTATCATGTTTTTCCAGAAAATAAAAGGAATCCACTTCGGATCAAGTAAAGATAAGCACCCCCAGCCTTCTTTAATTAGCCTTATAAGCAATGTTCCCTCTAAATTTTTTTAGTCTGTGTGCGCAAGAAATTTTCGTTGTGCATACATTTACATTCATGGTGAAAAATTGTGCAAACTTTTCTGAGCGCTATTATCTTCAAAATTAAATATACAGTATATAAATATTAAATACTTAATAAATATTATTTCCATAAGGTGATAGCTTGATCATTACTGTACTATTAAATAGATATTAAAAAACTGTTGACAATATTATATATTCTTAAGAAAACATTTTATCCATTCTAAAAATATGAATAAAATAAACAATAGTAAAATAAAATTCAACAAAATAAAGAAATAAAATAAAAATAACATTAATTGAAAATGACTATTTTAGTTATCATTTCTCAAAACAATTTTTAGCATTTAGCAATTTAAGATAGACTATCAAGATTAATACATGATTTTATCCATTCGCAAAATAGGAATAAAATAAAAAATAATTTTATTTTTTATGAATTATGAGATAATTACTATTCATTTTTATGCAAAAAGAAGAAAGAGAAGGGTTATATTCAATGCGTTAATGTATAAAAGAAAAAAATGCAAATACATAGAGTAAAAAAAATCAGTATTGTGTAATTGCGCGGACTTCGGCGAAGTCGGGCGGAAGGGATTAATACTTAAAGAGCGACTGTAGAGTATGTTGATGCAAATGGTCAGACCTTGTATGCCGATATAATTTTGAAATTACTTCATTTACTGTCGTGACTCATGATACGCTTGAGCCTGTGCGCATTTTATTTTGCTGTGTGCGCGGGTTTCACAACGCGTGTGCGCGCGCACACGCGCACACCTTAGAGGGAACATTGCTTATAAGGCTAACTAACGAAAATATCACGACCTGACCTAACCTAACCAATCGTTAAGTCAACTGTACGCCCTTGACGATTGGTTAGGTTAGGTCGTGATATTTTCGTTAGTTAGCCTTATAAGGCTAATTAAAGAAGGCTGGGGGTGCTTATCTTTACTTGATCCTCCACTTCTAACCCATTACATCCCATGGAGGATTTACCAAGCAAACTTTCAGCATTTTGATGAATAGAGGGCCAAATAAAGAGAGAATTGCAATTTCACCTATTTATATTTTTCCATTACAAAACTGGAGGTGGAGGGGTGTAACTCAAGTGAGTACACTGGGCACATGTATTTTTTAATTTAAAAAAAAACACTTGAAAACTGGCTTAGTACATTTATCAGTTCATCTGATTACGCCTGAGAATGTATTCTTCAAAACAATTTATTCCTCTCAATACACAGGGTAGTACCACACTTACATATTCAACTGATTCTTGCACGACACAGCATACCGTCTCTGCTTAACAATTTTCTTAGGAAAATGGCCATAATGGTTCTGAATTATACTTCTTGAAACACTAGCAGGTCCCTTTGCAATGTTTACAGCATGCTGATCTCTGCGAGTAGCTGCATTTGTGCAGCAAAAGTAATGTATCACATTTCTTATGAACATTAGAAGATCCATTTGCACAGGGTCTACAAGCTGGTGAGGTTTCCAAGCATTCATCAAACAAATGTTCAGCATGTGTAAACAGTACCCACCACCATTTTTCCCACGAAAAGCAATTCTGTGTGTGTTCACAGCTTGGTCATGTAAATCAATACCTCCCATCCTTGCATTAAAAGTAGAACACAAACGTGCCTGATGCACATCCACCTTTTCTTGTTTTTCTTCAGACCACTTCACTTTGACTAAAGGTTCAACTATACCATAGTTCGTTCCCATAGTCACTGCAGTACTGCACTGTTATCTCTCCATTTCACAATCAGGATAGATTTCTCAGTCAAATCAGTAGTCATAGGTTTCTCTCTCTCTCTCTTTTTTTTTTTTTTTTTTTTTTTTTTTAGCATAACTCTAGAACCCAATGGCAGTTTTGGGTCTACTGCAAACCCTTCACTGGTACTTGTTTCTGGTGTAAAGAAGTTCTGCTCCACAATAGGTATCAATGGCATAGCAATACCCATTGGAACTACAAAGCATCAAGTCTTTGTAGCCAAAACGAATTGGTCCTATGAATAAACTTCTTTGCAGGATGATGTCCAAAATATTTTACCATGGTTTCATCAATGCATAGGTCTGAAAAAAAAACATTTCTGGACTTAGCATTCAGTAAATTCACCAGAGGTTGCAATTTGTACATCTTGTCTGTAGGATCAAGAGATGAATTATCTGCTAAATGTAAAAATTTCTTGATTTCTTGAAATCTATTATGGGACATACTCTTGGAGGCGCGAGTAACTGCTAGATCTTCATCAAGAGACCAGTATAGCCATTCACGAGGAAGTGGGTGATAACCATTTAGGTAAAGAATTCCCCAAAAAGTTTTCTTTTCTTCACAGGATACATTGAAGTTGTGAAATTTTTTCTGCTGTGCATACAAATTTGTTTGGTCAAATGCTAAATCATTACATAAATCAAATATATGTCAAACAATTTCAACAGGTGTAAGCACTTTCAAATCTTCAGT